>CM024241.1:60189066-60672132 GCA_013421045.1 Propylea japonica
ATGAATTCAATATAAGTATTACATATCAAACCCACTTTTTATTTTGAGGTCGACGGAAAAATTTAAACACCATATTTTGATATTCAATATTAATAATCAAAGATAGACAGATGTTTGTTGAACCTTTATCATGCGTGCATACTCCAGAACCAACTAAATTGCTCTCCTTGGTCGTTGTTGACCTCCGAACCCAGTACAAAAAAGAAGTAAGTCAAAAATTCTGGTCAATTCTGGATAATCTGTATTGTCACTTGTTGATCCATATGTTTGTGTTTATTTCAGAAAAACATCGTTTAATTTTTCAATATTATAGTTTCGAACATATGAACTTTATTGTAGACCTTGTTCCATTTCAGAGTACTCAGGAAGACCCCGGAATAAAGTTGATACAAAAGTTGGTCCCCTTTTGAATACTACTAACTAATGAAGAAAACAATTTCAAAGCAAGAGATTTTCAAGGTATTCAGTGAACAACGCATCACTCTCGATTCAAAACTAGAAACGTACAGATACTTTGGCGAAACTATAACAAACACATGAAAATGGTCAATTGAAGCACCCTAAGGTATTTAAAATGACAAATGGATCATATTTGCTATCAAATGTTCACTTCCGAACAGACAATTATTAATTTCGACTAGTTGCAAAAATTGTGGTGGAAACATTTCTGTCGAAAAGTGGAAGAAGTAGAGGAAATACGCCGAAGCAGCACGTGTGGAGCGTGACCCTTCAAAACTGCAGTAATCAATTGAGTTTACGTAAAGCCATTCAGGGCCGTATCCGGTTCCTGCCTTGTCCATACTGAAACCAAATATTTCACGAGGTATTCTATGTTTTCACTCAAGCAGTATACTATCGAAAATAATTTTATCATGGGAAGAAAACAGAACACGTTAACAAGAGGTATCTCTCAGATATCGATTGAAATCTAATCTGGCAGGATTCTGCATTTCTAGAAAACTTTTTAGGTTTTTACTCCCAGGCTCTGAAACGGAAATAATTAGAAATTTTTGATTAAGATGAAATGCTCCTGCGCAAATCCTTTCACTGATTTCTAGATAAGAACACACGAATATGTGAACAACATCAAAAATAGAGACATTACATGATCACAAATCGCTGATCATCTGTGTTCAAATAGCGGAGATCCTGAAGACGGAATCTGATAATTATGAAAGAATAATTAAGGAATCCACATGTATTTTATTAGATGAAGTAGATAACTGGCTAATTGTGCTGTTGGAATAGATCGTATTTGGATTGATTTATTGAAGAAAGAAATGACATAAGGAAATTTCAAAATTGAATAAATCAACATCTCTATGTGTCGACAACTTTCAATGTCAATTAGACTGCAAATGAAAAAAAACACAATTCCAAATATTTCACAAGTGTGTCTGAAAAAGGAGTCTGATAAAGGCACCGAAACGTTACTTTATCCTTTTAATTTATTTTCTTTTTAGTTTTACTGTTAGGCAACAATGTTTCGGAACCAATTTGCTCTTGACAAATTAGTGCAAGGATTTACGCTGGAGCATTTCAGCATAATCAAAATTTAATTTTTTCTGTTCTGAGACTCGAAATGAATATCAAAAGTTTTATAGAAAAAAAATTTATCTTGCTCAGGACATCAATCAGTTAGAATGAAATAAAAATTATACTCTGAAGAAGAAAAAATTTTTTTTAATTTTTTTTACAGTCCATTATTTATTTAAAGTTTGTTTTTTCAGGGGAATTAGACTGAAAATGATAAAAAAGAATTTAAATTTACTCTTTTTTCGTCATTTACCAAGCTTTCGAATAATATTTTATTCCTCCTCAATCTATTCTAAAATGAAAAAAAACAAACTATCAAACACAAACATCACAATCACAAATTTCAGTTCACATTTTTCAAATTAACCTTACAATACTCACACAAAGTTAGATAATCTTTTTGAGCGCTCGTTTACTTAGACGAGTGCTAATCGTTTGCCCAAATCTGTAATTTTCGAATTTTGAGCCGAAATGGTCTAAACGAATTCGACTCCCTGATGGAAAATATAGGTCAAATCAAATTCTGTAGGGCCGGCGTCCGTCCGTGAGCACGAAACTCTCGAACAGATGTCCTAGAGACTTGAAATTTCATGTTCAGCTCCCAAATAGCTCGGTTAATCGTTAACCAGAAAAATCGTACAGGGTGTTCCATAAAAAGTGGCCTTCAAAATTTTTGTTCCTCAATATTTACACAAAACGAGGCAAACATGAAATTTTGCAGCACTTGCCAGATGCTCATAGTGAGCCTCTCGCAAAATTTTGTGGCCATAGTATTAACAGACCATAAAATTCAATTGAATATTGAAAAGAAGAATTTTTTTATTTCCATAACCAACTTTCGATTCAAATGAAATTCATTTTGTAAGTTGAGACTGATATACTGAATGTTCATGCAAATTTCAAGAGGATAGCATCATCAGAACCATAGAAATTCCAATTGGAATATAAGGAAAGACTCTTTATATTTTCATAACAAGATTCCGAATCAATGAATTTATTTTTGAGATTTATATATTGAATGTTTGCAAAATTTGAAGATCATCGCATCATCCGAACTATAGAAAATTCAATTTGAATATTGAAAAAAAAAATTATATTTTCATAACAAGATATCTGAATTGAATGTGATTCCTGGCATAAAGATTGATATACTGAATTCATGCCAAATTCAAGAGGATCGCTCATCAGAACCATAAAATTTAATCATTTTAATTTTCAAGTGTGACCATAGAATTGAATTTTTTTAATTGTTTATATATAGAGTATAATTTCAAGTCATATTACAGAATTTTGAGATGATATCCTATTGCTCACCAGAGAACGAGCGCTCAGAAGCTCCTGCTCAGGGCTTGCTTCCATTTTTTTTTTATGAAATTCATAAAAATTCACATTTAATTAACACCACTATCTTTCCCAAAAACGTCAACATTAATTTTATCTGTAATAACCTTCATTCATCTCCAGCTGTCAATCCTCTGTTATCCACAATTTTTTTCATTAATTCCTGCCTTGTATTTTGGCCTTTGTTTTCATTCTAACCATCCACCGGTCCCATGTATATCTCTCTTTGTTTTTTCATTGTTCTGAGATCAAATATGTGTATATGTCACTTAGTGACTTTGTGTCGGTTCTTTATTCATGGGCTCTGATTCTTCATTTATGTGGTACCTTCTAAGAAAAGACGTTCTTTTTGTTTTTTTTCTGACTTAAGTATTGTTGCCTGTTCATAGTTATTTCGATGATCTTGCTTAGCTGTGTTTTGCCAATGCACATCTTTCTGGATGGTCCCTTACAGCGCTTTTGTGTCCTTTGATTCTATTCTTCAATAACTGGGTTGTTTGTCCTATGTATTTTTTCTCACATTGTCCAGATGGTATTTTATAGATAACATTTGATCGTTCTTGATTTTTCTTTTTGTCCTTGGTTTGTGAGAATAATTTTCCAACTTTAAGAATATACTTTTTTGTTACTTTCACGTTTTCACCTCTAAATTCTTTTATTATTTTATCTGATAGTTGTTCAATGTAGTGTGCAATATAATTTCCTTTCTTCATTTGTTGTTTCATCAGTCTTCTTTCTCTCCTTGTTTGAACATTAGGTGGTAAGTTCATAATTTTATGATGAATTTCTTTGGATAACCGTTTTGTTGTAATGTTTTCTTCAAAACTTTTAGATTTTTCACTCTAAATGATTCATGGCATAACTTCTTTATTCTTTCTTGCATTTGGTAAATTGTGTTTATTTTTATTTTCATACTATGATCTGAACTGAAAATAAAATTCTCTCATGGTCTTTCATTCAATGCTGGAGCAAAAAAGTCCCCTGCAAAATTTCGATACAGTCGAAACTTCTCTCGGAAGAAATGAAAACTCACAAGCAGTTATGATAACTGTTCATTCCATACTTCGTATGTTCCATAGAACTAATTTTCTGAGATATTGTATGTCTATGACAGGACATAAAGATGTTCTATACATCTTTCTGAAGGTTTAGTTACTCACTTCTGAATGAAAGTTATATCCGTAATATTTTATTTTCACGAATAGATCTTTCTCTCGATCAATAAGCATAATTGACAAAACCAATTTTGAGCATAAATAATATCTTAGAATATTCATTTTATGGAACGTACGATGAAATGGAATGAAAAGTTTCTCCCGATTTTTATTTTCCAATTTGTGGATATTTTTAAGTATCTCCAATTGAATCTCTAATTTCAAATAGCCTCTGACGAAATTCAAGAAAACGCCCAACAAGCATTTGTCTCCAGATTAGCAATTTGAACATTTGACCTAATTAAGTTCAATTCTTACATTTCATTAGGGTATCGTGTTCAGTTGTTTTCGTTGAATATTTCAGTTGCCACTTGATTGATTTTTGAATTTTGTTAAAATTATTTTTGGCTTGAAAAAAACTATCACAAGCTTAACAATAATGCTATTTGAATTCGAAATGATCATATTATATTTTCACTTGTAACTCTTTTGGATATTTTGATGTTCCGTGTACAGTCGTGACTATCGATGAAAACTCATCTTGACTCTTTTACCCTCTGGTAGTAAACTATCTTTGAAAACTGTATTGATTAATTGAAATTTGTATTATTTTCAACCAGCAATATAAATCGATAATGTTCATTGACCAGATGCTTCACTCCTTAAGAAATATCTCTCACTGTTAATCTGAACCAGAAAATACCTCGACACAAGTATTCTATATTCGATTTTGAAATATAATATGATGGCCCTCAATTGAAAAGGTATATCTACAGGGTGTTCCAGATCGTAACCAAGAAATTTTAACCACGTATTCTACATCAAAAATAAGCCCTAGTTTGTAGTATTAACATAAGTCGAGAAATGTTTCTCTCCGAGATAAAATTATAGAAGAAAAAATGTTTTTTATTAATAACTTTCACACTGCTTGAAATATTTTTATGAAATTTAAGACATAGGTTTTGATCGTCAAGGAGCACTTTTTGCATAATATCATTTCTTTTCTATTCTACCAGTGGCGTCCGTACTGCAGCGAGACTGAATATTTTCAGATAAAAAAATGATACGCCACTGGTTTTTCCGACAATAAAAATTACTATTTAAATCCTTATTCAATTTGAAGCAAATTAGGTCTCTTGACTTTTTGCTGTACGAGGCACCATTTCCGGTTAAAAAATAAAACACATTCCCATGCATGAAGAAATCGCCAAAATTTCACACACAAAAATAGTCTTATTATTATTATGTACCTACCTTATCAAATTTTGGCGATTTCTTCATGCATGAGAATGTGTTTTATTTTTTTAACCGGAAACGGTGCCTCGTACAGCAAAAAGTCAGGAGACCGAATTTGCTCCAAATTAAATAAGGATTTAAATAGTAATTTTTATTGTCGAAAAAACCAGTGGCGTATCATTTTTTCATCTGAAAATATTCAGTCTCGCTGCAGTACGGACGCCACTGGTAAAATAGAAAAGAAATGATATTATGCAAAAAGTGCTCCTTGACGCTCAAAACCTATGTCTCAAATTTCATAAAAATATTTCAAGCAGTGTGAAAGTTTATAAAAACACCTTATTTTTTCAATAATTTCAACACCCCGTATCTCGGAGAGGAAACATTTCTCGACTCATGTTCATACGACAAACTAGGGCTTATTTTTGATGTAGAATACGTGGTTAAAATTTCTTGGTTACGATCTGGACCACCCTGTATATTTGTTAGTTTGGTAACTCTAGATTAACTGGTGTTTAATAGGTAATATCAGAGCCGGTCAAACAGACGTATAATGGGTCGTGGATAAATGTTGTATATCTAATTACCATTCGCATTTTCACAGCAGCATAGTTTGTTATACATTGAATAACAATGGTTCATTCGCTAAACGTATTAAATTGAATATAATTGTGTGGCATTTTTGCTTAGTTTCATGATAGTGGCGACATATCAAAGGAACATCTGGCGTGAGAATTTTAAACCTTCTTAATATGAGTACAGATAGACTATACAACGTGAAATAAATATGATTGAAATAACGTAAAGCTATTGCCTCGAAAATTTACATGAAGGGAAATATATTTCCCACGCCACTGGTCCTCGGGAAACCGCAAGGCTTCAGGTGGATACCCGAATTTGTTTAGTCCAATTCTCTTCTGTATCAGTTCACGCTCTGGTGTATGCGTTCTAACGTTGACCTGTGAACCTGAACAGTAACAAGAACGGGCAAATTAGTGGGGAGGACGTATGCGCAAAAATAAAGCCTTATTGCAAGACAGAGGAGGAGCCCCTCTCTTTTAATCGGTTAAGAAGGTCTTATGGAAAATTTGAATCTGCTTTGAATAAACACCGGAAAGCTGCTCAGGGCAGAAAACTGTCTCACCATTAGCTTATCGTTATTTACGCATTCGAAGTAGGTTAAGAAGGAAAAATAATTTTTTTGACTGTGATATCTATTGAAACAAGCTTTTTTGTGGAGATCATTCTTTTAGAAAAGATGGAAGACTGATTTGTTCGTGAACGGGAATTTTCTGGAAGTGTATGATGTATTCATTGAAGAATTTACTCCATTCTAATGAAAAAGTAATTGGGGTGCCATTGTTCATCTTTTGTTGGAAGCATAGGAATCTCTGTTGATTGATTTGGTTCATTCCAAATAGGGATGTTGACTACTTTTTGGAATTTATTGCATTTTAAAGATAAACCCTATACAACCACGAAAAAATTACTTTTTTCTTAAAAATATAGTAATTGCCAATAAAAATGAGTAAGTGAAAAGACAATTCAAAATTCCCGCGGAAATGCTCAATTTTGTCACGTTATGATGATTACGTCATTATCCAGTAAACATACTTTGACTTTTGTCGAAACCAACTGATTTTCCCGATCCCTTGTGGAAAAGTTCAATCTAAGCCTTCAAAATAAATAGGTCGGTCTATAAATGCTGAATGAGGTGTTTCTTTTATTTGTAATAATAAATATGAGTTAAAAGTTTGCTACTTACAAAGACAATTTCACGTTTTTAAGCTCCGCTGCACAAAAATCCTTGTTTTCAGCAAGGAAACTTGCGACCATAAGGGAATCTATCTTCGGTAAGTTACTACTATTACTCTTGATGTATCCTATCTCCATTATAAAGAAAATTGTAGATTATCGTTCTTGTAACGAACTTGTTATTCTGTTCTCTTTCAGCTTTCAACTTCGTAAGTTCGAATCATAGATATGATATATTATATATTTGCTATGGTTCAAGTCACAGAACCGTGGGTTTCACAAAGCTTGATTGGCAATCAAATCGTTTATATTGAAGTAAGTCGATGGTTTATGTCAAAAATGAACTGAAAATTGCAGAGAAATGACGACATTTCAATAATCAAGATGATTGGAGTTTTGTGGAACCCGGCCTATGAATGTATTCTGTTGATCTGAGCACAGAATATTCGAATTTGCAATGACAATACCTGATAGTGACGTCAATTACCTCTGATTGGCGTTCGCAGTCACGTGATAGTTGATAATAAATAACATAATTTAAATCAGCTTTATTTAATTCAGCGAGAATAATAAGATCACTAAAATGGTTTTTAAGGCTTGCAAAAACTCCTTTCTATGAGGAAAACCTCAATTTATATGAATTCGTAACATGAGTCAACATCCCTATTGTCGAGTGTAACCGCGCAACGTTGAAGATGACGAAAGATGATCTTGTTTATCGCGTAAGCATTTCGTCATACAATTGATAATTGGCTTCTGGATTCAGACAGAATGACTGATTAAATCAATTATATAGTGATAAGGAATAAATTTCAGCAAAAAGTTTGAGGAACGAAACTGCACTTACTGGCAAAAAAATCCACGTAAAAAAACCATCAAGTCTGTTGATTCATAAATGGGTTTTTTCAAGTCTGATTTGATTAATTTTTTTTTCAATTGTAGGTACGTTCATTTGAATCTACCAACAGTTTTGTATTCCAAGAAAAATTGGCTGTCGTCATTTTATACTGGGTGAAACAAAAGTTATTTTTTTACTCTAACTTTGAAACTACCTGCGATGTTCTGTGGTTGTTCCACCATGTTATTTTCTATTTTACCATCAAGACCCATTTTTCCTCAACAATTTCGTTCTTTCGTTTTCAACAATAGCTTAATTTCTTTTTAATGATGCAGGGTTTTCAGTAAAACATTAAATCTCGCTACGGCTATAACAGTACTTCACCAAGTTCAACCTAAAATTTTGACCTAATGAAAATAAAACTGAAAACTAAATAAAAAACATAACGTGTTTTCTGCCCAGGCGCGGATAACAAGTAGGTACAGCACTCAAAAAGGTTTTGAGTTAGTACGCGAGATCGAGTTTTCCTCCCAAAGCATTCAAACATGCCCAATTGGGTTCAAATCTGGGCTTGCAGCAGACCAATTGAATTCTTGGATATCAACCTCTGCGAAATAGGTACTTCCTGGCAATACTTGCCTCATGCGGTCGGGCATTATCATGAATTAGCACGAAATCGTGGTCAATAAACGGTGCATATGAATCAACGGTTAAACTTCTCTAGTTTTATGTTTTCACTTAGTTTTCAGTTTATTTTCATTGAGTTCAGATTTAAGGTTGCACCTGTGGAAGTACTTTTATAGCCATAGCGAAATTGTGGAATTCAATGTTGCTTTGTTAATCCTGATCACACGGAGGATCAACTAGAACGCAGCAGGGTTGGTTCTAAAGTTAGGGTAAAAAAATAATTTGACCCTGTATAAAATGACGTACGCCGAGTTTTCTTGAAATTCAAAAGTGGTTATTGATTTTGTATGAACCTACAATTGAAAAAAAAATTTAATCAAATCGGACTCAAAATAACAAAATTATGAATCAAAAAACTTCATCGATTTTTTGAGTGGATCGATAGTTTTGCCGGTGAGTGTACATTAAATTCCTCAATGCTTCTGAGTACTACTAGTTTTATACGAATGTATAGTCCGTTCACGAAAGGTTGAGCCGTCGGTTGGCCATGACAATTTGGCATATTTCAGTGTGTATATTAAAATTTTAGGTTAGAATGTTTATTTACTTGTCAAATTGATACGCAATGTTGACAATATATTATGGAGTTCTCTGATAACTCGGAACCTCGTCGGTCGATGCCGGGTACATTCGGCAACATTGACTTTATTTTACTTTATGACTGCAAATACTGCCAACTTCAGATAAATAAACAAACGCCTACTATGCGCTCAAACTTTCGTGAACGGACTATAGGTTTTTTTTTTAATTTAATGTTGTCGAAAAGGGTATGATGGCTTGGTTTTGTAAAAATCTGTATTACTATGAACAGTTTATTTACGCACCAACTCGAAATAAACGTCAACATATTTACTGTGTATTCTCCGGCGAGTGAACTTCTCGCTTCTTCCAAAAGATTTTTATGCTATTGATTTAGATTACCCAAATCCCCTGACTCTTGCGTTTTCTTACTCATCTTTCGAAACTACTCTATGTTCTGCGCCTTTTGCACTCAGCTCTCTCGAAGCTACTCTGAGCTGTTTTCCCACCGAAGTTCTCGTTGATTCCACCCTACTTAAGTCGAAACCATACCTACCTACCTAAAGTGGTATATTTGGTCCAATCTGAAAATGATTCAATTCAGTGGTAGGAACTCGTACAAATGGGAATCGTCGTGTGAAATAACGTCCGTGAATTCTATGAATTTTCAGGTCCTTAGCACATTCGGTTACCGACTCTTTCTCAAAAATTGAAAATGAACTCATGAAGTTTTTAAAAACACGCTGTCATGCAGAATTGTCGACAATTTTGATGCAGTTGTGCAATTACTTACGAATATTTCCCTCCCGTTAAATATTCTATGCAAAGGGAGTGCAAATACAGCATAATTATAGCGATAATTGCATTGTAAAAAGCGAAAGAGCCCTGCGATAATTGTACCCTCCACCTTCAGTGTCGGGCTCTTTTTCAAAATATGTATGAAATTGAACTCAAGCAGTTTTTTGACAACACGCTGTCATGCAATATTTTCGGTAATTTTGGTGTACTTGTGCAATCACTTACGAACACCTCTAGCGCAAGTTGAAATCGATCAAGTACTTTAATTAAGTTTTCGCTAACAGGCAGATAACATTTTATAGACTATCTAGTTCAGTCAATAAAATGTTATCCGCCAAATAGGTAACTTCATTATCGTGTCCCGTTTAAAATGCTGGAGCAATGAAATACCGACATGAAATGGTTTTTGTGTAATCGGCAGTATGAAGTGGGTACTTGTGATGGGAAAATCTGTGAACTTCCAGGGGTTCCATCGATTATTGGTGGAGCTCTAGAGAAAATGGAGAGGAATAAAGGTTCCGAGTATTCCATTTGACACTTATAGACCTAGACTTGCTGGTTGTGCAAGATTTTTGGCATTCATTCGAATTAATTATGGACCTACCTTCGTTTTCATTGCATGATCCTCCTATTCGAATACGCTGAATCATCTGAAATTTGCAGAGTCCAGAAGTTAAATAGTAGAAGATCGTTTTACCATCGTCTAAATTGAAAGATATACGGCTATACAAAGTGTTAGTGAATAAGTGCGACAAACTATTGGAGGCGATTCTGCAGGAAAAAATTATGACATGGTCTGGACTAACCCCTCTGCGCATTTTCCCGTCGCAAATTCTGCTCCCTGTCTTAATTCTGCCCATATAGGTCACTGATTTCACTTGCAAGGTGCTTCCTAAAAGTCCCTGCCTTGCGATATCGTTGGACGGCTACTTGAGGAGAATAACTCATTCCTCTAGGGCTAGGCGGAATCATAATTAAGCTTTGGATCCAAATGTTCCATTTAGCCTTATAATGTGGGAAAATAATAACGCTTCCGGCAATCCCGCACATCTGAACGCTATACAACTAACAGGTGAATGGCACTGATATCCTGTTGGAAAACCTAGTTTGCCTTACACCGCGGAACTCTTACATTTTCATTCCAGTAGGAAGTTTCACTATTTATTATTTGTTCGTAGATTATGAAGTTTCATTTTAAGGTGGGCTATTAGCTTCTGAGATTACTTTCTATCTTTTTAGGATGAAAGAATGAACAAAATATTCGAGTCGAACGCTGTCATAAATCTGGAAGTGCATGCATGGTCATAATAATACTATGGAGATATCCCTATACTGAGAATACAGATAATATCTGTATTCTCAGTAACTCTTAAAGGGCCCACTCACTAAGAGGGAAGCGCGAAGACTTGAATGCGCGTTGTACGTGGTACAGTTAAAAGTGTGTGTGTATGGCGTAAATTTGGAATGCGCATTCATCTCCGTCGTGTGGCGTGTGCATTCTTCCCCGTACGTGGAAGAATGACCAAAAACGACCGTGTATGGGCAACAAGTCTCTGCACGTTTCATATGTTTAGCAACACAGTGTCGGGTTCGATATTTATACCTTAGAAATTTTTTCCTAAATAACAACACACGCCACTGCCATTAACATCAGATCTTTTTTCGACGTCATCTCACGCTTGTCGCACATCCAAACCAACACGCAAAAGTGTATGTGTGTGGGCAATATGAATGCACACGTTTGCGTTACAGCAAACATGCAGAGACTTAACTGCGCATTCTTCCTTCCTAGTGAGTGGGCCCCATTAGGGATATCTCCATAGTATTATTATGTTTCAATAGTCAATCTACTTTTTTGGCGAGTTGTAGATATCATATTTTTTCAATAATTTATGACAATATAATGTAGTATATTGTATTTGCAAATTATTGCAATTTGAACATTCTTTTGATTTCTCCTGTAGTGATGAATTGAAACAAAATTTGACAGGAATTGTTGAAGTGGATGCTTGATTTGAATTATAATATTGCATATCGAAATTGATTATTGCAGCTAACGCTGCATAAATTAAACTACCTTTCATTTTACGACATAATTTTTGCAACTCTAAATTATTTTCGTCAGTTTCAAATAATTTGTTTTGGTTAGCTGCATAGACTTATAAAAGAATGGATAGGACGTGTGAGAACAATATTGACTCCAGACAAGGATAGAATAATATTAGTGCGAAGCACAGAACATATAATAAGAACATTGGATCGTAGATATCTACGCATTAGATATTTTTATGTACTGTAATTTTTCCAACATTAAGAGAGAGAGGCACTGTGAAGGATGGAGTGATATTAGTTCAGTTTAGTCTATGCTCTACACTAATATTACTCCACGCTTCACAGTATCTCTCTCTCTTATGTTGGGGGCACGAAACTCAGTAACATGACGCCCTGTCCATCCTTTAATATGTCTATGGTTAGCTGATGAATGTGACAAAGTCTGGTGCAATTTTTATTTAATTTTTTTATGAAAGTATTATAATCTTAATTAAATCAATTGTGGAAATTGCCATTTATTGGTGCCAAGCATATTGGTTTGGATATTTCGGTATACAACCGGCACTGCTCTTGAAAAAGTATCGGATGGACTTATCGGACTTTTTATCAGCGAAGTGAAAACTTGCAGTAAGCTCTGTACTAGTACGGCGTATTGTGGAAATTGATTTTCAAATCCCGAACAGGGGTTTTTGGTTTATGTGGACGTTTAGGAAGCCACAGTGCTCGTTAGTTGAACTTGAGCAGAGAAATTTAACACGAGTTAACCTACGTTCTTGGTGGAGAGACAGCGCGTAGATGTATTGATCCCGGAACAATCAATGGATTTGGAATTGGAGAGTAAGAGAAGTCTTTGGGTAGTGGCACGCAAGTATTTGTAAAAATATAATACTTTTACGATCAGACTATTTATTGTTACTTAAGATCTCAGTAGTTTGTTGAGCCAACGGTAGGTCGTTGGTATCATAATTGAAAGTCAGCATGGTTTCATACGAGGTAGGTCAACGGTAACTAACTTGGCAACATTATCACAGAATCTTGCTGAGGCTCTCGATGATGGAGGTCAAGTGGATGTAATCTATACGGATTTCTCAGGTGCTTTCGATACCATTGATCACGTATTACTCTTGAGCAAACTTTCATCTTTCGGCTTTACTCATTCTTTTTTGAAACTAATGAATTCATATTTGAAGGGAAGGAAAAATTACTTGTTCTATAATGGCTTCAAGTCTTTCGAGTATGAGCTCAGAACTGGCGTTCCCCAGGGGTCTAATCTGGGTCCCTTATTGTTCATCATTTTTATGAACGACTTGTTGTGTTCACTTGGTTGCAATGCTTTAGCCTATGCGGATGATTTGAAGCTCTTCTTGAAGATATGTCGCATTGCTGACAATTTGCGTCGCCAGTCATGTCTGGAGTTTGTCCACAGTTGGTGCCTGAGAAAAGGTCTGATTCTGAATTTGAGGAAGTGTTTTAGGGTGACGTACACGAGAAAAGCTCCGCCTCTCACCTTTGATTACCATGTAGGTGAGCATTTGATTGCTTCTGGGGACCGCATTCGTGACCTAGGAGTCCTGTTCGACAGTGAATTGAGTTTCATTCCACATGTTGAGGAGGTCTGTGCCTCTTCTTGTAGGTCACTGGGATTTATGTTCAGGTGCTTCAGGGAATTCGATGATTTATCTGCTCTTAGAAGCGTTTACTTTTCGCTTGTGATAAGTAAATTGGAATATGCCAATTCGATTTGGTTTCCACTATATGGTTCCCATCTTGCACCACTCGAGCGAATTCAGAGAAAATTTTTGAAGTACATCTTGTTCAGGAGGACACTAAGGTATCCCGAGCGGGGTGCTGACCTTTCCGGTATCATGAGAGAGATGAGAATTACAACCTTCCATGGGCGCCAGAGTCTACAGAGTGCAAAGTTCATCCATAAGCCCCTCAGCGGAAAGATTGACTGCTGTTTCCTGCTCTCACAAATTAATCTTCTTGTACCAAGAATGGTGACCAGACGTCCGCTGGCGTTCGTCCTGCCTACTCCTCGTACCAACATACTCCAACGGGCACCTGTATATCGAGCATGTGATAGTGCTAATAAACTTAGTTACAATGTGTTTTCATAGTGTTTTGAGTTCCGGAATCCGGGCTTTTTCCAAGTTGCAATATTAATATGGAAATGTTTTTTTTATTTTAAGTTATCGTTGTATTACTTTAATGTTACTCTGTAATTGGGAATTCTCCTGTTGGGTATAATATATCATTATTATTATTATCGACTTGAGCCTATCAGCGTAGAAAGGGTGTGATTTTTCACACCCCCTAGCGATCGGCTATCACACTCCCTACTAAGGGGAACATTTACTCATCCCGGATAGCAAGTATCAGGGGGATTGAGCTCTGAGGTCTTCGGTGTTCTTCTTCTCCTGGGTCCTGGGTTGTTCGTCCTTCGTTGCTTGGTTCTGGATCTCTCGGTTGATGTCGTGGTAGTTGGTTTTGCAATGTTTCCCTCCATGGTTGTTCCTAGTGTCCATCGTGACCTACAAACTTCCTTACCGTTCTAGCAGTACCAAGAAGTACTGCTTTTTGCATTACTTTAAAAAGGTTTTCATCCAAATGTGGCTCCTTGAGGTTGGGCTCTTAGGAATAATTCCTGTGGTTGATATGATACTGGAAATGGTTCTGGTACTACACATTCCCCACTGCCTTTTAATCTGAAGTTCAAGCTCTCGATATTTCGATATTTTTTCAGCATATTTTTGACATAGATTGTTGTTGTTCGGAATGGCTACGTCTATAAGTATTGATATCTTCTCCCTTTTCTTCACTAGGATTATGTCTGGCCTGTTATTAGCAACTGTTAAATTTGTAAGTACTGTGCGGTCCCAGAATAACCTGTAAAGGTTGTTCTCCAGTATTACTTCAGGCTGATACTTATAATATGGAATTGTTTCGGACTGCAGAATATTCAGTTGGATGGCGAGTTCCTGATGAAGTATTTTACAAACTGCATCATGTCGACTCTTATATTCATTTCCAGCAAACATTTGGCAGCCTATGTTGGATTGTTTCTGATGTTTGGCATCCGTAGCGGCATCAATCGTCGGTGAGGCTCCTATCCTTCATGATATATTTCTGAGTTTTTAGTTTGCACTACTTGATCTTGAATGGCAAGGAGGAAACCTTCTATCACAGGAAACAATCTTCCAGAAGTCAGCCAGTAGTTCGACGCAGGAATGTCGACATGTTCCTGGGTGACCTCGTTCAGGTGTCTTCCATGTAGGGGCTTTTCTCTCCATCTTTGAATTTTATCACTATCCGTCTGTGTGATGTTTTCATGAGGGTGCTCTCTCAGTAGTAGAGGTGTTGAACCATCTGCTTCGATCAGTATATTATGTAAGTCCGATGTGTTTGACTTGTCTACAAAGTAATTTCTTAAGTTACTTATTTGTTCAGCCGCCATTTTCCTTATGTCCACGAAGCCTTGCCCGCCTTGAGTTCTTGCAATCGTTGTTCCTTCAACACAGCATTTAGGATGATGTTTGTTGGCCTTCGTACAGAGTGTTCTCGTTTTCCGTTGGAGATGATCAAGATCTGTATTACTCCACTTTACGATTCCGAAAGAGTAGGTGAGAACAGAGCAAGCGTAGGTGTTAACAGCTTTTGTGAGATTTCTGCAGTTCAGTTTCGTTTTCAGAACGCTCCGCATTCTTCTGGTAAACTCTGGTCCAGGTGACTTCCAGTTGGGCATCTCCTTTAGAATTTCCGACAGTTCTTGTGATTTAACGACTGTTTGAGGCATTTGTTCGGTGTTTGTTTGGGTTTCTTCTTCGTTTTTTATCCATTCTGCACTATTGTTATACGTGGTAGGTATTGAGAGTTGTTCGGTCCAGAACTTTTCTATATCTTCCTTAGTTGGATAGATGTTCGAAGAGTTTGGATGTTTATTATTATTATTATTATTA
This sequence comes from Propylea japonica, assembly GCA_013421045.1. Lineage (NCBI taxonomy): Eukaryota > Metazoa > Arthropoda > Insecta > Coleoptera > Coccinellidae > Propylea > Propylea japonica. Next base: position 60,204,942 of record CM024241.1, read on the forward strand.
TAATATAGAGTAATAGCTATTATTGCAACTAGAGAAATATGAATAGTTACATCCCGAGGGCGAAGCCCGAGGGATGTATAGGCAACCGTGGGAAATATATTCATATTTGTCGTGTTGTAATCAATAGTTTTTTTCTGATTGACACAATATCCTTCCTAAAATAGAAAAAATTATATTAGATTGTAAATTTTTGAATTAATTGGATTTTTAACGTTGCTATGGGCCGTGTTTGTGAGAATCATGGTTGACTGGTTTTATTTTGACGTCTTGTCAGAAATAAAATTATTGAAATAATGTCGAACTGAGTCGAAACTCAAGCGGCGACAGCCCGTGAATTCTTGATTTCGGCCAAATCTAAAGCTGCCTATAGAAAAATTAATATTAGATTGTAAATTTTTGAATTAATTGGATTTTTAACGTTGCTATGGGCCGTGTTTGTGAGAATCATGGTTGACTGGTTTTATTTTGACGTCTTGTCAGAAATAAAATTATTGAAATAATGTCGAACTGAGTCGAAACTCAAGCGGCGACAGCCCGTGAATTCTTGATTTCGGCCAAATCTAAAGCTGCCTATAGTAAAGAGTATGAAGGCTTTCAGAAGTGAAACGGTGGTGGACGGTTTCAGCGAAAATATTTTGTAAGCATATTTTGAAGATTTGGTATGTTGCTCTGATTCTTGTTATTTTCAATGTATGATTAATTCATTCGATCTCCAGTCGCAGAAATATTCACCAAACACGTTAAGGCCAAAATTACCTATGTTAAGGCCCATGCTACATTTGAAGGAAAAAACGAATGTGAAATTATTCAATAAAGTGAAAGCAATTGCTAAGAAGAAAAATAAAGGATACGTTCCCAAAAAATTGTTCCGGGAGCAGATCAAGAATTTCTTGATAGAAGCTATAAATAACCTTTTTCTCACAACTGCAATACTTTATTCGCACCTTGTTCCACAATACCGAAACAAAATATTTTTGAAAGAATAACCTTGAACGGCTGGCGACTACGCCATCTATAAACTGATATACAAAGAAAACAGTTTGATTGCTGGAGTTTTTTACGTCTTCAACAATATTGTATACATGTTGTGACTTAATCGCTGATTTTTACCACGTCATACTGAAGTGAAGTCACGTTCGAGTTGTCTTTTTCAATTTCTACCGTTGTTTCCGGGTTTTGATGAAATTTCAAAAGAAACTTTCACGAAAAGATATTATTTCGAAGTTCATTCAAGGAACGTACAGAAATTATTGCCCCTTTGTTGTTTTTCGCCTTTTTCTTTGAATAATAAGAATTCAGACTGGTATCACTTTCCCGCTGGCAAAACTTCTTCAAGCTTTCTGCCCGAAAGTTCACAACTTTACTTTTTCGACTTCTATGACACAGAACCAAATAGGCTCGCACTCATCTCGTGTTTCCCAACGGAAGATTCCGCAATAATTCATCCAACAAATTATGTTTGAGAGGGACTCCCGGAAAAAGCTGAATATTTTGACGAAAGTTGAAAAGTTCTCATTTGGCGCTCGATTCAAAGAGTGAAGTATAATTATGAGAAAACAAATCCAGGTTTTGCCTTTTCGGGCAAAGCAAGAATCTCGTCTGAATCTATTATAATTCATTTCGTTTTTGTTTCGAGACGATTACGGAATTCGGCCGAAATGAAGAAGCATTTCAAGCATGAAGACAAAGGGCCAATTTGCGACGATTTTTTTTCTAGCAAGAAATGAATCAGTAATCTTGGTGTTTCAGATCAATCATTGATGTTGAATTCTGAACTGTTTTCATGAGTTGCTGTAATTTTTATCGACATTTGGACAAGTATAGGTTTCTTGGAAATTCATGCAGTTTCCCAAGTAGTAAGATGGCAAGTTTTCATCGAAACGTAAGGTGAAATCAAATAAAATAAAAACCATAATCATGAAACTTATCATACAATAAAATTTTCAAAGCTTCAGATAACACATTCATTCTGTAATGTCACTTAGGTTAGTAAAAGGGAGAGCGAACTTTCCTAAGAAAATGATCAACTTTGCGAAGGAATTCACCTTCCTAGAAAAATGTTGTATATAATGCATCAACTCCTCATTGGACTCTAGGAATCAAGAATTTATCAGAAATTCAGAGATACAAAATCTAATGTTGTACGAGTATATCTCCTGAATGATGCATACTTAAGAATGTTCTAGGCATCAGAAAACTTCTGAATGTTAATAAGGTCGACATATACTGGGAGAATTGTTTCAGGAAAATTTAAAATGGTTTCATGCCTCGCTGAGACTGCAAATCGGATCTGTCGGATCTGGTACTGGTACGGGTCATCTGTGTATCTGCTTTTCTTATCACCTGTTTCACAGACTTGCCATACAATCATTATGAGGCAATTGAAATAATTTCTTCGAACATTGGTCTATGCATCAAAAAAAAATCGTAGGGAATTGGACAATTCATTCATAAAATTCACAAAATCTTTCTTCACAACTGAAATTCAAATTTAAATAGTATAATGGTTACTAAATATCGCTGGCTATAAATACCTCATTGTATGGTATTCAAAAATAATTAAAAAATATAAACTCATACACTCGTTCGGTAAATTAAGAGTTTTGTACAATGCAATTGTTCTTTTTCAGGTGCTATCGAAGAAATGTCAGTTTAAACAGTGGGCATAATTTTGACAAGGTAACTATCAGTTACCAATTCAGTTTCTGTACCGGGTTTTTCACTATAATTTGACCCCCCCTTTAACTTTGTTACTGAAGGTGATACAAAAAAATGTTTCATATGAAAGTTTCACGAAATCAACTGAGGTTTTTTGATATTAGTCGAGAAACTGAAATATATACAGGGTGGCCGACATATTGATGGCAACTTCATTTTTTCAAATGGAACACCCTGTATATTTTTACATGATTGGCTAGCTGAGAACCACAGAGTTTCAAATTTTAAGAATCACCTGCCAAGATCTGTAATCATTTTACAAGTGGCAGAGTGCGTTTACTGAAAATGCTCATTTTTGTAGTTATAATAACGTCAATGGGAAGATATACAGGGTGAACAACATTGAATGCAACTATATTTTTTCAAATGGGACACCCTGTCCTGTATATTCTTCCTTTTTTTGATAGGCTATTTCCTCCTGATCTCGAATATAAATGCGTATGTGGATGTGAAATACCTACGAAATTCTTTATACCCAAACAATCTACTTAAAAGTATTATTTTAGAATGAATACTTAAAAATTACCTAACCAATGAAAAATGATGAGCTGTGGTAGTATGGTAAGAATAACATCCACAAAAGAAATTGCTCGAAATGACCACCTTCATTCAATACACATAGTTCATATAGTTGTCTCAAGTTGTTTAGACTATTTTTGATAGCATCATTATGGCTCTGATTCAAGTCAGAAATTAAAGCTTCAAAATTTGTTTTTGATCATTACAATATTATCATTATTCTTTGTGCGTTGACGGGATTAGTTCTAAATTATGAGTTTAATATCGGTTGATTTTATATCATTAATATTACTATCGGCTTTCATTGATTATCATTATTGCTGAAGTAAATTTTTTCGGGAACAGCTATAAAAACGTGTCCAACGGTGTCAAATCGAGACTATTTGGTGGCCATAAAATGGGTGCGCCATTACCAATCCAAAGATCAAATTGGCCATTTAAATATTCACGAACTTCCAAAACGCTATGCCAGATGGTTATTGAAATTTGAAACTCTGTGGTGCTCAAAATAGGAATGATAGACCAACATATGTTACATATTCGAAATCACGGGAAAAGAGCTAGCCAAACATAGAAAAATATATAGGGTGTTCCATTTGAAAAAATGAAGTTGCCATCAATATGTTGGTCACCCTGTATATATTTCAGTTTCTGGACTCATATCAAAAAACCTCAGTTGATTTCGTGAAACTTTTATATGAAACATTTTTTTGTATCTCCTTCAGTAACAAAGTTAAAGGGGGGGTCAATTTATCGTGAAAAACCCGGTACAAATATCGTTGCTTGGTCACATGTAAACAAATAGGAATGTTATCGATTGAAATATATTCTGGGAGGATTCTGCATTTCTTAGATTACAAATGAAAAAATACACAATTCTGAAGATTTTTAGAGTTTGTCTGAAGAAGGTGTCTGATATAGCCACCGAAACGTTATTATTATTATTATTATTATTACAATAAGGATTGAATCAAGGAATAATTCCTATATGATCCAAATTACAGATAATTATAAACAAAACAAAATTTGACGTGAGTAGTCGAGTAGGCAAACTTTAACTAAAAAAAAAAACGAAAGTTAATGAACACAATAAGTTCCTTACACAATTCTTGAGGCATCAAATCGATTTTTAAACATGTTCACCGAGGAAGAATTCACAACACTGTCGGGCAAGGAGTTCCAGTCTCGAAATATTCTGTTGGGAAGAAAATTTCTCCTGGTGATCGTAGAGAAATTCTGTTGTCTTAATTTGAAATTATGGCCCCGCAGTCGTCTGTCATCATTCAGAGTGAACAGATGGGATAGATTGCTGTTGATGAAACCATTCAAAACTCTGTATGTCCAAATTAGGTCACCGCGTAGTCTTCTATTTTCGAAAGTTGTTATGTTCGCCATCTCCAAACGCTCACTATAGGGTGGTCTTGTGCGGCCGAAAGACAATCGCGTGGCGGCCCGCTGAACCGACTCGAGAAGTTCCCGGTCACGCACCAGATCGACACTCCAAACGGGTCCCGCGTACTCTAAAATGGGTCTGATATAGGTTTTATAAAATTCTATCGCCGCGCTAAAGCTGACCGCACTGAATGATCTCCGGAATAGATATAGAGATGTTTTCGCCCGCCTACATACCGTAGCTATATGTTTGGACCAGGTCAAGTCCGTTGTTATGGTCACTCCTAAGTCCAAGTGAGATTCAACAGTTGCGAGGGCCACCCCGTCCAAGAAGTTTGGGTACTGAGGATTTCGTTTCCCTATATGGAGAACAACACATTTGGGAATGTTAAGCGAAAGCAACCAACAACGACACCACTCAAGAAGGGCATCCAAATCCTGTTGAAGCTGTAGACGTTCGGTTTCCGGATCACCGTATATTTTTGCATCGTCAGCAAAGAGCGCACGACGACACCTCACAATGAAAGGAATGTCCGAGACATAAACCAGAAAGAGCAATGGTCCCAGGACCGATCCCTGATGTACACCGCTTAACACTAGTCTCCCCAGCGAGTATGCATCGCCAACACGCACACGAAAAGATCTTCCGGTAAGAAATGCTGCTATCCACCGGAGCAAGTTACCTCGAATGCCAGAATGTTCGAGCTTATGCAGCAATCTTCGATGGGGCACGCGATCGAATGCCTTGGAAAAATCCAGATATACAACATCAATGCTCCCTCCGCCGTCAACAGCCGCAGTCCAATCGTTCACACACTCTATAAGGTTCGTAATAACCGACCGTCCAGGTATAAAACCATGCTGCTCCTCGGTTATAACATTATGTGCAGTAAGGAAATCCATCATTTTTCGGCTGATAACCCTTTCCATTATCTTGGCCACAACTGACACTAAACTTATGGGGCGGTAATTTTCTGGGTCGAGTTTATTCCCCTTCTTAAAAATAGGAGTCACGCTTGCTACCAGCCAGGCTCCGGGTAGTATACCCCGATCCATGGATGCGTTCATAATGAGGCTTAATGGGTAGCTGATAGAGGCAGAACAGGCTTTCAAGAATCTAGAAGTAACACCATCCAAGCCAGGCGCCGCAGAAGCGTCGAGGTGGCGAATGACCTCCTCAATTGAAGCTGGATCAAACACAATATCCTGGAGGGAGTCTTCCACCCTGGCTGTTGGAATCGAGGGCAGAACGTCATCCGTGGGCTCCACCGTGAAAGCGGCAGCGAAAGTATCACCCAACAATTCACTCACTTCCTCCCTGCTGGAGCAGGCTGTATTATCAGGTCTACGAAGCAACGGTATGCCAACCTTGGAATTCATGGTATTTCTTATATGTTTAAAGAGATTTTTCTTATTACCACCTCTGATTATTGATTCCTCATATCTTTGTCGCGCTTCTCTTAGTTCTTGTTTTAGTTGATTAGAGAATACTCTGTGATGTCTGAAAGCTTCTGATGTACGATTACGGCAATACCTCCTCCATAGCCTGTTTTTATGCTTCAATAAGTGCAGAAATCTATCATTTATCCAAGGTTTATTACAGTTTTTCCGCTTTATTTCTATGGTTGTATGCCTCGCGATGGTTTCCGAAATTATTCCGTTGAATATGTTCCACATAGAATTTGGATCTTCGTATGTTAAAAGTTCATTCCAGTCCACACCAGAGAGATCAGCAGAGATTGACTGGTAGTCGATTTTCTTAAAGGTCTGTCGTTTTGTTGTGCTAGGGTTGACTGTAGCCTGGATGTCAGTAGTTATCACTACATGATCAGATTTTCCTATGGGTGCGCGATACTGTGGTGGTGTCAACAATTGCTCATCGTTTGTGAAAACTAAATCTAGGGTAGATGGATTTTGATTGTTTCTATATCGGGTTGGCTCCATAATCAGTTGCGTTAACGCAGAATTAAATATTGTGTGTGAAAATAAGGTCTCAGAGCTGTGTGGAACAGCAGCCTCAGTTAGTGGCCATTTTATCATTGGAAAGTTGAAATCCCCAACCAATATGAAATTACTCTCCACCGCCGACAGCCCGGAGACTGTCTCGCACAGAATGCGGTCATCCTCGAGTGCAGAATTTGGTGGTCTATAAACGCATGATAATGTTGTAGAAAATGTCGTTGATTGGATTTTGAGTGTAAGCATTTCAATGTTTGGACAATTATTGATTATTGGAGAAATTATGAACGATTTAGATATGTCCTCATGGATGTAAATACACACACCGCCACCTGGACGTCCAATCCTGTCGCAACGATAGACCTCATATCCAATTAAATTAACTAAAGTGTCATCAATCTTCTCGTTGAGCCAAGTTTCGGTTATGAAAATAATGTGGGGTTTCAAATCTTGAATAGTCAAAGTAAATTCATCGAATTTCGCCGAAAGGGAAGCCAGGTTTGTGTAAAGAAGTCGCCAGTTGAAAAAGCCTTGCACTACTTTTTTGCTGTGTCGGCTTTCACTATTTTGGGAGTACCTTGAGAATATTTTATCGTAAGATCAGTTTCTCCAGTGGATGTACGAAGTTGCAGTTCCTCCCTGAGTTTTTTCAAGTATTCTAATTGGTGTGGTGTTTTGTCATCTGTTATACGAACGTTACAAATTTCTTCATTATGTAAGACGTTTTTTCTGAGTCTTAAGATCTTTTTCGCATCATCCTCATTTTCAAAAATCACCTTGATGGGCGGAGGGCGCGATTCAGCGGTACCACGTCCCAAGCGTACTATGAGGCGCGGCAAGGGAAAAGGCGCAGCGCCACCCAAGCCGCCTATAATCTTCGACACAGCAACTGAATCCGATTCCCGACGCTCCGTCGGTGCACCATCGGCTACAGGGACGCCGTGAATGATAATGTTCTTTGAGCGGCGAATACGCTCGACCGCTTCGTTAATTGTAGCCTCCTCGTTCTTTGGGGGCTCAACTTCTCCTAAACAATTTATCTTTCTATTTACCTCCCTTATTTCATCCTCCAAAGAACTGACCTTCCTTGAAAGATCCTCTTTGAGCGATTCTATGAGAGATTTGAGGTCAGACATTTGGTCAAATTTCGAACTGCATTTATTGCATACAATCTTAAGACTTTTTAATTTGTTCCGTGTGACGCGATCGTCGGCCGGTAGATCAGTGCATGTCACGTGCAGATATTGCTTGCAACAGTCGCACTGAATTATTCTTTGATCGCTGGTGTTCAGCGTCTTCGAACAGTTAGCGCATATGTTCATATTGTTATCGCTTATCGCAGTATTGGTGTGACAAAAAGAGAAATAATACAAATTATTCAATTTAAATACGTCCTCAAATACCTCCTGTGAAATGAACCACCTGAATACCTGTTTCGCCGATATTATCAACAAATAACTCTGAACAAAAACTCCCGGATCACTGTAAACCAATCACTATAATATTTAGAACTTTCGAAGAGAACAGCAGAAACGTGTTGTCAGTTTTGTTGTCGTACTACTACGTTACAATATCCTTTTAATTGTTTCAGTTTTACTTTTAGGCAACAATTTTTTTTAGGACCAATTTGCTCCTGACAAATAAGTGCAAAGATTCTCGCAGGAGCACTTCACCTTAATCAAACATTTTTTAATTATTTATGTTTCAGAGACTGGAAGTGAAAACCTATAAAGTTTCTAAGAAATAGGAATGTATTATACACAAAATGTATATAACGGACAAAGCCATAAAAAAGGATAAACGAACGCAAAAATAAATACGTCAGAAAGTAAGAAATAAATACGTTAGTATAGTGTGAAAGCCCAAAAACGCTTTAGTGTTTAAAACAAATTTATGGACGGCGAAACAAACGAACATAAATAAATTGAATAGATGACACTAATTATGAGATAAAAATATATAAAAAAATGTTTGAATTAATGTCGATGAATAAATAGAAAGAATGGACTGTGTGGTAAACTTTTCTTATAAATTAGGTTATTGTATACAATTCTTAAATTATCTGTTTCTTCTCTAAGGTGGACTGTATTATGATTTCGGATAGGATTTGATGTGGTCTCTATTTGTTCGCTCGGTACTAGTACCAACAAATCGTCCACATGTATTTTTATCAGAGGAATGTTAAATTCTAGCCTCTTGACAGGACATTTTAACAATTCATATATAATTAAGTTCGCGAAGGTTTGACTGATTGCGGATCTCATACCTGTTCCATCTTTCTGTTTATAAATCAAATCTTTGAAAGTTTAGTAACTGCTGCCAAATATTGAATCTACCATCCTCAGGAAATCATCCCTTCCCAAATATATGTGTTCCCACGACAAATTCAAACTTCCTCTTCGGTCTTTGTCGATTACGACGAAGAAAATTCACGTCAGTACTAGCATTTTTTAAGGAACAATGGCACTAGCATCTCCCGTCGCTGAAGAGTTGCGCACAGCGTTTCTTTCTGCAGATTCCCGTGCTACTGCGATTTCAACTGCTTCTGTGAAATCCAATATCTCTTGACGAAAAAGTTCCACTTTATTTGAATCTCTGATAACAATTACACCATTTACAAATTGATCTGGAAGTGAAGTATCCAGGTTTTCAAAATTACAATTTATGGACAATTGTTTCAATCTTACTACGAAATCATTCACAGGTTCATAAGGAGCTTGTTTTTTAGAATTAATTTATTTCTCTCAAAAATTTCAGATGATTTGATACTAACTTTATTATTTCTTTATATTGAACGTCTTTCAGTTTTAATGGTAAAGCAAGTGAACTGATTAACGAATACGTGTTTTTGCATAGTTTTGTCAACAAATTCACTGGCCTGTCTCTTCTCGTCGATATGATTTGCTATGGAATAAAGTTTCAATAGTCATCCTGGTGTAGTTGAAATTAAATTTTACAGTTGGAACTGTTGGAAGCCATTTTTTTTTTTATGTGACACGGAACATGTTCGTTAAGGTTAATGTCTGAGACATGCGTAGTAGAAGTGTGCAACTGCGCAATTCTCAATATTTTTTTTGTAATTCCTTCAACTCAAAAATTTCATTAAATTCACTTTTTAGTGAAGAAAAATGATCTCGTAGGGATGATTTCGTCAATTTGTTTATACAATACTAGCAGACCCAACAGACGTTGTTCTGTATACACAAAAATTCATTCAATTCGATCCAGCCGTTTAGTTGCAGAGTAAATGAATAACCTAAATAACGACTACATTGCCATCTGTTGATCTGATTTGTGATCATAAACATACGGGCATCAGGCAATCCGAAATACATTCATACATCCCTCACACTTCGGTACCTTCTCCTACCCGCCTAGTGCCTACCTCGGAGACGCATTTTGGTGCGATTTCATCTTCAACCTGCCATATCTTTTGATGAATTCATCATAATTGAATGATGTAAAAGGCAATTTCGTTCTAAATTAAATACTGGGTATGAACGACGTATTTAATTGGATAAGGATCAATAGCGTAAAAAATACTTCCAAATAATGCATAATTTTGAGAAACATTCGGATACCTTTAAAAGGTAATACCGAGTAAACCTTGAAGGATAGATATATGCTATCGCGGACTTTTTTGTAGAACTACTGAAGAGGTACATTTCCGTCATACATTGTTTCCATGTACGTCTTACGGTTTTTGCAGCGCACCTGAAAATAGCTGATCATGGCTGATTTTGGTACTTATATTTATTATCATTGAAGTTATAGTAGGTTTCCTTAATTTTCTCGGGTGAAAAGTATAGCCTATGTTACTCAGGGATAGTGTAGCATTCTAAGGGTGAAATAATTATTGAAATCGGTCTAGTAGCTTATGATTTAACTCGTATCTAACCACAAACATACAAATCTTTCCTTTTTATAATATTAGTATACATATAGACGAATCACTAATGGATTTCGATGTTAGTCAAACACTCACGTAAAGATTCCACATTCCACGTGTTGTCCACTTTTTCACCTAACACTTGTAACTGTTTCAATAATTCAGTTTCGGTTAATCGATACACCATGAAACACCAATTGTCAACATTTCAACATCTTCGTCGCCAAATTGCTGTATCTTGTGATACTTACTGATGAGATAAAAACATCGAAATATGTTGATATACATATAACAGTGTTGACGCAGAATTCCATGAATACTGAAATGTGGAAAAAGTGAGAAATGGACAATTTCATTCAATAAGTAGTTATTTTTGTATTAAGTGCGTAGAATGAGTGTTTTTTTCATGGCATATGAGAGTGTTTATTTTTGGCCGAGACCGCAGATCGAGGAGAAAAATTCACTCGAATGTGCCATGAAAACACGAATTTTATACGCACGAAATACAAACAACATTTTTTGTACAACTGTGAAGTGAATTTACATCGTCTTAAATATAAAATGATTGAGACAATGCTTCCAATGTAATGTTTCTATGCACACAGTCTCTACTTTTTTTCACCGTTAAAATTAGACTTTTTTTAACGGTTTTGAACTGTATTTATTTTTTTTCATCGTTAAAAATAGTTATTTTTGTATTGAGTGCGTAAAATGAGTGTTTTTTTCATGGCACATGAGAGTGTCAATTTTGGCCGAGACCGCAGGTCGAGGCCAAAAATTCACTCGAATGTGCCATGAAAACACGAATTTTATACGCACGAAATACAAACAACATTTTTTGTACAACTGTGAATGTGAATTTACATCGTCTGAAATACGTATAATCATTGAAGATAATGCTTTCAGTACAATATTTAAATGAATCCAGTGATCTTTCTGTGTCGTAACTATAGAAACAGTTTGTTGAAATTGTTTGAATCTTTGACAGTATTTGCTCGTAGTTGTTTCAATTTCGAATTATTTTAAAGAAGATGAATGTTGAACATGATAGTGGTAGTGATACCCCCGCAGATATGGCTGAAGAAGCAAATATAATTGTATCTTATTTATGTTACCAGCCAAATCAAAGCTACTAATATGAGAAAACTTATAACCAATTTCGAGAATGGCGCAACAAGAACAACGTAAAAAAGGTTTCTGAAAATGTGCTCACATGCTATTTCGGGGAAAAATAAAAAATTTTTAAACCTTCCAAGTTATGGAGCTCAATGTTAAAAAAAACATCGAATGTCAAGGAAAATATTGATATAAGGAATTTTTCAAAATTGGTCCCGCTTATTAAGAACAAAAGAGTCGGATACCGAGGAAAGAAATCTAAAGTGTTATGGAGGGATAATATCAATAAATTTTTCAGAGATGCTGATGACGAAACTAATTTACTTTATAAGGTACAGATACAATCATAATTTTGTGAAATTAGTTGTACCTAATTAAAATATTCATTATTTTAAGTTGTTCTAATTTTAGTTATAAGCAATGAAAAAAAGACTTTTTTTAACGGTGAAAAAAGACTTTTTTTAACGGTGAAAAAAAGTAATATTTTACGCATCCATAGTGATGAAGAAAAGTCAAGTTTTTTTGACAGTTGTACAAAAAAGACTTTTTTTATAAGGAGGAGTGTCACTTTTCATGGCGAGCTTGAGTTGAGTTGACAGCTGAACGCAGTGAGGTTGGCCATTGAAACGAGCCATGAAAAGTCACTTCTCATCCGAATGAAATATGTTATTTTATTTTCAAACAAATAATGCATAATTTTGAGAAACATTCGGATACCTTTAAAAGGTAATACCGAGTAAACTTTGAAGGATAGATATATGCTATCGCGGACTTTTTTGTAGAACTACTGAAGAGGTACATTTCCGTCATACATTGTTTCCATGTACGCCTTACGGTTTTTGCAGCGCACCTGAAAATAGCTGATCATGGCTGATTTTGGTACTTATATTTATTATCATTGAAGTTATAGTAGGTTTCCTTAATTTTCTCGGGTGAAAAGTATAGCCTATGTTACTCAGGGATAGTGTAGCATTCTAAGGGTGAAATAATTATTGAAATCGGTCTAGTAGCTTATGATTTAACTCGTATCTAACCCACAAACATACAAATCTTTCCTTTTTATAATATTAGTATACATATAGACGAATCACTAATGGATTTCGATGTTAGTCAAACACTCACGTAAAGATTCCACATTCCACGTGTTGTCCACTTTTTCACCTAACACTTGTAACTGTTTCAATAATTCAGTTTCGGTTAATCGATACACCCATGAAACACCAATTGTCAACATTTCAACATCTTCGTCGCCAAATTGCTGTATCTTGTGATACTTACTGATGAGATAAAAACATCGAAATATGTTGATATACATATAACAGTGTTGACGCAGAATTCCATGAATACTGAAATGTGGAAAAAGTGAGAAATGGACAATTTCATTCAATAAGTAGTTATTTTTGTATTAAGTGCGTAGAATGAGTGTTTTTTTCATGGCATATGAGAGTGTTTATTTTTGGCCGAGACCGCAGATCGAGGAGAAAAATTCACTCGAATGTGCCATGAAAACACGAATTTTATACGCACGAAATACAAACAACATTTTTTGTACAACTGTGAAGTGAATTTACATCGTCTTAAATATAAAATGATTGAGACAATGCTTCCAATGTAATGTTTCTATGCACACAGTCTCTACTTTTTTTCACCGTTAAAATTAGACTTTTTTTAACGGTTTTGAACTGTATTTATTTTTTTTCATCGTTAAAAATAGTTATTTTTGTATTGAGTGCGTAAAATGAGTGTTTTTTTCATGGCACATGAGAGTGTCAATTTTGGCCGAGACCGCAGGTCGAGGCCAAAAATTCACTCGAATGTGCCATGAAAACACGAATTTTATACGCACGAAATACAAACAACATTTTTTGTACAACTGTGAATGTGAATTTACATCGTCTGAAATACGTATAATCATTGAAGATAATGCTTTCAGTACAATATTTAAATGAATCCAGTGATCTTTCTGTGTCGTAACTATAGAAACAGTTTGTTGAAATTGTTTGAATCTTTGACAGTATTTGCTCGTAGTTGTTTCAATTTCGAATTATTTTAAAGAAGATGAATGTTGAACATGATAGTGGTAGTGATACCCCCGCAGATATGGCTGAAGAAGCAAATATAATTGTATCTTATTTATGTTACCAGCCAAATCAAAGCTACTAATATGAGAAAACTTATAACCAATTTCGAGAATGGCGCAACAAGAACAACGTAAAAAAGGTTTCTGAAAATGTGCTCACATGCTATTTCGGGGAAAAATAAAAAATTTTTAAACCTTCCAAGTTATGGAGCTCAATGTTAAAAAAAACATCGAATGTCAAGGAAAATATTGATATAAGGAATTTTTCAAAATTGGTCCCGCTTATTAAGAACAAAAGAGTCGGATACCGAGGAAAGAAATCTAAAGTGTTATGGAGGGATAATATCAATAAATTTTTCAGAGATGCTGATGACGAAACTAATTTACTTTATAAGGTACAGATACAATCATAATTTTGTGAAATTAGTTGTACCTAATTAAAATATTCATTATTTTAAGTTGTTCTAATTTTAGTTATAAGCAATGAAAAAAAGACTTTTTTTAACGGTGAAAAAAAGTAATATTTTACGCATCCATAGTGATGAAGAAAAGTCAAGTTTTTTTGACAGTTGTACAAAAAAGACTTTTTTTATAAGGAGGAGTGTCACTTTTCATGGCGAGCTTGAGTTTGACAGCTGAACGCAGTGAGGTTGGCCATTGAAACGAGCCATGAAAAGTCACTTCTCATCCGAATGAAATATGTTATTTTATTTTCAAACAAATAATGCATAATTTTGAGAAACATTCGGATACCTTTAAAAGGTAATACCGAGTAAACTTTGAAGGATAGATATATGCTATCGCGGACTTTTTTGTAGAACTACTGAAGAGGTACATTTCCGTCATACATTGTTTCCATGTACGCCTTACGGTTTTTGCAGCGCACCTGAAAATAGCTGATCATGGCTGATTTTGGTACTTATATTTATTATCATTGAAGTTATAGTAGGTTTCCTTAATTTTCTCGGGTGAAAAGTATAGCCTATGTTACTCAGGGATAGTGTAGCATTCTAAGGGTGAAATAATTATTGAAATCGGTCTAGTAGCTTATGAGTTAACTCGTATCTAACCCACAAACCCACAAACATACAAATCTTTCCTTTTTATAAAATTAGTATATAGACGAATCAATAATGGATTTCGATGTTAGTCAAACACTCACGTAAAGATTCCACATTCCACGTGTTGTCCACTTTTTCACCTAACACTGTTTCAATAATTCAGTTTCGGTTAATCGATACACCCATGAAACACCAATTGTCAACATTTCAACATCTTCGTCGCCAAATTGCTGTATCTTGTGATACTTACTGATGAAAAAAAAACATCGAAATATGTCGATATACATATAACAGTGTTGACGCAGAATTCCATGAATACTGAAATGTGGAAAAAGTGAGAAATGGACAATTTCATTCAATAAGTAGTTATTTTTGTATTAAGTGCGTAGAATGAGTGTTTTTTTCATGGCATATGAGAGTGTTTATTTTTGGCCGAGACCGCAGATCGAGGAGAAAAATTCACTCGAATGTGCCATGAAAACACGAATTTTATACGCACGAAATACAAACAACATTTTTTGTACAACTGTGAAGTGAATTTACATCGTCTTAAATATAAAATGATTGAGACAATGCTTCCAATGTAATGTTTCTATGCACACAGTCTCTACTTTTTTTCACCGTTAAAATTAGACTTTTTTTAACGGTTTTGAACTGTATTTATTTTTTTTCATCGTTAAAAATAGTTATTTTTGTATTGAGTGCGTAAAATGAGTGTTTTTTTCATGGCACATGAGAGTGTCAATTTTGGCCGAGACCGCAGGTCGAGGCCAAAAATTCACTCGAATGTGCCATGAAAACACGAATTTTATACGCACGAAATACAAACAACATTTTTTGTACAACTGTGAATGTGAATTTACATCGTCTGAAATACGTATAATCATTGAAGATAATGCTTTCAGTACAATATTTAAATGAATCCAGTGATCTTTCTGTGTCGTAACTATAGAAACAGTTTGTTGAAATTGTTTGAATCTTTGACAGTATTTGCTCGTAGTTGTTTCAATTTCGAATTATTTTAAAGAAGATGAATGTTGAACATGATAGTGGTAGTGATACCCCCGCAGATATGGCTGAAGAAGCAAATATAATTGTATCTTATTTATGTTACCAGCCAAATCAAAGCTATTAATATGAGAAAACTTATAACCAATTTCGAGAATGGCGCAACAAGAACAACGTAAAAAAGGTTTCTGAAAATGTGCTCACATGCTATTTCGGGGAAAAATAAAAAATTTTTAAACCTTCCAAGTTATGGAGCTCAATGTTAAAAAAAACATCGAATGTCAAGGAAAATATTGATATAACGAATTTTTCAAAATTGGTCCCGCTTATTAAGAACAAAAGAGTCGGATACCGAGGAAAGAAATCTAAAGTGTTATGGAGGGATAATATCAATAAATTTTTCAGAGATGCTGATGACGAAACTAATTTACTTTATAAGGTACAGATACAATCATTATTTTGTGAAATTAGTTGTACCTAATTAAAATATTCATTATTTTTAAGTTGTTCTAATTTTAGTTATAAGCAATGAAAAAAAGACTTTTTTTAACGGTGAAAAAAAGACTTTTTTTAACGGTGAAAAAAAGTAATATTTTACGCATCCATAGTGATGAAGAAAAGTCAAGTTTTTTTGACAGTTGTACAAAAAAGACTTTTTTTTATAAGGAGGAGTGTCACTTTTCATGGCGAGCTTGAGTTTGACAGCCGAACGCAGTGAGGTTGGCCATTGAAACGAGCCATGAAAAGTCACTTCTCATCCGAATGAAATATGTTATTTTATTTTCAAACGTTTTGAAATTCATGAAAATCTGGATATCCATCTTCGGATTGATTTACATTTACGCACATGATTCTATCCATTTACGATCGTTATAATTGAATGAATCAAGGGACATTTGCCTAGTAGCGGTTGCCACGCAAAATTGATTCTGACAGATATAAAGTAGAATAATTGATAGTGATCATTTGCATGCTGGTGAGAAGTGTTTGAAACTGAAAATATCTTCAGAAATTGAGGTTTTGGCCAATGAAGCAGTCTCTTCCCTTGGACCATCGAAGTCTATTGAAAAATATTCTGCAGCATATAATCACTTCGTTAATTGGTGCAATTCGAAAAATGTGACTGTTTACCAAGAGAATGTGCTTCTAGCGTATTTCAACTCAATGGTTATTGAAAAAAATGGAAATCCTCTACTTTGTGGTCCCGATACTCGATGATAAAGTCGCAACTAGCGATCAAAAAGGACATAAATATTGGTAAATACCTGAAGTTGCGCGCATTTTTGAAAAAAAGCAATGAAGGGTATGTTACGAAAAAATCAAGAGTTTTTTCAAAAGAAGAGTTCGAACGACTTATATGCGAAGCACCGGATGATTCATATTTAGGATTAAAGGTAACTATCATATTTCAAGTAATTTTAATTTTGTATTTCTGATCTCCTGGTTGTTTCAGATTGTGTTATTATTCGGAGTAGCTGGTGCCTGCAGATATGATGAAATGGTGAAAATGAAAACAACAGATATCGAGGACAAGGAAAATATTTTAATATTCCTGATAGTAAAACGAGAAAAGTGCGAACATTCACAGTTATTGGGGAGGATAATCTAAATATTTATCGGAGATACACTGCGTTAAGACCGAAGGATTTCGTTGAAAATAGGTTTTTTTTAAATATCAATCTGGAAAATGCTACAGAGCTGTGATGGGAATACATAGTATAGCATGTGTTCCAAGAAAGGTTGCCTCTTTTTTGCAATGGAGCCATCCCAATGAATACACAGGTCATTCATTGAGGCGAACTTCTGCTACACTACTTATAGATGGAGGAGCCAACATTGAGTCTTTGAAACGACACGGAGGTTGGAAGTCCAGTAGTGTAGCAGAAGGCTATATCGACGATTCGCTGTGAATTAAGAATGAGATTGCTGGTAGGATATTGAGCGTCAACGAATTCCCCTCGGGTTCCTCGGAATTCCCTGAAACCAGCATCTCAAATCACTTTATTGAGGCATCAGCTGTTGAACAGAATCCGACACAGAATCCTTCCAGTTCATTAATACATACTTTTAATTTTCAGAATGCCAAATTGATCAATGGTACATTCAATGTAACATCTACTATATAAAAATAAGTCGGGTTTTCCTCCCTGACGCTTTAACTCCAGAACGCACGAACCGATTTCAACGGTTTTGCATTCGTTGGAAAGGTCTCGGGCTCCGCGAGGTTTGTAGCAAAAAAAATTCAGAAAAAATCTCAAGATATCGAGAAGAACGTAGGAAATTGGTACATTTCTGAAAATTTCATTATTTATGACATCGAATTCAATGACAACTGTCAAGTCTCCTTTCGAGAGGGAAGTGCTTCCAACAATTTCCTCATTTCAGAAGAAAAAGGCCAGATCCGAATCAAAAAGGTAGGAATTTCGTTTTCGAGTAGTTCTCTAACGTTAATTAACGAAGATATTCGTTGCAGGAATTCTGAAATAACCAGGAAGAAGAATATTTTTGACATAGGTAGGGGAAGGTGAGGTATAATGATCCCCTTAAGGGAAAATTTTGATTGTGGCCAAAGTTGAAGGCAAAACCGCAAGATATCAATTGTTGAATGTAGTGAATTTACTCAGCTTTGTATCTGGTACTTATTTTTTATGACGTCTATGTAGTTGTTTTGTATTAGAGGTTTTCGCAAAAGTTTAGTAAGGATCATTTTATCCACACCGGTGGATAAAATGATTCCTGGGGTAGGGGCAAAATGATCCCAGGGATCATTTTGTACTATAAGTTAATAAATTTCAGTGAAATAAAAAATTCAGCAGTTTATTTTAATGATAATATGTGTTGTGATTTCTCCTCGAAATATAACGAACGTTGCTTTCTAGAACGTTCTAAGACAGAGACTTTAAGTGTTAAGTGATTGATTACCCTGTGCGGAGGGGTAGAGTCCCAACAGTGGGGACCAGACAAAAACTAGAGCATTGTGTCTCCAGAATTCGTCGAAGAGACATTTTCAACCATTCATTCATTGTATTTTTGTAATTTTCTTATTTGAATTCATACATTCAATACAGTCCACTATTATTGAAAGTGCATCCTAATACAATTCCTACAATATGTATTGTTCATAACAATTTAAGTATATAAGCAATATACACAAACCAAACATATTCGATGGGTTGGAAAATAATATTTTTCTTGGACGTTTCTCGAAGTCGAGAGAAATTTATCCAACACAGGCTTATTAAAACCTCCGCGCGCACGGTAATGTCTGGATGTCTACGTCTAAATCCACGAAGCCATCCAAGTCCAGCTTTTCCTTCTCCTTCAGAAAATTAATGCTGTCAATTATTTATTTCTGCCATTGAGTGGTCAGCCCGTATATTATTCTAGACTCCATGTCCTCAATATAATCAACAAGTTTCAGTTCTGTTGTCCAGGTTGAACACTGTTTGTTTGCCACCTAACTCTTTAGCTGAGCCTACAGCTATTTTATTTTTACCTTTGGCTCTTCTATTTAATGCCATCACAGGGACCTTAAATTCTCTACTCGCGGTGTTGTGAGGCATACCATCTCTGACGGCATCTAATGCCTTTTGCATTTTTTCTTCAGGCTTTTTTGGCGATTAGTTTTGCGTTTATAAATTCTTGGCATGATCTCTAAAAACAACAATTGTTAATGGGGTAAAATGATTCCAGGGATCATTTTAGACACACAGAAAGGGATCATTTCACCCCAACACCAAATTCCAAAATATCTATCAAAACAAAACCTACACATACCGCGTGCGATGATAGAACATTGCTTAAAAATAAGCTGAATGCTATCAATACCCGCAAATAAAACAACATTGCAGTAAACACTTACATGTAAAAAAAATGAAAGTCCAAAAACATTCTTACCTTAGATCAGAGCCACACTTTTTTGATTATTTTTTAATAAAATCCGAGGGGCAAACCGCTGAGCAAATTCTGTACACCAGACATCCCCTCAGTGAGGGACATCCCCAGATATCCCCGGACATCCCTCAGACATCCCCAGACATCCCTCAGACATCCCCAGACATCCTCAGATATCCCCGGACATCCCCGGATATCCCCAGACTTCCCGAGACATCCTAAGATTTCCTGGGATATCCTCTATTACTTAATAGCTGGTATCGGTTTAATGAGTGATTAAAAACAGTTTGTAGCACTATGTGGTGTCCCGAAATCAAATTGAAAAAAAAATCTATTGTTTAATCTACTCTAGAACATAGCATAACACAATGAACATATTTTATGTAGATATTGAGTGTTTTCGAAACAGAGCAGAAGTGAGTTCTCTGAAGATGACTTATATTCTTATTCAAAATTTATAATTCAATGAAAATAGCTATCTATTTGACATCCCTCGATATTTCTGAACTGCCGAAAAAAGAATCTGATTAATCAGTGGCAGATCCGGGGGGAAGGCACACCGGGGAAACTTCAGATTACACTCGCGTAGAAAGGAAAATTTTTGGAGTGTGGTTGAAAATTAATTGAAAATTAGGAGCGAGCGCGGGGTGAGTTATTAGTCCTGGAGGAGGGCATGCCCTCCCCCTAAATCCGCCACTGATGAGTGGCTTTTAAAACCCAGCAAAGCCGTTAGTGGAATGTTTAATTTTTGCTTGTATAATTTTCGATATCAAAATGAATTTTTTTGTGATATACCCACACAAATATATGATATATTTTATCTATATACAGGGTGAATCCTGTTGAACTGTACATACTTCACACAGAGATAGAGGACACTTTGCTGGTTTCAAAAAGACCCCACATGAAAGGTCTTAAACGATTAGTTTGAATTATACAGGGTGATTTCCAGTTTTGGGTCATTTTTGAAAATGCTCTATTGGACGAACGAATGATCACAAATTCATCAAATCTGGTACGTAGGAGGACTGTATCGATCTCCATACAGCTGAGTCGACAGATTATCAGTTTCCAGGACCGGATCCTATTTTTCTGATATTATCGGAATTTGTGAAAAAAAACACCCTGTAGATGAAAAAGTCAATAAACCTGTCATGAAAGTTCAAACTACACTGAAAACCCTTCAACGAAGAGTAATAAAATCACGTGGCACACCTACAAATTTGGAGAAAAAAAATATTGAATATGCGTACTCGGAGATAATTTTTTGGACGGCCTAATTCACATGGAAAACCATACCCAAATGTATCAAAAGTTGAAGACAGGAGAATATTATCAGTTTAAATCCTCTCGATATTCCAATATTCAGGTAATTTTCGTCAGTTTCCAGGACCGGACTCTATTTTTCTGATATTATCGGAATTTATAAAGAAAAACATCCTGTAGATGAAAAAGTCAATAAACCTGTCATGGCAGTTCAAACTACACTAAATACTCTTCAATAAAGAGTCATAAAATCACGTGGCACACCTAAAGATTCAGAGAAAAAAATATTGAATATAGGTACTCGGAGATAATTTTTTTGTACGTATTCCATAATCGAGATTATGGAATTCTTTCATGGGGAGTGGATATAACCTGATAATATTCAACTTTTCATGCATTTCGGTATAGTTCTTCTACTAAACTTCAGCCGCCCAAAAAAATGATCTCTGGGTACGATTATTCAATTTTTTTAAAATCTATTTGTGTGCCTCGCGATTTCATGAAAATTTCTTGAAGGTTATTTAATGTTGTTCGGTCTCCCGTAACAGTTTTTTGGGGTATTCCATATTCAGGGCGAATCTTTCGACCTATCATCTATTGAAAAGCCCTATCTGAAATGGGAGTCCGTCCCTGAATATTAGAAAACTTGAATGCGTAGAAGATCGTAACCATTAATATTCAACTTTTGATACACTTGGGTATGGTTTTTTTTGTGAATAAGGCCGTACAAAAAAAAATTTATCTCCGAGTAGGTACCCATATTCAATATTTTTTTTCTCTGAATCTGTAGGTGTGCCACATGATTTAATTACTCTTTATTGAAGAGTATTTAGTGTAGTTTGAACTGCCATGAAAGGTTTATTGACTTATTCATCTACAGGGTGATTTTCTTGATAAATTCCGATAATATCAGAAAAATAGAGTCTGGTCCTGGAAACTGAGAAAAATTACCTGAATATTGGAATATTCGAATATCGAGAGGATTTAAACTGATAATTTTCTCCTGTCTTCAACTTTTGATACATTTGGGTATGGTTTTCCATGTGAATTAGGCCGTCCAAAAAATTTATCTCCGAGTACGCATATTCAATATTTTTTTTTTCTCTAAATTTGTAGGTGTGCCACTTGATTTTATTACTCTTCATTGAAGGGTTTTCAATGAAGTTTGAACTGTCATGACAGGTTTATTGACTTTTTCAACTACAGGGTGTTTTTTTCATAAATTCCGATAATATCAGAAAAATCCGGTCCTGGAAACTGATAATCTGTTAACTCAGCTGTATGGAGATTGATACAGTCCTCCTACGTACCAAATTTGATGAATTTGTGATTATTCCTTCATCCAATAGAGCATTTTGAAAATATGACCCAAAACTGGAAATCACCCTGTAAAATTCAAACGAATCGTTTGAGACCTTTCATGTGGGGTCTTTTTGAAACCAGCAAAGTGTCCTCTATCTCTGTGTGAAGTATGTACAGTTCAACAGGATTCACCCTGTATAACATATTTTTATTCCTTGAGGCGAAGAATTCAAACTATTTTCCAGGATACATTGCAATAGTAATTTTTCACTTTTTATTACCAGGTTCGTCATTTTTTCCATTTCTAGTTTGAAAATTATTTGTTTAAAATGAAGTATACTTGAAATGATCCTTAATCTGACTTATAATACACTGCGCAAAAAAATTAACGCACATTCTGAAAATCTCAATTTTATTGAAAGTTAACTCTACATTGACTTTATAACTTATTTTTTATGTTCTCTGTGGAAGGTTTTGAACAAAACAAGACTTATTAAATGGAAGAAAAATTCAGGATTTCACCGAATTTCATCTGAAAAAGAGAGAAATAAACATTTTCAAAATACTGGAATGCTGATAAGTGATTTAATACTTGGTATTTCCACCCCTTGCGTTAATTACAGCTCGGCAACGACGGTTCATACTCGAAATGGGTGATCTTAAAATGTTTTCATCTAATCCTTCCCGGATTTCTCTGAGTTGGATTCCAAAGACATTAAGAGTAGCTAGATGATTTTCTGAACTTCTCAGCCTTCTATTGAGGTTGTCCCAACCTGCTCAATCGGATTGAGATCTCGACTTATTGCTGGCCATTCCAAAGACTTCAACCTCTTCAAGGTACTCCTGAACGATAAGCGCACGATGGTGTCTGGTATTATTGTCCATAAAAATGAAATTTTCACCAATATATAAAGCAAATGGCACTACATGCTCTTCAAGAATGTTCCTTATATACCTATCAGCATTCATAGCTACATTATCAACGAGCACTAGGTCTGTGCGAGCAGTCAAAAATATTCCACCCCATACTCTGAAGTAACGTTCCTGAATGGCAGTTGTTACCCGTGGTCTACCCTGTCCTGGTCTTCGGACATTCATAGCCGTCTCCCTGAATCGCTGCAACATTCTGGACACATTTGTATGGGAAATTCCAAACCTTTCTGCAATTGTGTATGTCCACACTTCTTCTTGCAAAACTACCGCTTGGGCACATTCTTCTTGGGTCAAATTGCGTGTTTCGCGTTGCATAGCGATCGAGTGTAGAAAATCAAACGAAAAAAAAACTACTGATCACTAGAATTGATTGATCGAGAACAACTGATTTCAGAATGGAGCTAATACATTCAAAATCTCATCTTTTTTTATTCCTGCTGGGAAAAATTCAATGTATTGAAGAAAAACGTTGAAAGTGGATAACATATGCATGCATAATTCTGATGAAAATAATTATCATTGAGAACAACTTCAATTGTAGAATAAATTTGAGATTTCCATAATGTGCGTTAAGTTTTTTGCGCAGTGTATTTCATCTAGATAAAGATTTTTGATGAATTTGGAAAAATTGTTCCCATTCATAAAAACACTTACATTTAGGTACCTATATATTCAAGTTCCTTTTTCTTGACGCAAAATATAACATTTTATCAACACCCTGTGTACTACCAATATGATTCGATGAAATTTTAAAGGAAAACGGATTCTGTTTTTGATATCCCTCAACTCGTCCTTCAATGAAAATATATAAATATAAAGCATGTTGAAAAAACAACGAGACGATAATAACTATTATTTATTTGAATATACAGGGTGCGCGGCGCGGATGCTCTCGACGGTTTCATGTTTGTTTCTGATCACTATTTATAATTATGATTAGGAATGTATCCCTCTTAATTCATAAATTTGGTGGCGTTTGGTTGGTATTGATTTTTTTTAATTGTTTGTGTTTCAGTAACTTGGGTGAAAAACCTATACAAGTTTTCGTAAAATGCCGAAACCTAACAGAATATATTTCAACCCATATCTATATTTCTTTACAAATTCCAAATCGCTCTGTATCGATTGAGAAGATATAAAAACTCTTGTGAAAATGAGTTACAGGGTGTTTACCATACCCAAATAAGAATAATTTAATATATCGATTGGAATATATTCTGGGAGGATTCTGCATTTCTTAAAAACTTTATATGTTTTCACTCCCAGTCTCTGAAACAGAAATAATTAAAAAAATTTCAATTGAGATGAAGTGCTCCAGCGAGAATCTTTGCACTCGTTTGCCAGAAGCAAAGTGGTCTTGAAAAAAATGTTGCCTAACAGAACTGAAACGAGAAATAAATAAAAAGGATAGTGTAACGTTTCGGTGTCTACATCAGACACCTCCTACAGACAAATTTGTAAAATCTTCAGAATTGTGTGTTTTTTCATTTGCAATCTGATTGACATTGAAAGTTATCAATATAAAAAGATGTTGATTTATTTAATTTTGAAATTTCTTGATGTCATTTCTTTCTTTAATAAATCAATCCAAAAGGATATATTCCAACAGAACAGTTGGCCAAATTATCTACTTCATCTAACAAAATACATGTGGATTCCTTAATTTTCTTTTAAAATTATCAGGTTCCGTCACTAGTATCTTTGTGTTGTTCCAGTTCATCATATGATCTCCGCTATTTGAACGTATATGATCAGCAAGTTGTGATCTTGTAATGTCTCTATTTTTTATGTCTCTACTGTATAAGATTTTCCACATATACAGGGAATATTGTAAACACAATTTTTTGATTTCTGTGTTTCATTTATTGGTTTCGTTCTGGTTAGAATGGATCTCAAATCATTTTGTGTTTCGGAAACAGTTCTTATGTTGAATTTAGAACCAATTCTTCTTATTGTCTCTTTAAGGCCAGGAATATAAGGAATGACGTTCAACAAATTTGGTTGTTCCTGACGGTTGTCTGTTTGTACCTGACCATCATTAGAATTTTGATTAGATAAATAATTTATGTTTGTGCAACGCTTTCGTGATATTAATGCCCGTATTCTGCTTTTCATCTGTAAGCTACGAGATCGTAGCGTACGACTGATCTTTCAGATTCCTTAGGATAGTAACAAAACAAGAATAATTCCAGAATTGCATAATTCTGCAAATATATATTTGGTTATTGGGTATAGGTGACCGAAATTCAGTGAACTACTCTTTATTTTTATTCATCAATGACAACGTTTCGGCTATTGGTTTTAGCCATTCTCAAGTCTAAAAAGAAATTACTTTACTTTAGATATTACAATAAAAATTATACAGTTTTACATATTCTTTAGGGACACAAAAACAATATCACAAACAACAAAACACAGACACGAATCTAGAGAACTCCCTCACCACTATGAAAATAAGTATTTCTACAACAGAGGAAGCACCATCGTTATTTCTATATGTATTCATGATCTCTGAGATGTGAGGACATTATATGTAATTATATTCTTGGTAAATCTCCACGTCAAACAAAATTCTCACAAAATTGCTGGTAATATATCCGATGAAAAACGTGTGTTTTCGATGTGAGATGTCAGATCAACAACAAATCGTCATCTATCCCCCCTCAGTTTTTAATCTGCAATCATAACTGGTTCTTGTATGTTGGGTTGTCTACTTCGTCTATTTTCATTTTTGATCAAATTGAAATAAATTGAACTGAAATTCGCACAGTCTGTTATTCTATTCATTGAATCTATTTCTCGTTTTATAAAAATTTTTTCTGCTATTTCTCTTTTGTTCTTTATTTTTTCTTTATATAGAATGCTAGTTTCTTCAAAATCCATATCGTGGCCTAGTTTTAAAACATGTTCGGCTAAAGCCGTACTTTCTGCCTTATTCGTTCTAATTGTACTTTTATGTGCGGAAATTCTGTTTTTCAACTTTTGCTTTGTCGTTCCAATGTTTAAGATCACAGGTTTTACAGGGAATTGAATAAACCAGATTTGACTGATCCCATTTTTCCGTTTTGTCCTTAATCTTTGTGTAAATAGTATTCAGCTTGTTTTCATTTTTAAAAACTACTGTGTAGCCATATTTTTTCATGATGTTCTTAATTTTTTCTCCAGCACCCTTTATGTATGGCAGTACTAACATTTTTGCCAAATCTATTTCTTTTTTTGTTTTCTGTTCGGTGTTGTAATGAAGGAAAATGCGATTCTTCACTATTTTTTCTATAAGTTTCTTAGGGAAGCCATTTTCAAGTAGTACTCGCTTTACCAAGGCCAATTTTTCTTCTCTATGTATAGGAGAAGTAAGTTTTATTGCTCTATCACTGAGTCCTATAGCCACTGTTTCCTTTTGTTTCTTGGGGTGACATGAAGAATAATGAAGGTACCTTCGGGACCAAGTGGGCTTTTGGTACCAACTTGTTGATATGCTTCCATTGTTTCTTTTCAACAAAACATCCAAAAATGCTATTGCTCCGTTGTTTTCTTTTTCAATTGTGAACTTTATGTTCGTATGAAAACCGTTGAAGAATTCTAAAACTTCGTTTTC
Source organism: Propylea japonica (assembly GCA_013421045.1). Classification (NCBI taxonomy): domain Eukaryota; kingdom Metazoa; phylum Arthropoda; class Insecta; order Coleoptera; family Coccinellidae; genus Propylea; species Propylea japonica. The sequence continues at coordinate 60,231,674 of CM024241.1, forward strand.
CTTTCCCTCTTGTACCGACAAAACAATGTCATCCATATATCTTTTATAGAAACCAAGATCTATCATCAACAACTTTCTTATTTCTCCCTCAACATATTCCATCACTAAGTTAGCTATAGACGTTGCTATTGGGTTACCCATAGCAATTCCATCCTTTTGTTTATACCATTTTCCTTTATATGAGAAGTAAGTATTTTCAAGGCAAAATTTCACCCAGCCAAGAACTCGTCTTTGTTAAGAGATGTATGATTTTTTATTTCCTCCCATTTGTTTGATACTACAAAAACAGCCAAATCCACTGGAATGTTTGTGTAAAGTGATACTACATCTAAGGACATGAGAACATGGTCAGTAGGTATTTTTATTTTTCTTATATACTCAACAAACCCCCAAGAATCCCTGACGTGGGAATCCGTTTTCCCGACTATGTTTTGCAGAATGTTATTTAGAAACACCCCATGTTATAAGATGGGGATGTCATGCTACTTACAATGGGCCTCAGTGGTCTCCCCTCCTTATGGATCTTTGGAAGTCCATATATTTTAGGGCAAACAGATGTGTAACTCATTAATTTACCATATTCTTGTGGTGTTATAAAATGTTTTGATTTCCAATTTTTTATGATTTTATTGTTCTTCTCTTGTAGAGAATTTGTGGGGTCTTTATTGATTTCTTCATATATGTTCTGGTCATTCAGTAGCTCTGCCATCTTATTTTCGTATTCTTCTTTGTGAACAATGGCAGTGGTGTTTCCTTTATCAACCTTAAGTACCATTATTTCCTCATGTTCACGAAGGAATTTCCTTGTCTTTTTAACCTTTTTTGTGAGAACATCAGCACGTTCATTGTGTTCATATTTATTCTTGGTGTTTTGTAGCACATTTGTTATACAACCTCTTATTTCGTTTTTCAGTTGTATTGATTCTTTCTCTATTTTATATTCAATTTCTGTTATTATTGGGATTATGGGTAGCTGGCCCTTGTTGTAATCAATTCCATAATTATCTCCCAATTGTAGCACCTCACTTACTTCTGCTGGAATGACTACATCAGTGTAGTTTTTCAGCCAATTTTCATTTATGTTGTTAGCATTGTTTTTATTAATAAGTCTTTCCACCTTTTTTATCTGTTTTTCCCTTTGTGCCGAAAAAAATTTATTTTGTTTTTTATTTTCAAAACTTTTGAACTTCTCTAATATATTCTTGGTATAACTTTTTCTAAGCTTTGTTCTACGATACTGATGTTTTTCCTATTTCGTTTTATCACACGTATTGTATCTTCGATCTGTAGTGTCAAAATGGCATTGTAGAATCTTCCCAGAATCAAATCCATCCTTCCCTCATCTAACCCCTCGTATCTTGAGATGTTAATCTTGATGCATGTGGGTATTATTTTCTCTTTTTTGCATCTTAGTAAGAAAATTCTCCGATTCACATATCTACCTCTTACATCCATTAGCTTCGATAACATCTTCAGCTGTACACATACTTCAGGACCATACTGTTCTCTCACAGCGTCAACAAAAACCCTGTTTATATTCTTGACTAAGTTCTGCACCTTTGTTTAAATATATATTTGGTTATTGGGTAAGGTGACCGAAATTCTTGAACTACTCTTTATTTTTATTCATCAATGACAACGTTTCGGCTATTGGTTTTAGCCATTTCAAGTCTAAAAAGAAATTACTTTACTTTAGATATTACAATAAAAATTATACAGTTTTACATATTCTTTAGGGACACAAAAACAATATCACAAACAACAAAACACAAGACACGAATCTAGAGAACTCCCTCACCACTATGAAAATAAGTATTTCTCTACACAGAGGAAGCACCATCGTTATTTCTACAGGGTGACTGGTGACGTAAGGACAACGGCTAACTGGAGATAGAGGACCTCAAACTGAATGAGGATTGGGGGTTTAATGTCCCATAAGGCTATTAGTTTCAGAGATACAGGGTGTTTTTTGCGAAAGTGCTAAAACTATAAACTCCCATATCTTCGTCAATATGGCAAATTTTTCGCTGATATTTGGCAAGCTTGTTAATATACATATTCTCCATCAGATCGACAAGAAAAAATTCCCAGAAATTGCAGGTCCGTATCCAGAAATTTCAATTTCCGTGTCAGGTGAGAAATATCACTCGGTATATGAATAAAAAAAAATAAATTAGAAAATTGGAATCTGCAAAAAACACTGAGTAAAAATCTGTTTTTAGTTTCAATGGCACAAATTTTTTAAAGTTTTTATGATATGTTGAAAGTCGAATACTACAATTTTTTCATATTGAATTCAAGAAACACACTATTCCTGAAAGAAAAAAACACTGAATTTGAGATGCTTAAATAATCCTGACGCATTTTGAATATTCCTTCACATCTTGAAATACTTTTTCATTAAATTTTCTATCAATATTATAAGAAAAACTCAAAAAACAATACAAACACAAAAAGATTAACAGTAGCATATATGGTTCATAAAAAAATCAAATAAACAAATGCTTGATATGCGAGAGCCATTCTCCTCACACACTTATTGGCTCTTTGAACAATTGAAGTACGTTTCATATCAACAAGATGAAAAATTACTCTTGATAGAACAGTAACACTAGATTCAGGTCGAGAAAAGTTGTACTCTCTTATCAGAACGCCTGAACAATAATCCATCTGATACTTATTCTTTCAACAAAATTTATTCTTCTATTAAATTGTGCAATGATTCATGAGAAAACAACTAAGCTAATGCTCGAAATCAGAGCAATTTGCTTCAACGCATTTATTGGCTCTCTTGAACTCTATGATTTCTTTCTCTTTTGAGATGAGAGGATTATTCTGAGACCAAATATTATATCCGTTCATTTTGCGCAATCCAAAAACAAGTATCATCTACATATTCTTCATTCGTGAATATTGAAGGCATTTTTCAGTAGATAAACAAACGAAACAATTCCCAATAATTCACAATCAATGAATGTATAATATAAACGTCATTTTTTGAAATAAGCCTACTCTGTGTAGTAGGATGTATTTTATTATAATGAATAACAAACCTCTTATTCTAAAAAATCACTTGTTTCCCTAATATTTGTTTGCATTAAAGAAATTCATATGCTTCTCAAAAGAAGATGAAGTTGCTACACCTAATACATATTAAAGGGCCCACTCACTAAGAGGGAAGCGCGAAGACTTGAATGCGCGTTGTACGTGGTACAGTTAAAAGTGTGTGTGTATGGCGTAGATTTGGAATGCGCATTCATCTCCGTCGTGTGGCGTGTGCATTCTTCCCCGTATCGGAAGAATGACCAAAAACGACGTGTATGGGCAAAAGTCTCTGCACGTTTCATATGTTAGCAACACAGTGTCGGGTTCGATTTTATACCTTGGACATTTTTTCCTAAATAACAACACACGCCACTGCCATAACATCAGGTCTTTTTCGACGTCATCTCACGCTTGTCGCACATCCAAACCAACACGCAAAAGTGTATGTGTGTGGGCAATATGAATGCACACGTTTGCGTTACCGCAAACATGCAGAGACTTAACTGCGCATTCTCCTCCTAGTGAGGGGCCCCATTAGAGGAAAATAAGTCCTCAAGATTCATACATTATTTCATTGAAGAATAAATTTTGTTGAAAACATAAGTACCAGATGGATTATTGTTCAGGGGTTCTGAGAAGAAAGTCAAACTTTTCTCGAGCTGAAATCCAGTGTTTCTGTTCTATCAAGAGTATAATTTTTCATCTTGTGGATATAAAAGTACTTCAATTGTTCAAAAGAGTCATTAAGTGTGTGAGGGGAATGGCTCTCGCATATCGAGCATTTGTTTATTCGATTTTTTTATGAATCATATGTGCTACTGTTCCTCTCTTTGTATTTCTATTGTTTATTTAATTTTTCTTATAATATTGATAAAAAATTAATAAAAAAGGAGTTCAAGATGTGAAGGAATATTCAAAATGCATCAGGATTATTTAAGTATCTCAAATTCAGTGTTTTTTCTATCAGGAATAGTATGTTTCTTGAATTCAATATGAATAAATTGTAATATTCGACTTTCAACGTATTATAAAAACTATAAAAAATTTGTGCCATTCAAACTAAAAACAGATTTTTACTCAGTGTTTCTTGAAGATTCCAATTTTTCAATTCAATTTTTTTTATCTCATATACCGAGTGATATTTCTAACCTGACACGGAAATTGAAATTTTTGAATACGGACCTGCAATTTTTGGGAATTTTTCTTCTCGATCTGATGGAGAACATGTATAGTAACACCTTGCCAAATATCAGCGAAAAATTTGCCATATTGACGAAGATATGGGAGTTTATAGTTTTAGCACTTTTGCAAAAAACACCCTGTATCTCTGAAACTAATAGCCTTATAGGACATTTAAACCCCCAATCCTCATTCAGTTTGAGGTCCTCTATCTCCAGTTAGCCGTTGTCCCTTACGTCACCAGTCACCCTGTATATGTATTCATGATCTCTGAGATGTGAGGACATTATATGTAATTATATTCTTGGTAAATTCTGCAAATGTTCCCGTAACTACGTAGGGAATCTGACAGATCAATCGTACGCTACGACCTCGTAGCTTTCAGATAAAAAGAATGAAACAAGATAAGCAGTGAAAAATCTAACTCCACCATTTTTCGTATTCTAATTGATATCATAACGAATATTGTATCTATAGATTCCCTTTATTTCGTCAGTATGTAAATAAAATCAGCCTGACATCTCTAGATAAACATCAGACTTCCCTAGACATCCCAAAGACATCCTCGGACATCCCCCGATTTCCTAAGACATCCCCTGATTTCCTGAGATATCCTCAAGACATCCCGGGACATCCTCAGATTTCCTAAGACATCCCCGGATATCCTGGGACATCCCAGGGACATCCCCAATCTTGTACACCAGACATCCCCAGCGGTTCCCCCTCGATAAAATCACAGCAAGCACTTGCACCGCATTGACATTTTACAGGTAACTCGCAGGGGTGCAGGGGAACATGTTTCATGTGTATTTGGATAGATGGTACAAGCATTTTCTAATTAACATCAGGGGATCATTTGACCCTTAGGGATCGTATTACCTCACTTTCCCCTACGTCTCATGTGAACATTTGTTCGTTTCGAGTGGAAAACGTTATTTGAATAGGTAAGTCCATATGAAATCATCAACTTCAACGTTCATTCAACGAATTCCTAACATTTCAGCGATCAAAAGCATCATTTCAGGTCGCAGTGATATTTGAGGTTTCTACTAAACCGAATTTCCCTGACAAATAACGTAATGAGAACAAAATTCGGGGATTATTCGTATTTTAGGAAAAAATACGCCAGGAAATGATATCAAACTGTATGTATTATGATAATTATCGATATTTCAATATATTTTTCGATTTCCTGATATGTTTACATGTTAAAACCCGTTGAAGTCTGAGATAAACAGTCTTCACGTGTAACAAGGCAAGTGGTGTAACGACTAACGTCTAGGTGTGTGGACCTGGTAGTGTACCGGTTTCGAAACCCCATGGTGGCATGTTCTGTTTATTCTGGATAAAAAGTATTTTTTCCAGGTTCAAAGAAAGCTGATGAAAATAATTCAAAATTTTCATGTGCATGTTTTAGACAGGTACGTTTTAGATATATACAGGGTGTTTCTATAAATTTATCAATTATTTCACATTTCTACGTTATAACAAAAAGCTTTCAATGAAATTGAAGGGGCTTTTGAATTTCGAGTGATTCGTTATAGGAGGTGGAATTTTAAATATAGATACTATGCTTCGGATTCATACGGGGTGCTCCTATAAACATGTCGAATATTTTAATTTCTGCATTATCACAGGGACATTTCCACAGAAACGAAGAAGTTTTTGAATTTCAAATGATTTACTATCGATGGTGGTTTGATTTATACAGGGTCTCTTCATAAAAATGCCAAATATTGTAATTTTCTACTTCCTAACACGAACATTTGTATTACTTTTCCCATAAATGTTCAATAGACGCTCTGAGTATATACAGGGTGTGTAGTGTATTCAGACAGATACCAAGGAATATATCAAATATCTATGAACATCAATAACCAATGATGATCTATCGAGGTATACAAAACGGTTCGAAAGACCTACTGTTCATCTGATCTATCGGTTCAATTGATCTACCGGTTAAATTATCCTACTTAGAATGGTAGATCTACCGGTTTCACAAATCTACTTAAAAAGGTAGATCTACTGGCCTGACTAGAAAATCATTGTTTTTTACATGGCAATTATACTTTATACGTGTTCAGGAGTTGGAAAACCATCCGCTTTGTTTGTGTTTACGTCAGGCCAAAAAACAAAAATATGGTTTACCAAAGAGCATTTCAAAAAAACGGATAGTTTGCGGAAACGTATAACGCTTCGATTCAGTATTTACTTTGGATTCTCTTTCATTTACTTAGAGAAGTTTAACTAAGTAACACTTCATTTTTGTAATCGAAATGAATTTAATACTGTTGTTTCTTTTCAAATATAAAAAAAATTGTAAATTGCCTGTAACACAAGCACTACAAGTCCTACAATTGTAAGAATATATTCTACACTTGTAACTGTTTCATAACACAAACCCACTTGTAATTACAAGTACGGACTAGTAATTACGTCAAAATCTCTACATATGTAAACTTTCTCTGTAACATAAAGTTCACACTTGTATAATCGTGTCACGGAATTTTCTACAAGTGTAGATAATGTTTTACATATCTCCAACTCTAGGTAGCAATACTACCTATATTGACAAGTCATGTCATATAGTAGGAATCAAATAATAATGAATTCCATGATATTTGCATTACAAGTGTAGCTACACATGTACAAAATTATTTAATTTCTACAATTGTAGCCATTCGCATTGTGACATCGAATTGGGTTGGACTTGTAGTTACAGGCAAATTACTTGTAGACTTGTTACACTTGTAAGGTTTGTGTTACAGGCCCCTGGTGGCGAAACGGAGTTCGCCGGGTTTGCTAGTTAATGAATAAAAATGACGTTTGAATTGGATAATTTCTTGATCATGGTTATTACCAATTCTAATTCATCTTTTGCATAGTAACACTTGATGATATTTGTTGTGAAATATAGCGGAGTGCAGTGGTTGGTTAATTCTTGAATTATATCAGGATAAGCAATCAGGATGATTTTGTTTTAATATGATTTCCTATTTAGAACATCTACAACTTGTACAGAACTTCTTGACTCGACTCATTGACGGACTGGCAGTTTATATCTATCATAGAAATATATATTTCTGACACTTGTAAACATAGAACCAAAAACAATAGTATAATAAATGTTCACGGTACAAAATTGTTTTATTTTCCAACACCTCCCCTCAATTTTGCTACCATGCATAAACTAACATTTATTTATTTAATGAGAAACTAATACAACTTAAACAATATATATTTCATATCCCAAAGTTAAGAACAGAAGTTAATATGCAGGGCTGAAAAACATTGTACCGGGTTTTTCACTATAATTTGACCCCCCCTTTAACTTTGTTACTAAGGGAGATACATAAAAATGTTTCCCATAAAAGTTTCACGAAATCAACTGAGTTTTTTTGATGTGAATCCAGAAACTGAAATATATACAGGTTGGCCAACATATTGATGGCAACTTCATTTTTTCAAATGGAACACCCTGTATTTTTTTCCATGTTTGGCTAGCTCTTTTTCCCCTGATTTGGAATATGTAACATATGTTGGTCTATCTGTTTTATCTGAGATTCACAGAGTTTTAAATTTTAAGAACCACCTGCCAAAATCTGTAATCCTTTTACAAGTGGCAGAGTGCGTTTACTGAAAATGATCTCTTTTGAAGTTGTAATAACTTCAATGGAAAGATATACACCCTGTCCTGTATATTCTTCCCTTTTTGATAGGCTATTTCCTCCTGATCTCGAATATAAATGCGTACGTAGATGTGTCTCTTCAGTTTTCAGAGTTTCAAAGTTTTGAATAGCATCAACTAAAGAAATTACTAAAAATGACCACCTTCATTCAATACACATAGTTCATATCGTTGTCTCAATGCTTAGACTATTTTTGATAGCATTATTATGGCTCTGATTCAAGTCAGAAATTGAAGCTTCAAAATTTGTTTCTAATCATTATTCTTTGTGCGTTGACGAGATTAGTTCCGAATTATGGGTTTACTATTGGTTGATTTTATATCATTAATATTATTCTCTTTCGCTTTCGCTTGTATTGTCATTATTGCTGAAGTAAAATTTTTTCTTCAGGAACGGCTATTAAAACGTGTCCAACGGTGTTAAATCGGGACTATTTGGTGGCCATAAAATGGGTGCGCCATTACCAATCCAAAGATCAAATTGGCCACTCAAATATTCACGAACTTCCAAAACGCTATGCCAGATGGTTATTGAAATTTGAAACTCTGCGGTGCTCAGAATAATAAAGATAGACCAACATATGTTACATATTTGAAATCGGGGGAAAAAGAGCTAACCAAATATGGAAAAATATACAGGGTGTTCCATTTGAAAAAATGAAGTTACCATCAATATGTTGGTCACCCTGTTTATATTTCAGTTTCTGGATTCATATCAAAAAACCTCAGTTGATTTCGTAAAACTTTTATACGAAACATTTTTTTGTATCTTCTTCAGTAACAAAGTTAAAGGGGGGGTCAAGTTATAGTGAAAAACCCGGTACAACTTAACTAGGTACCTGGAGGTGTGCCTAGTCCAAAACGTAATTTATTAAATTGTGCCGGTTTAAGTCCTTTAGTGAGAATATCAGCCTTTTGATCATTAGTGTTAATATACAGAACTTTCAACTCATTTGCACTTATTAATTCTTTAATGAAGTGGTATTTGACATCAACATGTTTTTTTCTTGAATGGTCTGGTTTAGTTAAGAGATGGATACAAGACATAATATCCTCAAATATATTAACTGTTTCAACAATTACGTTTATTTCAAGAATCAAATTTTTCAACCAGATCAATTCACACGCTGCTTGACTTAATGATACGTACTCTGCCTCTGTAGAAGACAAAGTGACCATTCTTTGCTTTTTAGTACACCATGAAACCAGGTTTCCAAAAACTTCAAATAAGTAACCACTTATTGACTTTCTGTCATATTCGTTAGCCCAGTCAGCATCAGCATAACCTATAAGAGGTTCTGTGATGTTTCTAGAATATATTAATCCATAATTTAACGTTCCTTTAACATATCTGAGTAGACGTTTCAAACCAACCCATTGACTTTCAGTTGCATTCGATTGAAATTGACTATAGAAATTAACTGCCATACATAGATCTGGTCTGGTTGATACCATGACGTACATTAAGCAACCAACTAATTCTCGATATGGTTTTATATCTATTATACATGGGCCTATTAAATCTCTAGGTGGTTTAACTTCTAATGGTGTTGATATTGGGATACATTCATTCATTTTAAATCGTTTCAGTACGTTCTTTAAGAATTGTTCACTTGACAGAAATAATGTATTAGGATTATGCAAGATTTTAATTCCGAGAAAATATTCTAATTCTCCTAAATCTTTCGATTTAAATTCTGACATCAGTTTAGATTTGACTTCTTCTAATTCATCATAATTTTTTGCTGCTAAGAGAATATCGTCGACATATATGAGTACATACATGATCCGAGAATTCATTTTACGTATATAGAGACAATTATCATATTTACTCCTTTTAAATCCTAAACTTGTAATGAAATTATCGAATTTTAAATTCCATGTTCTTGGAGCTTGTTTTAATCCATAAAGTGATTTATTTAATCTACAAACACTTGTTGAAGAGTCATCTAACCCTTCAGGCTTTCTCATGTAAATTTCTTCTTCTAGTTCTCCATTTAAAAATGCGTTATTTACATCTACTTGTATACAGGTTAAATTCTGAGAAATTATTATTGAAAATAAAATTCTCACACTGACTAACCTTGCAACTGGCGAATATGTTTCCTTGTAATCGAACCCTTTACGTTGACTACAGCCTTTAATAATCAGCCTTGCCTTATATGTGTGAGAATTCCCATGTGAATCTCGTTTAATTTTGAAAACCCACTTGTTTTCAATGATTTTTTGATTTATCGGTGGCTCACATAATGTCCAAGTATTACTTTCCTGGAGCGCATCCAATTCCCTTTTTACTGCTGATTTCCAATATTCTTCATCAGCTCTACCTTCTATATCATCGTAGGCTTCTGGAACATCATCTACATAGGACTCAGCATTAAATGCCATAGCACCAAAATCATCTTCAAGCAGATAGTCTTTAAGATAGTTTGGTACTTTTCTGGTTCGTTGGCCTCGTGTTTGCACTGGTGTAGCTTCCTGGTTAATTTCTGTGTCTGGCGATGCTTCAACTTCCTCACTTGGAAGAGAGTTTTCCTCATCCACTTGTGCAGTAATCTCCTGTTGCATTACTGTTTGTTCTCTTCTTTGTGGAATAATGTCATCCCAGTCAGTGTATTGCTTATTGTCTTTTGATGATTCATCAAAAACAATATCGTGTCCTTCTATAACTTTTCCTTCCTTCGGATACCATAAACGATAGCCATTGTGACAATAGCCTATCATGAAACATTTTAAAGTTCTTGAACCGAACTTCCAGTTTAACGTATGTTTCGGAGGATGTAGATACGCAACACAACCAAAGATTCGAAATTTGCTCAAATTTTGTTTCTTACCATACCACAGCTCTGCTGGTATCTTACCATTTAGAGCAGAAGTTGGAATTCTATTTATTATGTAGACGGCTGTCAGTACTGCTTCATTCCAAAGGTCCTTTCTTAGTCCAGATTCTATTAGCATACATCTAGCTTTTTCCGCTATTGTCCTGTTCATCCTTTCTGAAACCCCATTTTGTTGTGGTGTATACCTGATTGTACATTCATACTGAATACCTTCGTTATTAAAGTAATCCTTTATTTCATTTGATAGGTATTCCCCACCTCTGTCGCACCTGAATCTACTAATTAGTAAATTAAAATGTGATGTTACTCTAGCTTTGTAAATTTTAAAAAATTCAAATGCTTCTGATTTGTGTTCTAGAAAATAGACTGCCGTGAAGTGAGTGAAATCATCTACGAAACAGAGTATGTACCTTTTGGAGTTCCATGAGGTTATATTTATAGGTCCCATTATATCGCTGTGTACAAGTTCTAAAGGTCTTTTAGCTCTAATACGATTTTTATTATGTGGCAGTTTCGTTTGCTTTCCACTGACACATGCCTCACAAACCTACTGAATGTTTGATGTCTTGTTAACATGCATACCATCAACTAATTTTTCTAATTCAGCTAGCTTATTCATACTTATATGACCTAACCTGCGATGCCATAGATCTAACTCAGTTTCTGCGATATGTGTTTCAGCCATGCCTACTACCTTCTCGAAATTCAATTCATACAGTTTTTCCTTACGTAAAGCAATTGCCAAAACTATATTATTTTTAATAATTTTTGCCTGACCTTTTTCAAAAACAATTGTAAAACCATTCATTTCTAATTTCCTAACTGATAATAAATTATACTGTAAATTTGGCACAAATAATACTTCATTGATCTTAATGTTAAATGACTTATGTTGAACTACAGATTTTACTTGTATGGAACCATATTTTTGAGCATTCATAAACTGTCCTGACTTTGCAACTTTAATCTTCATAGGCTTATTTAAAAATTTAACATCATTTAAAGAACTACAGTCGCTGATTAGGTGTTCAGTAGCACCTGAATCCAAATACCAACTTATATAGTCCTTAGGATTATCATTATTATCACAAACAAAGCAAAATTCATCAGTGTTACCTGTGTTATCACTTGTCAAGGCAGCATTTACCTGTCCTGATTTCTGGTCCACATATTTCATCCTCTTTCTGCATTCCGCCTTTTTATGTCCAGTTTTGTTACAGAAGTAACATTTGTATGGAAACTTTTCCTGGTTTGCCCCTTTTCCTGTGACGTTACCTTGCTTTCCATTCATTTGCCTGTGATATGTTTTAGTATTTCCTTGATTTGCCACAAAAACAGCAGATGACTGACCTTCTTCTTTGAACTTGTTCGATAGTGTCTTCAGCTTTGTTTCTTCATCGAGTAACCTCCCTTTGACTACAGTTAACGTGATTAGTGATTCATCAGCCAGGGAAAGTGTTTCTAATGTGCTTATAACTGTTTGATATTCTTTCATCGGTAGTGACTGGAATAGTTGAAGAACACATTCTCGTTCACTTAGTTGTCCTCCAGCAGACTTGTATTCTCTTATAAGTTGTTCAAAGTGGAGAAAATGTTCAGTGAGATTCTCATTCTGCCTTTTTCTGAACGTTTCTATCTGACGTTTAATTCTATTTTGAGTGGCTAGGCTCTGACGTTCGAATCCACTTCGTAAGCTTTCCCACATCTCATAAGCTGTCTCCTTACCTTGTAAATATTCCAAATGGGTGTCAGCCACTTTTAATACGATTCTTCTTTTGCAAGTTTTATCATTTTGTTTGAGTTTATTGTTTCGGAGTTGAGCTTCTGGTGCTGTCCCTGAGGTACCTGGTACAACCTCAAACTTTAACGGATGCTCCACCAAACTCAGCAAATTTAGTTCGTCCAGCAAAATTTCCATTCGATACTTCCAACTGTGATAGTTATTTCCATCGAAGAGTGGAACCTTGTATTTTTCCTCCTGATTAGCCATTGAAACGTTGGAACACGTTTTTCCTTAACCTCTTTCTTCTGAATAATTCAATCAACCAATTTCACGAACTCTGGGCGCATAACCTGATGATATTTGTTGTGAAATATAGCGGAGTGCAGTGGTTGGTTAATTCTTGAATTATATCAGGATAAGCAATCAGGATGATTTTGTTTTAATATGATTTATTTAGAACATCTACAACTTGTACAGAACTTCTTGACTCGACTCATTGACGGACTGACAGTTTATATCTATCATAGAAACATATATTTCTGACACTTGTAAACATAGAACCAAAAACAATAGTATAATAAATGTTCACGGTACAAAATTGTTTTATTTTCCAACAATACTTTTCCTGCCGCCGGACGGAAAAGCGTTGCTTAGCAACACCTTTCCTCCTTGGCGGAGTAATAGAAATTTTCGATGATCCTGTCAGTCGAAAAATGACGTTATTATTGTACGTTTAGAAATATATATATATATTCTTTTGAATTGAGAGCTAACAAAATACAATACATGAAACAAAAATGTCCCTAGCTGAGGTTGGTGCAAAACGGGGAAATGAAGTCATTTTTCGGCAACCGCCGTTTTTTTCGAGAAATTTGCATTTGCTGGTCTAGTCTGGTAAGTACGTAGGTACTAGGACTCGACCGAGAAGTATTATTTTGAAAAATACAGTTGATAATTACCATAGCAACGAACTAAAGGCTAACATTTCATAAGAAATCAGTTATCAAAAGTTCCTATTCGCAGACTTCAAGAAATTTGTCTTTTGGTCCAAAAGGTTCTATTTTCCGGATATTTAAATGAAGTATCATCGGCAACACATGAATTGCCACAAGTGTCAAAATAAAAGAACTGCCTTAATAAAATAAACAGGAAATAAGTCGTTCCGATAGCTCAAATGTTAGAACAACGTTAAGGGATCTTTTATTAAAGGATCCTTCAATGAAGTTAGGCCTCTTTTTATGTTTCGATAACTCTTTATTATTCGTCCTTGAAAACTTTCATCGCGAGTCGTTCCCCTACAATTGTCCACTTTCACTTCATCTATGCGAAGACGATGAGCTTCAGTATCAAAAAAATTCACGCTTCCCTACCTGAGCATCCTTCCTCACGTGCAGGCAGGAATATAATAATAATTAATTATTTAGGCCACTCAAAATTACACACATTGATGGCAACGGCACCTCCTGATCCTAAATTATGCGCGCTGACAGCTTTTATGTTGGTGCCAATGTCAGGGCATAAAGAAGTGCTATCTTCCAATTACGGCAAACCTGAATTTCGAGCCCCGCACAATGCCTTCCTGTGAATTCTGTATTTCTATGGACTGGTCCCCTGGATATGTTCCCCGTTGTGTACCTGGACCATTCAAGCGCCTTTAATGATGGTTAACGAAAACTTGGACTTACGATAACTTTTTCAATTTTTTTTGCTTTGGTAATTAATTGATAGCCACTAAATGGACAACTAATACGATAAATGATTCGATTGATGTTCGGATGGAGGTTATTATGACAACAGTAAAGTAAAGGGGCATATACTTCTTCGACTCCCTGATGACGAATTCGTGGTCAAATTCAATTCTTTCTATGGGGCCGTCCATCCTTTAGCACGATAACTTTCGAAATAATTGTCCTAGTGACTTGAACTTTTCAGTGAGTGTGGTTCTCAAAAGCATCGGTCAAGTTCGTACAGGGTGTTCCACATAATATAGCCATTCAAAATTTTGATTCCTCAATATCTCAGACTAAACAAAAACAATCACATGCACATTGCTCATAGTAAGCCAACAGAACCATAGAAAATTCAATTTGAACATTGAGAAGAAGAAACTTCATTTTCCATTTCCATAAGAAGACATGCGAGTGAAATTCATTTTGTGTATCAAGATTGATATACTGAATGTTTATGAAAATTCAGGTGGAATATTGAAAATAAGATTATCTATATTTCCATAACAAGATATCTGATTCGAGTGACATTCATTTTGTGTATGGAGATTATTTTAAACAATGTTCATGCAAAATTTCAAGAGAATCGCATCATCAGAATCATAAAATTTAATATTTTCAATTGTAGACTTTCTACATATTTCAGTTTTCATATAGTCCAGAATCTTAATCCGATCGATTTTCGCCATTTTTTCAATAGGTGTTGGTTTAGTTTTGCGCTTTAATTGAGATTTTCCAGCCAAATCTCCAGCATGATCATTTTTGCAATAACCACGCAGGGACCAACTAACTAATCCTGAAGAATCATAAATTTGAGCTGAAGATGAAAGCACTTGTCTTTTTGTTTTACAATTTGAGGAAGAATTCAACAGGGTCAAAACCTGAAAAACAATCGAACAAGTGTTCCATGAAATACCCAATACTTCATCACAAAAATCATCATCAGAAATCGACACTAACAAATCGCCTGTATTCTCATTAAATTCTGTATAATTAGAATGCCACTTATGCAATTTAACTCCATATCAGTTCAGAAGTTCAATTAATTGTGACTTCAAATTTTGTTGTTTTCACAATTAGTCAATATATTATCTATACAGGGTGAGTCTTTGACCTTGCAGAATATTTTAACACAAGATTCCTGAAGCCAAAAGAAACATTTTTTTCCCATACCATTTTTTCCGATTCGGCCTAAATAAGAAGATATAGCCCTTTTTAGTTTTCAGAATGAGCTATGCCGCCACTGGTAAACTAACCACTGAATTTTTGCAAGTACGAGATATAGCATTCAAACCTTTGAAATAAGCTATTGTATCAAAGAAACGAGTAGATAATAGATATACCATTCGAAATTTTCAAATAAGCTGCTGTATTAAAGAAAGAAATATGAACTCACTTTTTCAATACCAGTTGTATATTTTCTAATGCAATGATTGATTCATCCAAAATTTTGCTAGTGATGAAAACAGAATAATCTCTTCTTGATGTATACTTCATTTTTGATTATATCGGATTAACTTTTGAACCACCTATTCTAGCTATAGCATTCATTTCCTTTTCTCTTGAAATCTTCCGAAATCAAAACAACAACTCAACTCAACCATAACACGCATGACATTTCACGTTCATAAACACCAGTTGGGGCGATTGAATTTCAAGGGGTGTCCGCATATTTATGTTCTGTGGTCCGCATGGTGAAAGTCACAGAAGTGACACTAGATTCTTTGACATCGGTGTTCTGTGGTTAGTTTGTTTTTCAAAATCATACGACTTCATGAATATTAACTTATTAAGGTCATTTTAGTGGTAATAAATACATAATTATGATGAATAAATGAGAAATGAACGTATTCTAACGTAATGTAAATTTGGATCAACGTATGTCAAAGCTCAACGAAACAAAATTGCAATAGGTACTTCGAAAGTGGTGTGGAAATTTGCTTGAATAGATAAGGATTTACACTGAAGAAGTATAGAGGTGAGCTTATTCATTATAACCCCATTTTTAAGAAAATCCGCTAGTTCTCTTACCATTCATCATTCCAGATAACAAATTCTCGAATTATTCTTGAAATTTGTCAAAGTGACCACATAGGGAAAATTGAATTCTGTGAATTTTTTGAACAGAGTTGCATTCAGCCAAAGTACCCAATACTCGGAATTTCACAGATATTTTTTATTTTTGAATTTCAGATTACTCGAAAACGACGCATCATACGAAAAAAAATAAGGAATACTTTTACTTTCCAAAATGGTCAAAAATTCGTTGAATAGCATTCAAATTATTTTTAAAAGTTGGATTCTTTGAATTTCTGGTATTTTTATGAAATGTTATAGTCATATTAAAGAAACAGGAGGATGTGGATGAAATTTTGTAATGCAGGAACATTCATCGTATCAATAAAAAACTATATTCCAAAAATCATCTCATTCGATGAGATCGTTCGCGAGATATGATCGAAAATTAAATTTTTTTATGGATTTTCAACACTCTGTATCTTACGAACCAAGCCGTATCGGAAAAAATGGTATGGGAAAAAAATGTTTCTTTTGGCTTCAGGAATCTTGTGTTAAAATATTCTGCAAGGTCAAAGACTCACCCTGTATAGCATTGATTCAAAGGTGAATTGAAAGCTAATGGATATTTCAATTTCACATCTAGAGTAAGATTATTCAAAAAAAGAGTTGCCAAGAAAGGAGCAATCCTGGTACTTGCTACTCAAGGCACTTGAGGGGATCTGTGGAATTTTCCCGCCACAAAATGTTCAGAAATGTTTTATGTTCAGTGAAGATCCAGATCATCCGAAACATTCTTTGAATATCTGTGGTTAGTGCATAATTGAAAAGTCTAAAGCGGACTAGAATATCAAACAAGCCTGGTTGTGTACGAAACCTCTTAAAAATTATATCGTTCAAGGAATATATAGATGTTGTTTTCATAGAGGCATCAAAAACCACTATCAGAGGCGTAAAGGTGCTGTCTTCCTTTACAATACCGTGGTGTGGCAAGAAATTTTTTTCCTGATAGGTCTCAGGATTTTTAAAATCAAATGAGACTTATTTAGCATGTTCCAAACTGATATATTTTTTTGTAATTATTCATATATTTTGAATCCTGCTGAAACTTCTTTTCTAAGGAGGGATATCTCCTTCGTGCGGACGGAAATGAGTCACCTATCTTCTGTATACATTCTGGAGACAAAAAAGGAACATCAACCGGAAAGGAACAACTATTTGCTCTGACAACTGAATTTTGAAAAAGCTCTTCGCAAATTCTATCTTTTTTGATAGTGAACGTTCGTTCGATATTTCCTCTAACTGCCAAAACCTTCGTATAAATTCATTCAAACTAATTTCCTCAGAGCCCAAAATTTATTACATATATCGAGAAGCGCGAAATGAGAACTATATACTTTGAATTTTAAGTTATAGTAGAAGATCCGAACCTGAACGATCTTTACCGAGCTGATAATAGAATAAAACTTATTTTATAATGAATTTAGTATATCAGAAAATATATTAATAATTTAAATTTCAACGCTTGTGAAAATGAGTGACAGAGAGATCAGAGGTAAATATACTGTGAAATATCCTCGAAAACTACATCTCGACATGCAAGTATAATAAAAACATGTTTGAGAAAAGAAAGATCGGGCCGTATAATCGTTACTTAGATTATATACAGGATGTTTCACGAATGATTGTACAGGCTTTCAGAGCAGATGCAGGACATTTTGGTGAGACTGAATCAATGTTAGATATATGATCTAAAAATATTCGTTTTAGAGATACAAAATGTTTTATGTATTTCTACAGAAATTTTCATTTGGCATAACTCTTGAATACCTGCATGGATCTTCATGAAAATTTCAGGGAATGGGTATGGGCCAGTGGCACATATTCGCACATAATGGCTTGTGGATAGCGCAGGCCCGGACTGAGAAAATTATATTCTATATATGGTTCGTAATATGATTATGCGAAGTGTGGCATTGATCTTGATAAGCTTGCTCGAAAGAGTTTTATTGTAGATTCTGAGGAAAATTTTGCTTTTCGGAAGTTTTATGTACAGGGTGTTTTAAATTTCATGAAGATCCATGCAGGCAGTCAAGAATTATGCCAATTGAAAATTTCTGTACAAATACATAAATAATCCTGTATCTCTTAAACGAATATTGTTGGGACATTATTCTTACACTGATTCAGACTCACCAAAATGTCCTGCATCTGCCCTGAAAGCCTGTACAATCATTCGTGAGACACCCTGTATATAATCTGAGTAACGATTATATGGCCCGATCTTTCTTTTCTCGAATATGTTTTCATTGTATTTGCATGTCGAGAGGTAGTTTTCGAGGATATTACACAGCATACTTACCTCGGATCTCTCTGTCACTCATTTTCACAAGCGTTGAAATTTAAATTTCTTGAATTCGAAAACCCCTACTATTTTTTGCAGACAACCCTATTTCAACGTGTTCGTAATAAAACAGCGCTTATGCTGATATAATTTTTTTTTTATTATCATAACAAGTGAAAGTAACTGGTATCATACCTGTTTATACCTGGCAGCCTAGTAGCTTGTCCAGGTAAATTTTTTTCAAAATAATTAAAAACATTCTGTCCAGGATTTTTTTTGACAGTCCATTTTTAATTTATTTTCTTATATACTAATTTATTATGAAATAAGTTTTTTTCTATTATCAGCTCGGTGAAGGTCGTTTAGGTTCGGATCTTTGACTATTACCAACATGTCTAGACCCGAGCGTAGCTGGAGTTTTCGAATTATCCACAATGGATCGTTTCAGGTGAGCATCACTTGTACTTGGGCTACTATCATCAGTTTTATCTGAAAACCCAGTCGAGTAAAATTTTTGAGCAAAACTACGACATTGAAAAAGAAGGGAATTATACATCCTATGATACTCACGACTCGACACACAATTTTTAACAGTGTGTTTCGAACCCAAACAATTATAACACATTCGATTCAGCCGAACAAACTCTCTTGTTTTCCCAAAGATACATTGAGTGAGGTTTAATTTTGCAAAATAAACAATTTTGACGAGATTTTTCTACACCCATTTTACGTGAAATTTGGGTTTGATCTTTCGACAAGAAGTTAACTACCTTCTGGCTAACTCTCGTATCTAAAGATGATATATTTTCCAGAGTACGACATCTTTTTTCAAAAAGTGGGTTAAACCAAATAATTTCTCTCTACCTCATATGCCTTTTGTGTTTGAACATTCAATTTTTCACTCAGAAGAAAAACGAAAACAACATCCCAATTGTGAACTGGCAATTTGAGACTTGTAGTGAATTGAAATTTTTTTTTAATTAATTGTTTCAAAAATTTGAAATCCCCTGCATCGAAGTTTGAAGTACGTTTTGAAAAATTGTACTTTCTCGTTTTCTGATTTCACCATTTAGTTTTCTCATTATAGCCAACAGAGAAACGTTTTTACTGTCGGCTTCACTTCTATCTTTATCTTTTGCGTCTAATTCCTCTATTTCTTCCTGAATGTCACCATACTTTTTGTAAGCCTGTATAAGCAGAGTTTCTCGAGTTATAAATTCATTGATATCAATATTTATATCCAAATCATCTTCAAGAAAATTCTCAATCCTAGTTAAAATGCCTTTTACAGCTGCGCGTTTTCTTTAAAGTTTTTCAATATTCTTAATCACCAGTTCGATTTCAATTCAAGTGAGAATGACATATCAAAATTTCAAATATATACTTGAAATTAAAATCATACAATTCAAACAAATTTTAAAACAAACTTCTATAAAAAAATGTGTTATGCAATCAGTGAAATAAAAAAAAATTATGAATTTATAATAATGATACCTTAACTAAGGCTATATAGAATCAAATATATCCGAATGAGAATTTTCTGAAATAAGTAAATATATTTGTTATGATAACTTTGAGAAAGATCTGATTTTATTAGTAGGATGTTTAACACCAGACATCGAGAGAAAACAATTAATATGGTACGGACACGTTCAGAAGACTCCCTAAAAGAACTTATGGAGGGGATACCGACGGGCCGAAGGAAGAGAGGGAGACCAAGAAAGACCTGGAAGGAGGGAATATCGAGAGCTATGAGTGAAAGAAACATTACAGAAGATCAATGCAATGATCGTCTTACGTGAAAATTAGGCATCGGACAACGTCGAAAGACGTTTTGAACCCGACACATATATATAATCCCAGCTTCCACAATTCAGAGATTAGGTACAATTTTTATATAATAATGAGAGAGTGATTTGCCATTCAATTAATAACCATACTGAAATTCTACACACATGAAAAATCGAGAACCCCGGCTTAACGCTCCGTAATTTTGCGGTCAAGACATATGTTGTTCAGACCAGTTTGCATGAAAATAATAATAATTGAAAATTAAATTCACACAATTTGATAGTTAGTTGGAATGAGCGCGCAACAAGTGCGGTTGAGTTTCTGGTTGATGTAAGAGTACATGTACCGATCGTCGATAAAAACTCCTTCTTCTAATGTATCTCTCTGATTATTTAACGCATGTTCTTTCTATTTCACTATGTCGGGAAGCGAATATAATTAAATGAGTCCTTCCCGCGTGTTTTTCATGATTCAAGTTGTAAGGTTTTTCATTAAAATGTCAAATTTGGAATATGCCTCGGATGAAGTGGATTTCTAACCGGTTGTTTTAATCATCTGCAAAAATGAATAATTTCAATCAAATTCATTCTTACTTTTGTCAGCCTTGCCAATGCTGTTTTCCTCAATACCATAAAAATAATATGCTACCTTGAGATATAAATGTTGTTGAAACTTTGTGCTCTGATTATGACTCCTGCATATGAAACGTAGAAACTATCCTTGGGAAAGTGTACAATGTAGGAGAAGGAGAAGGCCCCACTAGAATAGAGTATGAAACTAAAATTGACATTCTCTATTGTAACAACAGCTTGCCAATATATGTGAATAACATAAAAAAATCGGCAAGATAGTTTTTCTTTCTTATCTTGAAAGAAATTGTAGAAAGTCCCAATTCTTACTACATTATAAATATCCCCATAATTCATGAGGATTACTCCTTTTTCTGGAGTGGAATGGAACAAAAAGATTTTTTCTTTTGCTTCGGGATAAGGAACACGAAGGTCGTTCATTTCAATGCTCTCCGTCTTGATGAGGGGGAATCAAGACATAATTAAATCTCGAGTAATGAGAAACTTAAGGTAATTTTGAATCGGGCATAAAGAAAAATCTCCTTTGAGATTCAACTAAGGGCCACATTATTGAGAGGATCTACACGCCTTTCTTTAACTTGAACTGAAATTTCGATCCTGAAGGGCGTTGAAAGGAAACGTCGAACTGTAATATAGAAAAACGATCCGAAGTTTATTTTCTTGTTCAGGTTTAATTTCCGTCAGCTTGAAGTACGAAACTTTCGATTTCCAATTCTGTCTACCAATGAATTCATTCATTTGTCATCGACATGTTATTTGTGTTTGTTGGTGCTCGCTTTATCGTATAATTACACTGCGCAAGAAAATTAACGCACATTATGGAAATCTGAAATTTATTCTACAACTGAAGGTGTTTTCAATGATAATTATTTTAATCAGAATTATGCATGCATATTTTATCCACTTTCAACGTTTTTCTTCAATACATATGGTTTTTCCCAGCAGGAATGAAAAAGATGAGATTATCATATTTTGAATGGATTGGCTCCATTCTGAAATCAGTTGTTCTCGATCAATTCTAGTGATAAATAGTTTTTCTTTCGTTCGATTTTTTACACTCGATCGCTATGCAACGCGAAACACGCAATTTGACCCAAGAGGAATCTGCCCAAGCGGTAGTTTTGCGAGAAGAAGGGTGGACATACACAAGAATTGCAGAAAGGTTTGGAATTTACCATACAAGTGTGTCCAGAATGTTGCAGCTATTCAGGGAGACAGGTATGAATGTCCGACCAGGACAGTGTAGACCACGGGTAACAACTGCCATTCAAGAACATTAGTTGAGAGCTTCTTCGTTGAGACAACGGTTTGCAACCGCTCGCCCCCTTCAAAATCAGCTTGAGCAAACTCATGGGGTGCAAATTAGCACTCAGACAATAAGAAAATGCCTCAGAGAATATGATTTAAGGCCTCGTGTCACGACAAGAGGCCCAGCTCTTACCCCAGCCCATCGAAGGGCGCGATTGGATTTTGCGAGAGAGCATATCCATGGGAAGATGCTGATTAGGAAAGAGTTCTCTTCACAGATGAGTCTAGATTCTGCCTCTACCATTGTGATCGACATTCCCTTGTATACAAACGTCCATATGAAAGATATGCTCAGTGCAATTTCCTGAAAACTTCTGGTTTCGGGGGAGGATCGATTATGGTATGGGGTGGAATATGTTTGACTGCTCGCACAGACCTAGTGGTCGTCGATAATGGAGCTATGAATGCTGATAGGTATATAAGGAACATTCTTGAAGAGCATGTGGTGCCATTTGCCCCATACATTGGTGAAAATTTCATTTTTATGGACGATAATGCCAGACCCCATCTTGCGCGCATCGTTCAGGAGTACCTCGAAGAGGTTGAAGTTACTCGAATGGAATGGCCAGCATTCCAGATCTCAATCCGATTGAGCAGGTTTGAGACAACCTCAATAGAAGGCGGAGAAGTTCAGAAAATCATTCAGCTACTCTTAATGACTTAGGAAATACCAATTATTAAATCACTCATCAGCATTCCTGTATTTTGAAAATTGTTTATTTCTCTTTTTCCACATAAGATTCGGTGAAATCCTGAATTCTTCTTTCATTTAATGTGTCTTGTTTCGTTCAAAACCTTTCCGAGAGAACATAAAAATAAGTTATAGAGTCAATGTAGACTTAACTTTCATTGAAATTGAGATTCTCAGAATATGCGTTAGTTTTTTTCCGCAGTGTTTTTCGGTTATTTATATGAGTTTCTATCTTTCGAATCGTCGTGCTGTCAGGCAAGAGTCATTATACATATTTAGTTATTTTTTCAAGGAATATGTTCTAAAGAGAGTGTGTTGTAGTAATATCTATTTTTTGTTTCTAAATTCAATATTTTAAATCCAGTTCCATTTTACCAGTATATGCACTGGCCAGCCTGTATATTCTCAATTACCTGGAACTGATATCTGCTGTGCTTGCGCAATTCAACAAATTTGAACAATATGTGATAGTCTAAGAAGAACCGCCGACTGTTTCTTATCGCTATCGTAATTTTCTTTATCCTATTTTTTCGCTATTTTATATTTTCTCTTATTTTGAGATGAAACCCTGTGTTCCGCTATTTCAGTGAACTACGCTATTATTTTGTGAGAGAGACAGTATTTCTGAAGAATTGAAGAACACTGACCCACGTCTGAGAGTACTCTCCACAAGATTGTCGGAGAATACTGTTTGGTGAGTCTGGTGCATTTTACTATATTTGTTTCACTTTAATTTTACAATACCTATGATTTTTGATTAATACAGTCCATCAAATTCTCTCCACTTAAAGAGTTTACCGCAACATAATGTTCTATTTATCTCGCGCTTTTTTATGAATAGATGAATGATGAATGGGAAGAATGATTTCAATTGGCTGTGTATTAGTTTCAGTAACGCAACAACAATTTTATAAAATAACTAGTAAACCTGGCGAACTCCGTTTCGCCACCAGATGGCTTCGTTTTATGTAACATTTCGTTTGGTGATTAAAAGATGAAGAAAATTTTTTTTATATTTGAAAAGAAAAATTTTATTTCATTACAAACAGTAATGAATTCATTTCGATTACAAAAATGAAGTGTTATTTAGTTGAACTAAGTGAATCCATAGTAAATACTGAATCGAAGCGTTATACCTGTCCGAAAATTATCCGTTTCAATGAAGTGTTCTTTGGTAAACCACATTTTTTGTTTTTTGGTCTGACGTTAACACAAACAAGGCGGATGGTTTCCCAACTCATGAACACGCAACGTATAACTGCCCACGTGAAAACAATGATTTTTTAGTTAGGCCAGTAGATCTACCTTTTTAAGTAGATTTGTGAAATCGGTAGATCTACCTTTCTAAGTAGAATAATTTAACCGGTAGATCAATTGAACCGATGAAATGAAATACGAAATAATTGATAGATTTATAGAAGCACCCTGTATTTATCTAAAACGTACCTATCTAAAACGTTCACATGAAAATTTTGAAGTATTTTGATCAGCTCAGTTTGAACCTGGAAAAAATACTCTTTATTCAGAAGAAACAGAGCATGCCACCATGGGGATTCGAACTCAGTACTACCGGGTCCACACACCTGAGTCGATACACCACTTGCCTTGTTACACCGGTTACACGTGATGACAAAACACATGTAATTATATCAGGAAATCGAAAAAATATATTGAAATATCGATAATTATCATAATACATATAGTGTAATATCATTTCCTGGCGTATTTTTTTCCTAAAATACTAATAATGTCCGAATTTTGTTCGCATTACGTTATTTGTCAGTGAGAAGGGAAATTGGGTTAGGTAAAAGCCTCAAAAATCACTGCGACCTGAAACGATGCTTTTGATTGCTGAAATGTTAGAAATTCGTTGAATGAACGTTGAAGTTGATGATTTTATATGGACTTACCGATTCAAATAACGTTTTTCACTCGAAACGAACAAATGTTTTACATCAGACGTACCTATGTCAAAAATATTTTGTTCTCCCTGGTTATTTCAGAATTTCTGGAACAAATAGACAAATAGATAAAGGTTATAGAACTATTCAAAAAAGATATTCGTACCATGTTTTATTCAGATCTGTTTGTTTTCATTCACAAAATTGCATTCCTGACCTGTGAACTGACTCCACAGTTGTCACGTACTTCCGTCTAATTTCATAGTTCCTGGAACAAATATTTTTAGTAATAAACCGATTAAAAACCGATATTCATACCTTGTTTCACTTGGATCTGGCCTTTTTCTTCTGAAATGAGGAAATTTTTGGAAGCACTTCCCTCTCGAGAGGAGACTTGACAGTTGTCATTGAATTCGATGTCATAAATAATGAAATTTTCAGAAATGTCAGAAATTCACAAATTTCTTACTGAATTTTCTTTGCTACAAACCTCGCGGAGCCCGAGACCTTTCCAACGAATGCAAAACCGTTGAAATCGGTTCGTGCGTTCTGGAGTTATAGCGTCAGGGAGGAAAACCCGACTTATTTTTATATAGTAGATGGTTTTGATTGGTTTTGAGTTGGTCTCAGTTACGCTACAACGATTAAAAAAAGTAATGAGCTGGTTAGATGAGATATTGGATTATAGTAGATTGTAGTCGATTGACACGGTGACTATCTTTTCGCACTGCGATCAAAAAGGGGCCCTGTGCGTTCCTTTACAAGAGCTACATTTTGCCCAGGAATGGATAATCCCAACAATCCTTCGCACAGTTGCTCATTTTCCTAGGAGACTTTGCTATTCATTCGGCAAACGTTAGTGTCGCCTCGCTAACTAGAGGAAATCTAGTTTCTGCTAGCAAATAACATTATGTTTTCAGTAGTTTCTGTGATCGATTCTTACCGATCTTTTTCGGGTGATATTTGACGAAAAAATAACCTGTGGAAGCGCGGTAAGCTGTCTTAACCTTTTTGACGACGAACGAGCTTGTTAAGCCTTCTCTTTTGAAGGTGCAATCAGTCTTTCTACTGATTGCCTTTGACCTGGTGTGTTTATTCAGTGAGGATGCGTCCTTTTTCTATTCCAATCTCGACCTACACCCTTAAACAGTGTGGATGATACCCAACATGGTGATGGGACTGTTCGCTCCTTTTTTTGCAAGGGCTTCAGCTCTTTCATTTTCCTCAGTTTTCTAGTGGGCAAGTACCTTAAAAAAAACTGGCTTGTTGTAAGTGTTTTGAGGGATTGCTTGTTGCTCGAAAATGTCTCTTATTCACAATTAACGGCCTGAAGCTGCCTATTATAGGACTATCAGAGTCAGAGGCCAAATAGCAGCTGGTTAAATCGAATGGTAGGAAATTATATAGAAAGACATTATATTTTATATCTCAAGAGTCACGAGTCTAACACAGGAAACAGATTTATAAGGCTTTTTCACAATAAATATTGACACAATGTACGTTTATGCCGTAGGAACAAGTTGAATCATAATACACATTCCAGAAGTTAATTGTGAACAAAATCAATCCATACCAATTGCTTCATAATTCTTGTTCTATTGATTGAAAATCTGCCAAAGTCTAAAGATTAGAAATCGGATATCTAATAATAGGTAAGATGAAGATGTTTACATTCGAAATAACAATTTAAGTTAATATTGAATGAGAAAATTTATATTTCACAATTCTTTATGAATTATCTCTTTTTGGACGTTTGCTTCATGTAAGCTAAGACCATTCTTTCATTTTATAATTTTGAGTCGCACTTTGCCCATTCCCTAAATCTTATTTTCATATTCTCTCTAATGATTAAAAGGTTCTGCGTCAGACCAGGTATTTGATTTACTGGGCGCACAGATCTTATTATTCTCATCAAGATGCCGAACCTGGTTATTGTTCCTTTTATTCTTCTTTTTGCTTGAGTAATTGGTAAGTGTTGCATTGAATCGACGACAATGCTTGTATAGAATTTATAGGGCGTTCTGCTCATCCGATCAAATTGATTTTAATTGAGCAAGCCTGGGATAAACTGTCATGCCTATAATAAAGTCAACAAAACCTATCGCAGACCCTACAAATTGTGAAAAGAACTCTTGAAAAATCACCCCTCCGAAATTTATATACATTCCTTGGATATCAAAAACCGAAAAATTAAGTATCCTGCTGGAGCTTTGCATAGGCACACAGCAAATTTTTGCGAGGTACCTCAAGAGACATTGTCATATTGGAAGCCACCTAGTAACAGTTGTTCTTGTAGATACCGATGAGTATATACGGGGTGGGCAAGAGAAGCAACTATGGAACACCAGGTAGCAGATGGTCTTTCCATCGGGTACTCACGCAAAAAGTTAGCCGAGAAATTAAAAGGGATAGAGAAATTCTCAGTTGGTGAAGTTCATAAGAGCTCTGAAGGTGATTAACGAGCTGAACGGAGGTATCCCAAAAAGCTGAGAAC
Organism: Propylea japonica; assembly: GCA_013421045.1. Lineage (NCBI taxonomy): Eukaryota > Metazoa > Arthropoda > Insecta > Coleoptera > Coccinellidae > Propylea > Propylea japonica. The sequence continues at coordinate 60,259,011 of CM024241.1, forward strand.
AGGAGGAGCACAATAGTTCAAAACACGAAATACCCGTTTCAATCATGCTAAAGATGGAAAAATTATCATCTTCAATTCCTGTCCTGCATTCTCCATTCAACGAAGGTATAATTGTTCCGTCAAGAACAAGTCAAAGAATGAAAAAAGATTCCCTGGTCTCAAATTAGATATATTTTTCTAAGGAACTGACTAACCATTCACCTCTAAAACCATTATGAAGTAAATTTATTCGATTTTCTCTTTTGAATTAAATTGCTGTCATCAGTTTCTCGGATCATAAAAATACGAGGAATCCCCAACAACAATAATTCTTCCTCTTAAGTTAAAATTTCACAGTAAAGTTGACCTGGAATACAGCTGATTAGTTCAACTTTTATTGGGGAAATGTTTATGCCTTCCACCCTAGGCGAATATATTGCAACATATTTATCTTTCACATACTTACACACGTTTCGGGCTGACACACCTGCTCTATGGATCTCTTGATTTTCGATTTCCGCTCTCGACATCAAAGAACAACGCAAAGCACTTAGCTCTCCAACTTTGGCCATCCAAATATAGAACACACCCGTTTTCCACTCTTACTCTCTGTTAAAGTGAGGACGCCTTCGACTGCTATTATGTTTCCTGAACGAATGCATTGAAGTATTGTCGATTCGTCAGAATCTTTCATGAGATTTTCGGATATTTCATTTTTCAAATGTGTATTCCTCTGATGTAAAACTGAAAACTGAATCCAATCAGGCTAATATGGGTTGGTTTTAATAGTTTAATTGTTAAATTGTAATTATTAATTGCGAAGTGTATCTGTTGACAATTGAAAGTTAGGGTTGATAAAAATGTTGAGGAATCCTGTGTGTGACGCCCTCTATTAATAATCTAAAAACTATTGGGATATTTGGATTCTGCATCTTAAAAAACCCCCACATATCACACTTTGTTCAATTCTTACCTCTTCGTACAAAGTTATTGAAAAAAAAAATAAAAATAAAGTTCAACACCCTGTAATTCTTAAAGGAAGCAATTTCGGACATATATTCATAGGACCTTCTTTATTTCCATATTTTACGGCCCTCTATCGCGTTGAACGATGCATGGTACTTTTTCCTTGACACTCTGTATACTTGCCATCTATCTCCTCTCCGAATACTCTATCTTCCTAATGTTGAACTACATAATAACAGACTGGAAAGATCTTTGGATTTCGTTTGAAGTGAAATCTTATTTTTCAGACCGTCCATACGAAGTTCTGAATTCTTAATTGATGAATCCAATAATGGTTCAGCTCTGACTGCGCCTCAATTCAAAAAGTATGTATAAAGAGCATTTATACTAGAAAAAACTCTCTTGAAAAACATGTTGACGTTTTTAAATCAAATTGAAAATTCAATCATTTCATTTCCGATAACTCACTCGAAAAGCAAAAAAATTCTTATATTTCTTCTGATTTGAAATATTTCTTTCAAATGCGAATCAATACCAAAATTCGTTTTCATAACGATCTCTGTATATTTTATACAATGAATTAAATCGAATAACATAAACAGACCCCATTGTTACTGAAGCAATAAAATTTCCCATTTGACCTTCGCAACTCTCTTTTTATTCAACGCCGACGGACATGTGTTAGAATTTACTTTATTTCGATCATTTTCTCTTCACGTCAGTAAAACGGAGTCTTATAAACAAGGTAGGAACCTATTTACCGATAAATGATTATACAAATAGTCGTCCATAGGTCGTATTTGCATGGGGCCTTTTTTTGACGTTGCTGCAGAATTTCCATAGATGTCACTTCGGACGGAGCTCTAACGACTTATTGTAACTTAGGCGAGTAACCAACTATTTTCTCCTTCAACAATGAGAATACTCTTGAAATTATTCAAAAACTGAAATATGTGAAAACTTGACAATTAAGAAAATTAAATTCTATGGTTCTGATGATGCAACCCTCCTGAAATTTTGCACGAACATTCAGTATATCTATCTTCATTCACAAAGTAAATTTCACTCGAATCGAATAGGGTGTCGTCTTGTTTTCAATATACAATAATGTACTATGAGCATCATGCATGTGGCCGCATAATTTGATGTTGATTGGTTTCGTTTCGTCTGAGATATTGAGTAAAAAAATTTTTAGTGGCCATATTTCATGGAACACCCTATACAAATTGGCTGGTTTACGAACTTAACTGAGGCACTTGGGATTCGAACTCGCTTTGAAAATCTCAAGTCTTTAGGGCAGTCTTTATCAGAGAGTCCCTATCTTTTGAGACCATTGTCGTCTCAAAAATCGGTTTAAGTAGAACGTCGCTCTACATCTCGATTGGTAATAAAAGTTTCTAGATAACCTGAGAAACTGCTTCAATAAAACGGCAGAATTATCAATCATTGCAAAAATGAAAGGAATATAGTTTTGTGCTTTCCTGCCATGATACCTACTCAGATTCAATAGAGTTTCAATCATTTTATTTTACTGTTCCTTTTTGCTCCTTCGATTTCCTCATTTCAGATTCAGAATTCCGAAGGCATCTTGGAGAGAGCCATCTGTTGGACTGTCCTTCAATATTCGAATAGTTCTTTAATTGTTATTTTTTTGGAACGGCGAGATAGGGTTTTTTCTACTGGGGGTTTTTCCCTGAGCTCATACGAAAAAATAGTATGGTACCCCATTTGATGATGTCATATTGTTATGTCTATTCAGCAGTCGTTTGAATTTTCCATTTCACCATGTGTACTGACACCCATATCGTTCTGTTTTCTGAACTTTATTCCCTTTATTATTTTCAGCATTATTTTCATTGCATAATTTTCATTTGTTAGATTGGGAATAATGATACTCGAAGCCAGTTTCATTTTTTTAGTAGGGTTTTTTATTACTGGGTATTAATCAAAAACTCTGGAAGCACTCTCGAATGAAGATTTCAATTAAACTTTGCCGCTTTATCATCATATATTATATTCTACTCTAAGTTTGGTTCCCAAATGCAGCGGTTGAGTTCGTTAACCAGCCAAATCGTACAGTTGTTCTATCAAATGTGGCCATTAAATTTTTTTTTCTCAATATCTCAAAAAAGCGAAACCAATCGATTATTGCAACCACATGCAAGATGCTCATAGTAAGCCTCATGCGAAATTTTGTGGCCATAGTATTAACAGAATAATGAAAAATTCAATTGGAATATTAAAAATAAGTTTTTTTTAATTATTGATTTTTAACATATCTAATTTTTCGAATCTCAAGTCCTATACAAAATTTTGAAATAATAGCATTATTGTTCCAGCGATGAACGAGCGCTCATAAGCACCTTCTGGGAGCTTTTCTTGAATTTTTGTATGGAAAACTTAATGCGGTTCAAATATATATATATTCTTTTGAAATTGAGAGCTAACATAATACAATACATAAAACAAAAATTAAAATCCCTAACTGAGGTTAGTGCAAAAACGGTTCAAATAATTCATTCACACCGCCAATGTTTACTACACAAGAAGAAGGTAATGCCAGTTATACCCTCGAAAGTTGACCGTTCTCGAGAAAAATCAAATTTAATGTAGATTATGTAGAGAAGATCGAAAAAACATAATTTCTATGGAATGATCATGTTCTTCAGTATATTTATATATATAGATTTTTCCCGAAAACGGTCGACTTTAGAGCGTATAACCAAATAACTGGAGTAAATTGTTTTCTGAGAAACCATTGGCGGTTCAAATGGGCGTACTTTTTCCATTAGCGTAATCGTTGAGTCAAGTACAGCCAGAAATTCCCCAAAACTTTCACCTCGAGATGATAAGTTCCTCAAAAAACATTGCTTATTATAATAAAAAAATATCCACGAATGCTGGTTTCTGTACTATAAAACGTTTCAAAGATATTCAAAAAAAAATTTTTTTTTCTGTGACGGGAAAAAAATGTGACATTTTATATCTCTTGACAGGTCATAAAATATGACTTTTTACGAAATTACTTTTTTCCCTGTCAAAAAAATGATTCTCTATGTAGCCGGGAAAAAAGTACTCACTTTTTTCCCGGGGAAAAAAGTAAATTCGTGGTGGAGGTTATGTGTCTTGCACTATTAAATGGTCGTTCTTCCTGTCACAGAAAAAAATAGTGTATTATACACGGGAAAAATATTAGATTTTAGCTCTCGGTTTTTTGTCTCCCTCGAGACAAATCTCATACTTTTTTCCCTTGTATAATAAATAACTATTTTTATTTCAACACTCTGTATCTCGAAAACGGTGCAATTTGGAGGGTTAGCTGGTAGACTCTTTTGTTCATAATTTAAGACGAGTTATAACATGCTGAAGATCGTCGCACTTATTCACTAACACCCTGAATACGGTGTCTCATATTGAATTTGAAAGTTGCTAGTATTTTTTTATATTAAAGGCAGGTCTGAAAATGGTTTAGATAGATGGAGAAGACTTCCCCATTCAATAAACCAAATTTTAAAAAACTTTTTAACTTCCGTCCTCAGTAAATGTCTAAATTACCATCCTCCTGTATATTTTATATACATATTTCGCTGTAAATTTTTTCGAATCATCGTTTCGTTTCTATTCTTTTTCTTAATATTTTCAAAATGGAAGGCAAGCATGTAAAAAAAATCATACCAAATAACGATTTCGCGAATCTTTATTTTATAAACAAATCAAAAAAATAGGTTTTCCAATGAATCAATGTTCAATTCGAAAAATTGTTTGGATAGTTGCATAAAGTCTAGATGTAATGCTCACAATCTTGAAAACCCTCCAAAACATCATGACCAAAACCGATCACGTGGAAAAACACATCCTGGAAGATCCTATAGGAAATAATTCCACTCTGTAGGAGTTGTGAATTGTTGTTCCTCTGGGAGTACATTTAATGCCGCTTTACTGAACCCTCCAGGGTATCATTTACCGCTACTCGAGCCATCTTTTCCAGCATCCATAATTTCCGTTACAGTTTCGAAATTAATGACAGGTATTCCCTAGTTCAACCTTTCATGACTGAGATATTTCTCTTTAACGTGTTGTGCAAACAGGTTTAACATAATTGGTCATCGCGGAGATTAGATGGAAGTGATGTTTACAAACACTTTATCTAGAGAATTTCTTGTAATAAGCTAGGTGTTACATCAGTGGCCAGCACTAATGTATGAAAAATATTTATTGGTTTGGAAGTCTGGAGAGTGAATATATGGTAGCACATTAGCACTGAATATTTGTTTTTGCTATATAGGGCTACTTATTATGGTAAAAAATAAAATCCGTACAATGTTTATCTACATAAATAATGTTCGTGAAAACGAATTACCCCGTATCTATAACTAGGCCAACAAAAATTTTATTGTCTTACTTAGTCGTTAATTACCTTCGTGGAAGGTGATCGTGTATTTAATCTCAAGAAGGCTCTGTATGGTTTAAGAGAATCTCCAAGATGCTGGTATACTTGCTTTGATGAATATATTATTGAGTTAGGTTTCAAAAAATCAAGAAGCGATCAGTGCCTAAGTATATACAATCAATAATGAAGAGGATATCTATTTGATTATTTTGTAGATGATGTTTTGATTTGTGGTGCTAACGAGATGGGGATCAAGAAAGTTAAATTTAAATTGCCTCAGAGGTTTTCTATAAGGGATTTGGGAAAAATATTCAAATACCTGGGTATTGAAGTGGATTATGATGAAGGAAGAGGAATGATGTGTCTTAACCAAACTGGCTACATTGAGATGTTGGCTCAAAGATACCAGGTGTTGGATTCTCACTGTAAATAAACATCGATGGAGGTTGGTCTGAAGTTCGAAGCAAATCAGTTGTCGGAATCATCTTTGAAGTATAGAAATTTATTAGGCGCTCTTTTGTATATTGCAAATGGTACAAGACTTGATATCGCCTATCCTGTAAATTTCCTAAGTAAATTTCCGAGTCACACTTCAAGTATGCACTTCGAATTTTGATATATGTTTATCATTCCAGAAATATCAAACTACACTTCGAAGGGAGGATAGATTGCAAACATATACAGGCATTTGTAGATTTTGATTGGGCTGCGGATCTTACAGATTGTAAATCCACTTCAGGGTATGTCATTGAAGTTTTCAATTGTCCAGTAATGTGGAAGATTCAGAAACAAAAAACTGTCTCTCGAGCTTCTACACACGCAGAATATTATGCATTGGCTGAGTGTGTGGAAGATGTTCTATGTTTGAAAAATATTTTGGTGGACATGGGCTTTACTGAGGATTTGTTGTGCCCAATTCCAATCTTTGAAGACAATGCAGGTGTTTTAGCACTGGCGAAGTTCGGAAATTTTTCAAAAAATTCAAGACATATTCTAGTACATATTACTTCACTTTGTTCACGACCTTGTAGAAAAGAAAGTATCTGTAGAAAAAATTCTTGGAAAATATAATAAAGCTGATTTACTTACTAAAGAATTACCTCGATTAAAGCATGAAGAGCATTGACTTAATTTTAAGCTGATTTAGTTTATAATAGTTTATAATTTGCCTAAAAGACGTAACATTAAAGTAAGAGAGGATATTGGAATAACCATACTTTAATGTTAAGAAGAAGTTTTATTTTTCTATGTCAAATATATTAGGTTATATGAAGAATGATTTTTCTGACAGATTAATATAATATACTCACGAAAAACCGAATGTCGTTGTTATCTAAAAATATAAGAAATTTGAAATAAAAATATAGTTGAAATTGTTCGTATTAATTTACAGGCACAGAATCGTTACGGGTTTATTGGACCAGGACCTACGAGAAAAACTTTTACAAGTGGAGAAACTCACTTTGGCGATGACTAAAGAAATTTCAATAGTTCATGAGCAGAACAAGAAACTGGTGCAGGAAATGATTGACAAACCCTCAACATCAGTCGATGTTATCAGATTCCGAAGGAATGATAACATAAGTTATCCTTCTAATACAATTTCTAAAAAAAATATATACAAAAAAATAATAAATATGAAAAATGTCCTAAATGTGATAATACTCATGGTAAATGCCCAGCATTTGGGAAATTTTGTTTTTTATGTAAAAATAGAAATCATTTCGAATCTTGTTGTCCAAAAAAAACGATCATAAAAATGTTAATCATTCCATGAAAGATGTAAATGATATTGATATTCAATACTTTTCAGATAGTGATGATGATTTTTCAATTGATAATGTAGATATATTATATAACAGTGAAAATGCAATATAAATAGATGAATTAGGTATCACTAGTAAAAAATTTGAATTATTAGAAGATGATAAATTGATTTCCTTTAAAATAGATGATGGTGCAGAATGTGATGTTTTTCCTGTTGAAACTTTGGAATCTATTGATCCAATGGCATCGATCACCCCTCAAAATGTAATTTTGACAGCCCATAATGGAAACAAGCTTCAAGTACCGTCTGAAATTTTTTATTGTAACAATGGTGGTAAGCCTATTTTGGGATTGAAATCTATATTGAATTTGAATTTATTGAAAGTGGTAGATAGTGTTTCTCAAGAATCCAATTTTCTATCCCAAGGTGATGTTATTTTTCCTTCTAAAGAAATAGTATTGAAAAACTGAAAAGTTTTGAGGGATTGGAATGTTTTTTTGGTAAACCCCATAAGTTTTTTTTGAAAGATGATTGTGAACCTTGTGTTTTTCCTGCTAGACGAATTCCCAATAGACTCTTACCTGAATTTGAAAAATGTTTGAATGAGCTCGAAAAAGTAGGTGTTAATTGCCAACAAATAGAACCAACTGATTGGGTAAATAACATTGTTGTGACAGAAAAAAAAGTGATAAAAGTATAAGAATTTGCATGACCCAACTGATTTGAATGAATATATTCAAAGGGAGCACTTCCAGATATACCATCACCTAATGAATTATTAGCAGACCTTAACAATAAAAATTTGTTTTCAATTTTAGATTTTAAAGACTCTTTTTATCATATTTAATTAGATCAATTCTCTTCTAAACTCACAACTTTTGCAACAGATTTAGGGAGATGTAGGTTTTTGAGATTATCTTCTGGTATTAACACTGCAGCTGAGGTTTTTTAGAGACAAAACACTATTGTTTTTAGTGACATTCTTGGAAATAAAATATACAAAGATGATTTAATTATTTCAGGTAGTACAGAACAAGAGCATGATGTAGTTCTGAAAAAAATTTTAGATAGGGCTAAGAAAGTTTTTCCAAGTTAAACATGGGCTGAGTATTGATGATTTGATTTTTTATGGCGATAGGATAATAATTCCAAAGAATTTGCGATAGATATCAAATGTTGAAGAAACTACATGAAGGTCTTTGGGGCATAAATAAATGTAGGAATAGGGCAAATGAAAGTATTTACTGGCCAAATATGAGTAGAGATATAGTTGATTATGTGAATAATTGTCATATTTACCGGAAATTCAAAAATAACAACCCTCGGTAACCTATGTTATCTTATGATATACCTAAAAGACCATGGCAAAGAATTGGTCCTGATATTTGCGAATATAAGGGGAAAACCTTTTTAGCAATAATGGACTATTATTCGAAATGCATCGAGTTGGGGAGCATGAGGTTAAAAACGGCATAAGGGGTGTCTAGACTGTCAATGAAAGTTTTTTCTTTTTATGGCTTCCCTGATTATCTAGTAGCAGATAATGAATCTTTCAATTCTGTTCACCTAAAAGAGTTTCTTGGCGAATATAATACAACTTTAATAACATCCAGCTCGAACTATTCTCGAGGCAACGGTCTACCTGAAAAATGTGTTAACATTCGCAGACATATGTTGAAGGAATGTCACGCTGAGGGAGGAAATCTTGATTTTTATCTTTTAAAGTACAGAAATACTCCAATATCAGGTATTGGCTTGTAGCCATCACAAATACTTTTCAATAAGCGTTTGGAAGACCTTGCTTGAACACAATCTAATTAAAAATAAAGAATTACATAATACTTTAAAATTGCGTCAACAGAATCAAAATCTTTTTATGATAAACATACACAAAATTTGCCAGAAGGAAAAGTTGGTGGTAAAGTTTTATTCAATTTGAATTATACGTGGGAGAATGGTATTATTTAAAAAAATTGTGATGAGTTTTTTTTTAATTAAAAATTGTATAGACAAAATAGGCAACATTTAACTGTTGGAAAGGTAACATCAACCAGGGAACCTTACTTTTTAAAAAGTTCTGTTCATGATACATGTAATTGAAATTTTGTGTAGGTACCTATATTGGTTGTATACAGGGTGTCCCGTAAATACCACGCGAAAGTGACACTGGAGATAGATTGGCATTAGGTCTATCAGATAGCATCAACATGACCTCAGTAAAAGTCCGCTGGTTTTCGAGATATCACCACTTTTGCAAACAAAAAATGAAAGAGAAAGTGAGATAAAAGAGAAAGAAGAGCAAAAATAATGGTTGTTTGAAACGGTAGCGAGGAAAGAATATCAAGCAACATGTAATTTGGCAACAGGTGATACTTGTGCATTTTTTCTAATTTTTAATTATTTCGGCATAAACACATCTCTCGCGACAAAATTATAATTTCTAAGGTTTTGACATAAAGAAATTGGTAGTGTTGTATCATTTTGAAAAGTGCTGGAAATGGACCAGTTTTTACGATTATTTGTCAATTCAGTCTGATTTTTTTTCACATCAGTCAGTCAAACTTAAGTTAACGTTTTAACTTCGTCATAAAATACAACAAGTTAGACATTTTTTTAAAGGATTTTGTTCTAGTTCTCGGTGAAAATATTACTTCATTGTTTAAAGCAACTATTCAGGGTAGCCTAGGTAAAAAAAAAACATGAGTTTGAAGACCGAAAATTGGAGATTTTCAAAAAAACACAAAAGTGGTTATACATATCTCGAAAACCAGCGGACTTTTACTGAGGTCATGTTGATGCTATCTGAAAGACCTAATGTCAATCTATCTCCAGTGTCACTTTCGCGTGGTATTTACGGGACACCCTGTATATGTATTTGATGACTAATGTAAGATAATATAAGATATTCTGTATTGCGAAGGTGTAGATTATATAAAATATTCTGTATATAATCTATAGATAAGGATTTTTGTGATCTTATAGGAGGGAACGTAAGGTAGTAGGAAGAATAATTCCCTTCAGGAAATTGTTGCTGCGAATGTAAGTACAATGTCTAATTTGTATTTGGAATTAATTTTCTCCAGTAGAGTATTGTTGTTTTCATAATAATTAATTTTATTTCCATTTGTCTGTTTTAGGTTTATCTGATCATTCACCATTTGTGTTCCTATGATTATGGATGTTTTACCAAACGTCGCCTTTACGTTCGGTTTTCGCATTAAATATGATGTTCTGAAGGTGGCTTCCTGTGAAACCGAGTACCATGTGCCATGTCGATAACCGCCATACTCTTCTTCTTGTTCTTCAGCTAACGGATAGCCATGTCTAGAAGCACTATGTTTTCGCTCTTTGTCTGGGGTCTAATTTGATGAACGTCAGGCGGTTGGCCAGTACTCACCAATACAGAGGACACCGTGAGCCGAAAAGAGGCTGAATCTCTTGCCCCTCCTTCTTAGGTAGCAATACTATGAGCGACCGGTTTAACTGTTCTGGAAGCCGCCCCATCCACAATAGGAGATTGCAGATTCTTGCGAGAGTAGGTTGCGGGACCTTCCAGAAGGTTGTCGCTGAGAGTTCATCTGGCCTAGCGGTCGATCTCTTCTTGGGCAGTGCTCCAGCAATCTCGTTCCCACTGACAGGTAACAAAAATGTTGGTGGGAAGATGTTGGGTGTGACAGATTTGGTTGGTTCTAGATTGGTTTGCGAAGCTGGGGTGGCGCGACCAGTGGACCGGTCATAATCTATCCAGTTCCGAGGCCTTCTTTCTCTATTAATCTCCAGCTGGGTTTTAGGTGAAGGGGGAGGAGAACCCTCAGTATGTTACCAACTCTAACGAACGTGGACATTGCAGGTTGGTCTTCAGAGACATTAAATTAGTCGATGCAAGTACTGCAGGTTGCCTACTAACCATACTGTTTGAACTAAGCCCGCAACTGGATTTGATAAGTTACGTAGCACGTAAATTACTCGAATATGGAACTGTTCAACTGGACAGCGAAATTCTTTGTCGGATGCATTGAATATCGTATGCTTCCGAAGTGAATTTCCAAACCTGTATACACGAAGACCAGAGTATGTTAGGTGAAATCATTTTTATACCTAAAAAAGATCTCTCGAATCGTATCAATATAAATACTAACAAATCTGTTAGAGAAGGAATAAAATACTCTCTAACTGCTATATTATATTTGGATATTACGATCTTTTTTACTATTTTCAATGAATGGTGTTAAAAACCTACTCATTAATGGTTGGAATATACCTGAAAAAATGTTAGGCACGGACGCCTAGAAACTTAGATGGTAAAATTCATAAGGTAGACCAACTTTGGTATGAAATGTTTGTATTTCTTCGTCATTAATATTGTACATACCTTGAAAATCCCTCCATTTACTCGTTACTGATCATTAAATTAGGTCGATTAGGCCTTTCCTCACACATACCTGAAAAAATACAATAATATTAAAAAAGGTACAAAACACTTTATACATAATCGTAATGTAATAATAAAGATGAATATTATATATCAAAATACAAGACAATTTGTCCTTGTTTTCATTAATTTCCAATTGAAGACGAACACTAAAGAGATCGTGGATAGTTGATAGAAATTATTCCTTAATGCAACTGAAATTGGAGGTTTTAAGGCAATCAAATTGAAAAAAAAATTATTTCAATTTCGAAAAATTATTTAATAAAATGAAAATTTATGAATTTTTTTATGATCATCATTGTAATCATAATTATGATTGGCTGGAAATGCCTATGTTTCCATATAATTTCGCGCACCCATTATTTTTCATTATGAACGGTAAGGATATTAGAATCACGTATCTATAATTAAAATTATTGAAAGCGTAACATCGCCTAGAAATCATACAAAATGTGAGCAGAGAATAATATCAAGCCATTATAATCAACCAATATTTATCTCTTTATTTTTGAATACAAGGAAATTGTATCAGATAGAGCATCCATGATTAGCTATTTCGTTCTATTGGGACTCATAAGCACGGATAATACCTCTGCGTAAAACGAGGCATTCTAGGACATATGATACGGAATCTCAGTTTTTTTCTGGTATTATATATCGAAAACGCCATGTCAAGAGATCCATACGAACCTTCTTCCATAACAAGAACGTCGAATGAAGGGGCGAGATATTTGTTGCAGTTCACATATTTACATCTTCACTCATCAACGTGTAACGCTCGGAATTATCGTGAATCAGACGCCGTAGTACATAAATAAACAAAGTGGTTTTTAACTCGTAACTTCGCCATGAAATCATACACAATGTAAGCAGAGAATAATATCATTCTACTAAAATAAACCAATATTAAACTTCTACTTCCGAACTAATCTCGTTCTCGTTCAAAGTAAATACACCGAAATGTTATTGGGATTCATCAGCATGGAGAATAGCTCTGCATGATATAAGGCATTGTAGCACCTATTAGGATGACCTATATGTCGAAATAGCTATCCATGGATCCAGTATTGAATGTACTGACATCTAGGCAGTTCATTGTAGAGCGAATAAAATATAATACTATTACAGATAAAATACTCAAGTGATTTTCAATATTTCAACATGTGAAAGTGAAGCGCACAAAACCAAGAAACTCCTGGAGAAATAGCAACAAAGCCAAACATCAAATTTTAAAAAAACAAAATTGAATTAAATACAGCACCTAACGAAGACAAAAAAGGATTAAGTTAAAACAATTGAAATAGATATAAAACCAGTTCATTTGAAGTCAGTTATTGAAAATACAGAACGCAGTGACCAAACAAACCAAAAAATTGGAAAATTGTTCTGGCTGAGGAGATTTTGCGGAAGCATTGATTACTACTCTTATTTTCGTTACATTATTTTGGGTTTCAACAACGCAGTGATGGGGAAGGTAAAACGAATTTGAATGAATAGAGTTGCGAGGAACAAGTTCCATATGATCTGATTCTATATAATCTCGCATGAATTCAATATAAAGTTTGTATAAATCTGGTTTCTTGATAAGCCTGCGTTCAAGACAAAAGAATCGAGTTAGCGCTAGTTCACGCATTCCCTTGAATTTGGGTAAAATATTTCGGAATGGAAGTGATACGACGTAACGACCCTGATCATCACGGTAGTGTTGATCTGAAAATATTTGATCACATAATTTATCATCCGTTGATAACGGTTCTATTGAAGGAACAGAATCAAGTTCACAAAATTTTTGTAAAGAAATGTCAGACAAAAATTCTGAGCATGAAATAAAAATGTGGAAATAGGTGCGTTCGGATTGATTTCAAATTTACCCATCAAAATGTACCCAAGAACAGATTGAATCGCGTCAAGCTGACCGGACTTTCCTATTATTTGTCCAGGCAATAAAATTTTTGAAAACACATCTGCGCCTAATAAAATATCAATGGTGCCTGGCATATAAAACCTCTCATCAGCCAATTTCAAAGGAGTTAAATGAGACCAAGCAGACTCAGGAACCGGATGAGCAGGTACCCTGTCACAAACCTGATCTAGAACAATTGCGTCTGTCAAAATGAGCGGTTCCTTTAATTGTAATGGGTGAAACATCAAAGTTAATGAACCATGTGTTGTGTTAGTTCTCATGGAACTTAGACCTTTTACTTCGACATCAACCCTGTGGCGAGGTAAACCTAACAAATTCGCAGCTTTTCTGCTGATGAAAGAATACATAGATCCGCTATCTATTAAACAACGGAATACATGAAATTCTCCAAAATGATCTCGTACTTCTATTAAAGCCGTGGATAAAGGTACTGTGGATGACTTTCGGCAAATACCCGCAGACGCTGTTAAGACTGCTCCGTTAGCAGAACTAGAAGGTAAATCCTCTGAATCAGCAGGAGATTTATCGGAAGATTGAGCCAGGTGTAGTAGCGTGTGATGTCTGTCATGACATTTTCGACAAGTGCTTACTGACTTACATGATCTCAAATCATGAATACAGCTCAAACAATTAAAACATAAGTGTTTTTGCTTAGCAAACGCATGGCGTTCTTTAGGTGTTTTTTCCAAAAACTGTGAACAGGAATGCAACATATGATCTTGTTTACAAAGTGTACCAACAGGAATATTTTTTGAGCGTTGGTTTTTATTATCATTAGTAAAATAGGTATCAATCCGTTGTTTTACATTAGAAAAAGATTTATTTTGAACAGAAGATTTATATGTACTATTTGAACTATGAGATGTTCCGACGGTATCCATTGCAGTGCAATATTTATTAAGAAATTCAATTAATGTTTTGAATTCTGGGATTGAGGATGAAACATGTTCGAGTTCGAAACGCGCTACAGTAGCGTTATCTAGGCGTTTTATCAAAAGCATGAACATGATAAAATCCCAAGACTCAACCGGAAAATTCATATTCTTCAAAGCAGCCAAATTTTCAGTAAACGTATTTATTAATTTACGAAGTGCGGTATGATTATTACAATTGACTCTAGGCGTCTGTTCAATTGCGTTCCAATGAGCTTGAGCTCTCAACCTCTCATTAGAAAAACGATTAATAAGTGAATCATATGCAATTTGGTAGTTTTGCGAAGTCATAGGTAATGTGCGAACTAAGGACAAAGGGGATCCTTCCAAAGAAGAAATCAAATAGTTAAATTTTTCAATTTCTGTTAGCGAAGAATTGTTATGAACTAAAGCATCGAATACATCAAGATATGTCACAAATTGCGTGTAATCTCCTCTGAATTTTTTTATTTCTATTTGTGGAAGACGAACATTAGGCGTAGAATTATTAGGCGAGCAAGTTGCTAGACTTTGCTTCCGAGACAAAAGAGATTGCGCTGAAATATTCAAAGATTCCCCATTTGGATCAAACAATTTTGTATAAATTGTTTTAGCGGAAAAGTAACTGTTCTGAAAGTCACTTCTGATAGACTCTTCTAAAGTCAGATCAGCATCATCACTTTGTAAAAGGATACTAGTCACTGTCTGATGTTGCTTGTTAAATTCTTCACGAACTTCATCGATTTCAGTGAATCGAATTCTGAAGGAGGTTCTAAGTGACACATCCGAAACTGCTTTATTAGCCAAATCAAGAAGTGAAGTCAGTTCAACTATACAAGAAGTTCTTATGAACTTAGCCCTTTTCAGTTTGAAATCCGTCATTTTCGGATTGAATAGAGAAATTTCAAGAAGCTATTTAATTGTTAATGAAAACAATAGTGTAAAAATGCGTAATATATCGAATAAATTAAATTCAATAATTAATAGCGATCAATTATTACGAAGAATTACGATTTCAAAAGAATATGCATAAACGATGTCACTTTATATACGTTGAGTGCAGAGTATTGAATATTGAAATTCGAACAATGTGTCGATTTCGATAAGCAATTTTTTGCGTTTGTCGAATTCAGATGCGTGAATGTAAAAAATATGCGTATAAACAAGAAATTAATTAATGAATCTGAAATTAAGCAAAATCAATGAAAAGAAAATTCAATATCCGGCCCGAAGGACCAATATTACGTCCGATAGCTCAGTTTTATTTTGAGAGAAATGTGGACTGTATTAACGCGGAATGAAGCTGGAGCAACAGCGAAATGTATGAATATAATAAAAATATTAAATTTGCGGTCAACAGTGATGACTTACCAAAATGATCGTCTCAGTGGTGGTGAAGTTATCTCTGCTCCAAAATCCCAGCTCTTCACAGGGACCCTTGGCTGCGGGAAGTCTACTCCAACTTTTAGCGTTCAAAATGCGGTGTTGAATAAACACAAAACAATGGCGAAAGCGAAATATTAAAATGCGACTCAATATACGAAATATCAAAAAATATAAGCCAAGAAAACAACGAAAATTATAGCGGCTGAATTCTTATTCATACAAGATACGTACTAGCGTCGAGAACATACTGTTTTCAGGCGTTTTAATCCCAAGTCACCAATGTTGACTTCGTTTACGCGTAAGCTTATGACATTTAGCCGTTGCTCAAACTTCATTTTATATTACGACCAAACAAGATTATTGATGAAATAGAATACCTTAACCATTGTTTAAGGACTTAAACAGTGCCTTAACACGTTCGCTGCGGCACGGGGTCTATTTGTCCCGTACTGGACTTTCCGTTGGGGCGGAGGCAAAATCGCTGAAACTTCCTCCGAGGCGGAAGGCTTATTTCAGTATTTTTCGACTTCTCAGAAAAACTGTCAACACCAGGGTGATTGTTTATGAAATTCTACCTCATTTATGGTCAAATATCGTACGGGACATATATGCCCCGTACCGCCTGATTGTACGTTTTCTTCCCTGGGGGCGGTACGGGGTTCAGTGACAAGTCGCGATAAGACACGGACAATCGTATTTTCAACAGCGTAAAACTGTTCCAGTGGATTAGTATTCGACCAGAGTGCGTGGAGTGAGTAAGGTGCGATGTCTAGAGGTGCAAAAATTTTATCTCTTGCCCTAGCTCAGAATAACGAAAGTTCTGAGGAGCAATTTGAAGACGACTCCGATGATTCTATTAGAGACAAAAATTTTGAACCAAGTTCAGAAGATGGCGAAGAAGATGAAGCTGACCAAAAAGTCGAGGCATTTCACGAGGCATCTTTGGAGCTTGAACTGCCTCGGCCGCGAACACCTAAGAGGATACACACACTGACGGATGGAGGTCCGGAAGCAAAAAAGAGGCAAAAATGTGGGGGCTGCTATAAAATTTTGCGCCAGTCCATGTCAAGTAGAGATGCTGATAATAAAGTCAAAAAAGTTTATACTTTCTGTATGGAATGCTAAGGCAATCCAGGGTATTGCCTGCCCTGCTTCAATCAAGCGCACGCAGCTCAAGCTCCTGAAGCGGCTTAGGGACTATTTTTTTGGTTTCTTTAAAATGTTTTCCTTTTTATATTTTGAGTTAGAAATATGTTTGTAATATTATTTTCGAATGAAATGAATCTTGTGTTCGAAATACTAATGTCTCAAAAGTAACCATACAACTGACCACCATGGTGGGCGAAACGGGACGTAGGAGACCCGTCCTGCGCTTGCACTATGTTCGAAACTCCATCACCTTGCAACTCGCAAAATCTCACTCCTCTTATACTTTTCCCCATTTCAGTAGAGCGTGATATATAGTGGCACCTGTACGGGACACATACGTCCCGTAACGCACAAACGGAAAGTCGCATACGGGTCAAATAGACCCCGTAACGCACAAACGGAAAAACGCAAAAATATCGTGCCGCAGCGAACGTGTTAACATAGTTCTTATGAAATTCAACAACTTTTACAACATCGTAATACAGATGACTAAATTGGAGGGTGTAGATATTGATTTGTTACCAGGAGGAAAAAGTATGATTCATTTCTTGAATGAAAGGAGAATGGAAAAAATAAAATAATTTAAATAATTATAATAATAATGGTAATAACCTAATGTGGAATAGGAAAGAAAACAACCAAATTCCACCTGAATCTTAGTCATTCCTTGTGTTTCACTATTGTTAATGAGTGTGTAAACAAGTAGTGTTTAAGTCTGTAAGACTGCTTTTCAAATGATTGTGTGTTCTGTTGTTTTGTATCATTAAAACCAGATTGTTCATGTGACCAAAAATTTTTGATAAATACGTTCACAGTCCTGAAGAAGATCTCAAATAGTATCGAAACGTCTACAGTTTGAAAATATGTGTATTATTCACCCTATTAGCAGTCGTGAAGCCAAGATGCTCACTTCCTGGATTTCAGTATAAATTATTCATTTTTCATTTCGAATGGCACACTGGTTTCGAGTAAAAATCAGAAAAGTGCAGCTTTTGTCTGATTCATCAAATTTCAAGTCCTGTATTGCATAGTAGTGGTCATATTCAAATTCATCCGTTGCTTCAATTCATTCTTGAGCTTCTAAAACAACGTAAATTTTGCAATACATCAGTGTGTTAACTTCTCATAACACCAATGAAATTTTAAGAGCTTTCTGAAAATTGGTCAAATGAAAAGAAAACAATTGAAACCATCTATTCAATTTCATGAATTTTACAAATGACGTCTTTGCATTTCTACATATTCCCCTGTCCTCAATAAAAGATTACTTATTACACTTTTTATTATGTTTGGATCGTACAAACTTCTCTTATTATTTGCCCCAAGTGCTCGCGTGAACTTATTTCTGTGGCACCTCTCAAATACATAATCTAGAGGAGTTAAAATCGGGCGACCTTGGTGGCCATCATGCAGGTAAAGGAAGGGAAAAGAGCATATCCTATATTTCCCTTGATGCAAAAGTGTCACATGAATCGGCCATATTTGTATGAGCAACTTATGGCGGGAAATAAACACTGAATATCTTTCTGCTACAAACTGTATAGAAAATGAACCAGAAATGAGGCACAAATAATAAAATTCAACGTTTAAAAGGTCGAAGTCGGCCATATTGGTGTGTCCCTTCTTTGTTTTCTGTTGTTTTGTTTACGTGACACGTCAAACGTTATAGGCCCCCTCCACTTCCTTTACCTCCATGGTGACCATGGCACATGGCCTCCACTCGATCTGCTCTGATAATTACCACGTTTATCATGTTTTGTAACTTCTCAGTAGGTATCTATGATCTGGACCTCTTCCACAAGATTTTTTGGTGCGGAGAAAGCACTCAAATCACTTTTGCGTGAGCACGGGCTCACGTGCTCGCAAGCAGTGAATTGAACCGGTGCTTGTGCTTGGTGTTTCAAGAAATTTTCAAGAGGGTTTAGTTCTTAGTGATTCAAAAAATGTTACTAAGCACTGTAAAGAGCTTCCGAGTACCTAAAAGGGCACCCAAGTACCGAATTATCAGTAAGCCCTTCGTCGACTTCGTGGAAACATAAATATGACGGACTTTTATGGGATTGAAATAGAAAAATGAGTGAAATATTCATTTTTCTTTGTGATTGAAATGAAACAATATTTGAAATATTTAAATCTTTTTGGTTTCAGTTTAACGAATACCCAATCAATTATTTGCTGCTTTATATGAACTTTTTGAATTTTGACACAAATTATTATGGCGAAACCTTATTACGAAAGTCCCAATGCGAACTTTTTTTACTGGTCCTTACTACATGATGTTATTCGGCAATCTTCCTTCTAAGAATAGAATGAATTACCTACTTTCACTATAAAAATAAAGAAGTTCAGAAAAGAAAATATTATATATATATATATATATATATTACCGTTCACACAGAATGTTTGAAAGTATTTCTAATTGACAGAATCTGCTTTCAATGATCACGAAAATTTCTGTGTGAACGGTAATACGTTAGCCATAATGGTAACAAAAAATAGCTAAAAACTCCTAGAAGTATGCATTTTTCAGCTTCGTGACTGTGGAGACATTTGATCAGAAGGATTAGTAGAACATCATATCAAATTTTCAGCCAAATCCACCGGGAGCCAATTCCCATACAAAATGTGCGGGGTCCTTTATATTTTTTATGTAGAACATTGAAATTCAATTGTAGTGACGCAATGAAATTTCTATGAGATGTACCTGATATACAGGGTGAATGAAAATCCATTCCATTTTATAATACATGAAAATAGTTCCCATCAAATAATTGATTTCTCATTCAAAACTTCATATTTCCTTTATGAGATCTAACAACAGCATTCTTTCGTTTTCGAATACCCTCAAACAGAAGCTGTATGTACTCTCGAGTTATAACCTCCTTATGCCTAGTCAACTCGTGTTGCAACTGATCGAGTGTTCTACGAGGCGCTGGATGTTCTCACATCACCCATTCCAGGTTCCAGGTGGTCCCAAACATGCTCTATCGGATCTGGGCGGGAGTCACCTGGCACAATGTGGAAAGTTACAGAAAGAAAAACTTGCAAAGATCACTGAACAGAGTGATAAGATCAGCAATTGGCGCTCCGTGGTATATGACCAACAGACAAATCAGAAAGGAAATGAAAATTAAGACAATAGAAGAAATGATAAACGAACAAACCAAGAAGATGCAAGAAACCATAAGAAGACACGAAAACCAGGAGATACGTAAAATAATCAACATCAGAGTCAGGACAACAGATAAGAGAACTTATCTGATGGAACATAAATAAACAGAGAAATTCGAGAAGAAAGCCGAAGACAACAACCGAGGATGAATAAGAACACCAAGGGAGGGATGTCTCCAAAATCAACAAAGTAGAAAGATGGAAAAATGAGACATGGGGTGCAAGGAATTCCATTCCGATCCCCGAAGAAAACCTATGATCCACGTTTATCGGATCTGGGCTTCGTGCCTAACAATGCAGAAGAGGAATGCTGAACTTCTGAATGTGAACAAAGATAAAATCTTTCCCTATAATTTCCCTATATATTTCCGAAATGGCGCCGGGATGTAAACAACCTCCCGGTCCTTGTGCTGAAATTTATTATGAATGCCATCCAACAGAAAGTAACACAGTGGTTTGCTTACGGCCGTTTTCAATAACCTACTGAAGATTACAGATCTTAAGGCAGCGATGGATAGGAATAACCTCAGATCATAGAACAAGGAAATTGAATTTTATTTCTCGTTGCATTATTTACATATTCTTGAAGTGTCTCTTCAATCAGTGTTCCAATTAAAATGTAATAATTAATATTAATTTAATTTTTCTTTCATTTAATCAATTTTTTTGGAGGAAGTAATCAAGAAGAAGAACCCATGGCCATTTCTATGTAGAAGCAGAGCCATCAAAAGTACCTATAAACGGCTGTCGTAGAAATTAGATTTGCGACTTCCGGTTGTTTTGGTTTTTCGACTGGCAGATGCTATTGATTTGATACCTGCAACCGACACCAGCATAGTACCCAATGCATAAAATCTTAAAGCTAGGAGAATTTGATGCAGAGGGGATATTCCGTGGTTTCTGTAAGAAAAAATCTTGCTTAAAAATATTTGAAATTTGCTTACTATACAGTACGCGCCTCAATATTATGTGAGAAGATCAATTATCGCCCCCTCGTATTTTTGTATTTTTCAATTTTGAAATATTTTTCATCGGAAATGAGCATTCTAATGATCATTGACGCTATGATGGCAAACAATTTTTTTTTTTAATTTTAACACGGCATTCGGCTTGAATGAAGGTGCAAAGTTAGTAAGAATCTTAGGAAGAAAGTTTGAAAACTCTCATTCATGTTTTTTTATTGAAAATAGAGTAATAATTTCAAATAAAAAATTTTTAACATGGGTATTTTTGCAAAAAAAAATTTTGGAAAATTGTTTTTTGAAAAAAATTATTGGCCAGCGCTCAAATTAAAACTGTATACCGTACAAAATCATTTGAAAAAATATTTTGAAAATCGGCGAGGGGACGGTAAACTACATATCAACAAAACATTTCATTTTCTCATTTTGGAACAAATTTAAAAAAAAACTCACTTTTGCTCAATCGAAATATATATGTGAAATCGTAATCGTTCAATACAACTGTGTAATCAACACGTGTTTTATACACTTTTCGTATTATAGTTTCATCTTCCGATTCACTATCTTCACCAAACTCTTCAATCAATTCATATCGCTGTCGTCACTACTCAAATAATCCATTATTCGAAGTTAATTATACTTCAATCGCCACACTTATCTCTACCATTACTGCTCGATCTCGACAGATCAACGAACAGAGCTACCAGAGATATTTTCTACTATCGTTGGTTAATATGAAAGTTCTTTGAAACGCAGGTAGACGCGAAATAAATAGAGTTCCTATCTATCTAACCTCTTTTGGAAAGAAGGGATAGATCGCAGAGACC
The DNA here is from genome assembly GCA_013421045.1 of Propylea japonica. Lineage (NCBI taxonomy): Eukaryota > Metazoa > Arthropoda > Insecta > Coleoptera > Coccinellidae > Propylea > Propylea japonica. The sequence goes on from CM024241.1 coordinate 60,280,876, forward strand.
GATAGGAATCGTTACCTGCAGGTTGAATATTGAAACGCAAGTAGGTACAAACGGATAGATTTCTCTATCCTTAGAATCTATCTATAGACAGTTTCGGTGGATAGATAGGCTATTGAAAACGGCCGTTAATATGTGTTTGTGATTTGTCCCGAACATCCTGGACTGAACCTAACCTCAAACAAGAAAGATGTAACAATGAATTAATTCTACCATGAAAGAAATAATAACACAAATGAAATGAGCAATCAAAATAAATTAGAGAGGAATATTTAAGTGACATTATTAATAATACGAATAAAATGGATTTAGGCGAAACATGTTGCTCTGATATCGAGAGATTGCAATCAGAAAATGCTTTATTGAAACACCTGGTTACTGAAATGAAAGAAAAAATAATTTACTAAAAATTTTTTAAATCAAAAATGAAAAGAAGGAAATTGGATATAAACCAACATACATTAAAGCAGTATCGACAGAAAATACAAAATCAAAAAAAATTTCAAAAATAATAATCGAGAAGAAAAATTCAATTACGAAAGTAGGGACTGGAAATTATTGACATAATCGCCGTGAATATTCTCTTAGACAAATTTTTCAACAGAATGGTCCAAGTACCTTATACGCTGTCATTGAATATAAACAAAACTTTTCAAAACATATTCATGAAATACTGTCTGTCAACCCTATGATCATCATACAGGGCCTTTATAAATGATTAAAACAGCGCAGTTGGCTTTGGATTACAGAATAATAATCTCTAACCAATCAGAGCATAGCATGATCAAAGAATTCTGTGGTTTGCATAATCCAAAGCCAACTGCGCTGTTACAATCATTTATAGAGACCCTGTATATTGTGACCAGGGAAAACCGTCTAGTTTGTCAGCTTTCTTAACACCTTATGTGGAAGAAGCCAACGTTGTTCTATTTGAGGATCTAATAGTCAATGAGACAAAGATTATCGTTGAATTACAATGTTTGTGTGTTACTCTTCAGTCACTTTCCCATACAGAAGGAACAATGTTTAGGTCATTTCATTTCTACCTTTTTCAATAGTTTTCACTATTTTGAAGATTTTTAGTGTATAAATGCAATAACTGTCATAGTAACACAATTAAAGTTAGGTTAAGTATATGCATTTGTCCCCTCATTTGAGAACCCTGATTTGTCCTCTAATAGTTCTTTTCGCGACCTTATTGTCACAAAAAGAATATATAAAGCGGTTTTAATGCGATATGATTGGTTTTATAAATGCGGAATGAAGATAACTCTGTACAATTTAAAAAACAAAGGTATCCGTTTTTGCAGAGATGTAGCATGCTAGTCTAATATGTTTTACAACCCCTGCCTTATTGATAATTATATTCATATAGGTACTCATCTCTTCGAATACGGACCCGTGGTTCTTAGCGCCAATAATTGTCAAAGGTCTCATAAGTATTCGATTGGAGTATTTGAGAGAACCAATGAGTTTTATATTTGTTCCATCTGAACATACTGAAAAGACGCCATCTTAATAACAAGAAGGGGACGTATTATTAACCGCCATTTTGTGCAAATAAATTAATGTATGAAAAAATCATTATTCAAGGTATAATTTGTAAACTAAACTTTATTGTGTGGTATCACTCATGAAAAATTGAATAGTAGATCACATTTCGAGGAGCTAAAACAAAAATTAACAGAAAAATATTTTTTTTGTAACCCGGATTTTTCTTAAATATTGATAAATTCTGGAGCCCATAAAAAATTAGTTCCATAAATGCTATCTATTTCACAGTGAAATGTATCTGTCATATGAAATAAATCCAGAGCTTCGATGCATTGCATTTACAGAAATCATCAATGACTCCGTTATAACTAAGTTTCATCAATGAAAATGGAAACATACAGGGTGGCCATTTGAAAACGAAACAGACGAGATTACAGACGAAATAATTTTTTTCGATAGAAATGCTCGGACAGGTCGATTTCTGTTTCGAGGGGGACAACTTAAGATGTAGGTTACGGACGCATAGCGCTTCAACCCTTGCTACTACAACCCTTACCCCCAATTTTGAATAGGGAAGATGGGGTGAGTGACACCTCATTTGAAAGGTATTTTTATACTGATTTCAGCACAGTAATTGTTTTTTCATTGTATGCATTAGTTCTCGAAATATTCTTAACTAAGTATTTGAAAATGAAGTGGTGTTTTCATGGCACTTGTAGTGTTTTTTGTGAAAAATCGACATTTTGAGCTTCAAAACAACCATGTTTATCTAAATGTCGTTGATTGAAGAATTCTGCGGTTCTATTCGCACATTGATTGTTTGCAAAAAAAAGTGAAATTATTTCCACCCGCTCTGCAATTGAATCCTAAACCATGTCGAACAATAAATTAGAACACATACAAGTCTAGATTCAAAACTAAAAATAATTCACATGTCAAAGAACCAGTAAGCCAACTTAATGATCTGTTCGTAATAAATAAAAATTATCGATTCTCATTTTTTTTAAAAGATATGAATTCAATAATCAACAAAATGAAAACATTATTGAAGCCAACTGAGAAAACACTTCATAATTAAGTCGGAAATCGTTTCACGAATTGGGACTGGAATATTTCTGTGGCATCATTAATGATTTGATTTTCTTACCTGGTAATCTGATTGGAGATATGTACGTATTTGGAATTTTTGGAGATTTCTATCGATCAAGTATTTCCGCATGTTATTGGAAATACTGCAAATTATATCGAAGATAATTTAGATTGAGTTTCAGCAAGATTGAGCTCCTTCGCAATACGCTTTGTTTGTTCGACATCTTGATTAAAGATTTCTATGTCAGTGGATTGGAGGAAGGAAGCCACAGTCATGGTTGTTTTGAAGCTCAAAATTTCGATTTTTCACAAAAAAACACTACAAGTGCCAGGAAAACACCACTTCATTTTCAAATACTTAGTTAAGAATATTTCGAGAACTAATGCATAAAATGAAAAAACAATTACCTTGCTGAAATCAGTATAAAAATACCTTTCAAATGAGGTATCACACACCCCATCTTCCCTATTCAAAAATTGGGGGTGAGGGTTGTAGTAGCAAGGGTTGAAGCGCTATGCGTCCGTAACCTACATCTTAAGTTGTCCCCCTAGAAACAGAAATCGACCTGTCCGAGCATTTCTATCGAAAAAATTCATTTCGTCTGTAATCTCGTCTGTTTCGTTTTCAAATGGCCACCCTGTATATGTCCATGTGGAAGTACACGGTTGATTAGTCTATAAATAACTATTATACAATCGTTTGGTTTTATAAATGTGACAAGTATCACAAAACAGTCTTATATACCTGAACGAAAAATAATAAGAAATGAGTGGTTGTAAAGAAGTTGTACATTTGTCGTATAGTGGAACATATAAGGTCATTAATCGAACAATTATAGGGACACGATAGTAAGTTCTTTAATAGTTCTATTGAATATCGTATAAGAGTTCGCTAAACATGTATCAGACTATAATGCCAAAATAACCAAATTGTCGAATAATTTGTGCCCATTTTGGTTGAGAAGCTGTTGTATAGACGGAATGGAAATGTTTACAGGACTTTCATTTGTCGTGAGAAAAAGTACCGAAAACGTTTACAGAACATTTATAAGACATTAAATTGCTAGCTGAGATGTATTTTGTGCTTACATTAAGCAAATGCATAGAGTGATTTGGCTCAATGCTGATCATCGCGAATATCAAATAATTTTCTGGAGATATTCTACTGACGATTATTTGAACATGTACCGATTGAAAACCGTTACATATAAAATTCCATCTGCTCTATTTGTAGCTTCGCGATTTTTGAAACAGTTAGAGCAAGATGAAGGTAACGATTTTCCTTTGTCGACGAAAGTGTTGTTTGAGGATACTTATATTGACGATGGTGTTTCCTCACTTGAAGAAACTAAAATGTTACTGGACCAATTGATTAGTTCATTTGAAAAGAGAGGTTTTCAATTTAGAAAATAGTCAAGTGACAACCAAATTATGTTTATTATGTACTATGTATTATGTACTATTCGTACTTCCATGCGTAGCATAGAACATCTTGATTTCTGTTCTGATGGTGACTCATCTGCTCTGGAAATTTTAGGAGTGTGATGGAATCCAATTTCATATAGTTTTTCGTTTTCTGTTACACCTTCGAACGATACAAGATGTACGAAAACACAAGTCTTGTCACAACTAGCCAGACTATATGATCCAGTCACATTTTTAATTGAATATTTGATTCAGAGATTCTGGATTATGGGTCTTGCGTGGAATGATCAACCACCGGACGAAATTTTACTTATTTGTAATCGGTTTGTTTCACACATTCATTATCTTTCGCGATTTGAAATAACAAGACATTTAAATTGCTCAATTAATTCGAAATTTGAGTTGCACGGCTTTTGTAATAGCTCTGACGAAGGTTATTGCGCTATTTTGTATTCAGAAACGGTTCATTTTTATGGTAATATTTACATCAATTTAGTTTTTGCTAAACGTAAGATTGCACCTCTCAAGGAAATATGTATACCGCACTTAAAATTGTGTGCTACAGTTTTGCTAATAAAACTTTCATTTGTATTAAAACTTTTTTCTGATGAATATTCCTTCGCAACCATTCAAGCCCGGTCGGATTCACAGGTAGTTTTGGCATGGCTTCGATCACCTTCTTATAGGTGGAAACATTTTGTGGCGAATAGAGTTGTATATGTACAAGAAAAAATTCCCTTCGTTCAGTGGAATTGCGTCCGTTCGGCAAACAAAAAGTTGTCTTGTTCTTATTGGACAATTCTCGGGCCGCAAGGTGTTAAATTCGGGCTCAGGTTCATTGATACTTTTCAAGTGTTTATGTTGAGTGAAAATTATAAAACTAATATAGGAACGTAGATAAGAAAATTCTTCATTTAGTGGGGACAATCAAAACCATCAAAATATTCAAAATTCTGGCAATTTTCCACATACAAAGGTGAGAATTGGTTTCAAGAAAGGAAAACAAACATTTATTAATCCCATATGTGTGATAAGATCCAGGCACACATTGATACGATAACCAAGGAAGTAAATTCAAGAATAAATAAAGGGTACCATACGCTCACATACTAGATTGATGATGACACAAAATAACGGAGAAGAAAATATTACATTAACAGACCTACTGCACGAAATAAAGAACTCAAAGGACGAAGTAAAGAATTGTATTTCGGCAACAGAAGTAAGACTGCGGTTGGAAATTCAAGAACTAAAGAATAAAAACGAGACTTTAGAAAAAGAGAAAGAAATTTTGAAAGAAAGACTGGAAGGAACCGAACAGTTTTGCAACAAAAATAATATTGTCATATTTGGCTTGAATAAAGGTTGTCCATTGAAAGCAGACTACCTTTGCAGTGAAATAAATCGAATATTGGATGTGCATATCGAACCAGAGGAGATAAATGATTATTACACATTAGGAAAAGAAGACAATAGCCCAATAAAGATAGAATTCATCTCTTATCAAAGTAAGAAAATAATATTTGAAAGTGTTAAAAAACTAAAGGGTACAGGAGTGGCTATTGCGAATGATCTAACTCTGAAGCAACGACAGGACCTACAGAAGCTAAAGTCCTTTTTACGAGAGGCTAGAACAAAATATTCAGAGAGATCATTTCTGAAAGGAAATAAACTAATAATTGGGGAAGAATCATATACTTTGGAGGAATTAGAGAGATTCGGACTCGAACGAAACGAAACTAGGAGTGCTCCAAATACACCGAGTATAAATTCGGAAAGTGATTATGTGAGAGAGGAGATTCCGACAACTTCAACGTCGAAAGAAGTAACAAGAGAAGTAACATCAAAAGAAGAAATTAATGAAGCTAGGAAATCCCACAATACCCCTCGATTACCCACACATAAAAAAGGATTTTTCAATAAAAATAGGTCCCAACCAGAAAAGATTGTGGGGATGACTCTAAGACATAAGTCCACATCAGAGAGAAAAAACTAGCCAGACCAAAAAAGTAAGTAAATATTACGAAATAGAACAAATAATAATTATAAAAAAAACAAAATTAAATAAAAAAAAATTTTAATAAAAAAAAATAAAAAATATATAATAAAAAAAAATTTTAAATAAAAAAATAAACAAAAAAACAAATAAAAAAATAAGTAAAAAAAATTAATAACAAGAAACTGAAATAAAAAAAAAAAATTTAAAAAAAAATTGATATAATTGTTGTACTAATTTTTTTTTTGGAACGAGTAATTAAATTTTGAAATACGGATGAATTTGTAATATCAAAATGGACTCTTTTATAAGACAATATCGAAATGACGACTATAATACTATCATCGTCGAGAAAGTTGATGAAGTCAATAAATTGAAGATTAATGAAATGTTTAATATACTACAGATGAATATAAGAAGTATTCAAATGAATTTTGAAGAGTTTCAAGTATACCTAGAAGGGATGACTATATCATTCGATATCATCATACTGACGGAAACATTTGTGGTATATGACATAAATTTGTTTAAATTAAATGGATACCGGCATGTCTATAATGAAGGTAGATACAATAGAAATGATGGTACAATCGTTTATGTGAGGGAAAATATAAATTTTGAACATGAAAGCATACAACTGGGGGAAATAACAGCTATAGATTTGAATATTCAGAACAACAAAGAAAGAATTAGATTAACTGCAATATATAAGTCACCCAAATATGTAATCACTGATTTCAATGAAAAATTAGCGCTTTACTTAGAAGATAAAAAACATTATAAAAAACACATTATCACAGGAGATATAAATATTGATTTATTGGAGAATGAACATGTAGTAGAAGAGTACAAAAATATATTGAACTTCTTTGGCTTCACATCGTATATAAATAAATATACACGACCTGAAAGTGAATCGTGTCTAGATCATTTTTTCGTGAAGGGTTTTCAACGGGGAGAATCGGACATCAAAGGTATTGTTCTTCATAATTTGATAACGGATCATTATCCAATATTGTTGAGTGTAGATCTGAAAATAAAAAGGAAAATATTATATTAAAGAACGAAAAAAATACACAAATTACCTTAAATTGAAGAATGCACTAAGTCGGGAAGATTGGCAGCATTTATATGAAATTGAAGATGTCAATGATGGAACTGAATACTTCTTGAATATATTGAAAAACTAATAGAGACGAATACAACCACAATTCGTATAAAAAACAAAGAGAGGATTAAAAAAGAATGGATTACGCCGAAAATATTAAAAACAATAAATGAAAAACAAATATGTATGCACAACTCAAAAAGAATCCTAATAATGAAGAACTTAAAATAAAATATTCGGAAATGAAAAAACAATTACGTAAAACAATATTGAGAGCGAAACAAGAATATTTGAGAAATGTATCGAGGATAACCAGAACGAAACTATAGCCTTGTGGAGGTACGTGCAAAATTCCTCGAAAAAGGAAACACAAATTACATGCATAAGGACAGAAGAAAATAGGGTAGTTGAAGATGAACAGGAAATAAGCGATATATTTAATGAATATTTTAGCGGTATTGGAGAGAGATACGCCAACGAAATAACGGAACCAGCAGAATTCAAAGAAAAAAATTCATTTACAAAAAACTTTTTTTTTATTTCCCACAGATTCAGAAGAAATAGAAAAAGTTATAAGTAGCCTCAAATCCAGAAAATCTACTGGACATGATGGAATTCGCTCGGAAGTTTTGAAACAAGTGAAACATGAGATATCAGAACCTATCACCTATTTAGTCAACAATTGTTTTGAAAAAGCGTGTTTTCCTGACATTTTGAAAATAGGGATAATAAAACCATTACACAAGGCGGAGATAAAACACAAGTTACAACTACAGACCAGTTACTCTTATATCCAATGTAGCTAAAATATTTGAAAAGTTAATTAAAGTTCGAATGGTTGCTTTTATGAATAAGTACAGGGTATCCCATTTTGGGCACTTTTACGGGATATCTCCGTTATTTTTAACGTTAGCGGGATGCGGTTTTCGCCACAGTGTGCTACTTTTTTGTGAAACTAAAGATGGCGCAATCAGTTTTTGCATAGCCCTCTTAGTTTTTGCTATACAGGGGGGAAATGAAAGTTTCACTTTTTAATCACCCCCTTTATCTCAGTTGTGCTTAAACTTGGAGGAATGGTTGAAACGCATTCCTATAGATTTTTCTCAGTAGAATCCAGTGGCGTAGTCAGTTTTTCAATTAAACTTTCCGTTTTTGAGTTATTGAGCAAACATATGTTTTTTAAATAGGACACCCTGTATATTATTTTTTATTCTGATTGAGCACAATCTCAGCTTTTCAAAAACATATTATTTTAGGCATTTATTTTCTAAACCAAGCTCAGAATTCAAGATTTTGTAATTCAATTAGCAGTAGTAGGCTATGACTGTTTATTTGAGCAAAATACAACTCAATTCGACCCTAGCGGCGTTACGTAGAACTATCCCGAAACGAGTATTCCAAAACGCGGACGATATGACACTCGATTGTTGTGTCTAAGAAATGAGAATGCCTTAAGAAATGAGATTTGTATTGTGTGTTCATTAAATATTTGTCTAGTTAGTTGGTTTTTATCTGATTTAAAGATGACTAAAGAAAATACAGTGAAAACACAATTGTTGCTGTGTTTATGGATGAAGCTCTGAATTTCTTTCACATTCGCTATTTTATAAGATTGTGGTTATGAAAAAATAATATTTTATCAGTTGATCACCAGTTTGCACTGGAGGAAGCATTTCAGACGTTTAGTGCAGTCAAAATCAAGAAAACAAAGAGATTAGCCAGTTTCAGGATTCATTTTGGAGGAAATATATTACATTATTGGATGTATTTCCATTCACTCGTTAAAGAAACAGATGAAGATTACTCGTTAATTGACAAAATTGTTGTGATAACTTAGTTTTTATGAATATATGCCCTGAAATCATATTACTTACTTGGCTGAAACTTATCTGGATGTTCTTTCAGTTGCAGTATATCTTTTGTTTTTATATGAGACAAGTAGAGGTAACTGCTATATTCACTATTTTATAAAAAAATAGCATACACATACTTACTTTAATCTGTATTGTAAAATTAATTATCATTTCTTATTAGATAATAAAGTTTTGTTTATACCAGGGATAAAATTTGTTGGTTGTATTGAATGATAATGCTCACTTCGACAAAATATTAATGAATTTTCTGATTTGTATTCAATAAAAATAGTTTTTGATGTTTGAATAATTGAAATTAGTTTTTATTTTCATGAAGTCTTTCATTTCTGTAATAAAATCATCATGGAATTAACGGCTTGTCATTCAATAACAAATATTGTCATTTTTTTCTTTCTATTTTGAAGAAAATATTATAAAATATAATTTGATTCACTGCAGCATGATTCCTTGTTTCCCTAAATAACTAATCATATCAGGATACTTTTATCTTTGAAATGACCATTTAGATGGTTAATATCTTCCCTTCTGCAGTTGACAAGGATGAATGCCCAAACTGATTTTTTCTACATATCGTCCTCGATAAATATGATATGAACTTAATAAATCATTTCATAGGTCCATTTCACGATTGTTCAGTCAAATACTAAATAAATCAACTGAAACACTTGAGAAACCCCAGAATCTCTCTTGTTTTGCTTTGGACGTGCACGAAACAATACTCGTTTCGGAACATCTGATGCGGCGATTGCAGCGCCGCATCGGTAATTATTTTCCCAATAAACAAAAAATAAGTGTCAAGATTTCGTTAGAATCGAATATAATGTTAACATAATATCTACATCACATGATCTAATATTTAACTTAATTAATTTGCAATTTCTTGAAATTCAAAAATTGAATCATTAATATAATATAATAAATAATAAAACTGAGAGAACTGTAAACTTTTAAACCAACCGACAAAGCTTTGACATTTATTATTTGTTTTTAATAAACAGTCATAGAGCCTTCTACTTAGTTATTGACAATTGAATTTCAAAATCTTGAATTCTGAGCTGGTTTTGAAATTAAATGCATGAATGATATGTTTTTGAAAAGCTGAGATTGTGCTTAATGAGAATAAAAATAATATACAGGGTGTCCAATTTAAAAAACATATGTTTGCTCAATAACTCAAAAACGGAAAGTTTAATTGAAAAACTGACTACGCCACTGGATTCTACGGAAAAAAATTTATAGGAATGCGTTTTAACCATTCCTCCAAGTTCAAGCACAACTGAGATACGGTGGGTGATTAAAAAGCGATACTATTCATTTCCCCCCTGTATAGCAAAAACTAAGAGGGCTATGCAAAAACTGATTGCGCCATCTTCAGTTTCACAAAAAAGTAGTACACTGTCGCGAAAACCGCATCCCGCTAACGTTAAAAATACCGGAGATATCCCGTAAAAGTGCCCAAATGGATACCCTGTACAATATACTTTCCAACAGTCAATTTGGGTTTCGCCAGGGCATTTCAACAGAAGATGCTATAAAATTAGTGACTGAAAAATTATATGAAAACATAGATAAAAATACTCCAAATTTAGCTGTTGTGATAGATCTGGCAAAGGCTTTCGATACCGTTGACCATCAAAAATTATTAGAAAAACTATCAAATCATGGCTTTAGAGGAAACATAAACACCTTATTCCGCAGTTTTCTTTCAGGCAGAAAACAGATTACAAAAATAAATGGGAAATTTAGTAGAACAATGATACCTAAATATGGGGTTCCGCAAGGAACAGTACTCGGGCCTCTCTTTTTCCTGATTTATCTGAATGATATATTTCAACAAAAATCTGCTGGACAAATTATAAGTTTTGCCGACGATATGATATGATGTACGAAGATACTTCTTGGGAAAATCTGAAACAGAAAGCAATAAAATTTTGAGGATGCTAAAGAAATGGTTCGAACAAAGTAAACTCAACTTAAACCAACAGAAGACCCAATATCTAACCTTTTCATCTAATAAAGTTGGACTTCCAAATTGGGCACCCTTCGAGTCGACGATAGGTTGGAAATAGTGAATACTAATTCAACGAAATATCTTGGTGTTTATATATACCAACATTTGAAGTGGGATCAACATATGCATTATTTGACTAGAAAGCTAAGAGAAATTGCATACAGATTCAGGTTAATACGAAAAGATATCCAATCCACAAGACATCTCCAAATACTTTATGACGCACTTGTACAATCACAACTCTCATATGGAATCATTGGATGGGGAGGTGTCTTGGATTGTCATAAAAGAAGCATAGATGTCTTGCAAAAATATATTTTAAAAATAATTTATGGAAAGAAGTTCACATTCTCTAGTAGACAGATTTACGAATTATCAAAAGCATTAGATATAAGGCAAATCTATGCAAATAAAATTATAATAAATATCAAACAGAGGAAGATAAAATTAGTCATCAAAGAACACAACTACCTGACCAGAACAAGAAACGACAACTATAAAAGACAGAGGGCAGAAAAAAGAATAGGACAGAGAAGCTGCACATACCTAGCTTCTAGATTGTATCCAAACGTGCCTACGGAAATAAGAGAGATAAGAAACATAAAGAAATTCAAGAAGGAAATAAAGAACTGGTTGACTTCAGAAGATAGATCCATGATACATAAAATAATAAATTCAACATAAAGAATAACTATAATAATAATAAAAAAATTAAATATGAACTAAGAAAAAGGAAAATAACCCGATTGTGACAGATATTCCCGAACGTGACTGTGAACCCGATGAAGACGAAATATATGTATAAAATGGCTTGACGAGAAAAGGGGACAGAACAAGATTTTTATTTTGGTATTTTATAAATTTGTTTTAGTTAGAGTGAAATTTATTTTAAACAGCTGTAAACAGTTATTATAAATAACTCACAGTTTTTTTCTAGAGTTTAAACAATCAAATGTAATATTTGAATAAACTCATTTCTATTCTATTCTATTCTAAAAAAATCCCGCAGATCTCGGTAGTCGAGGTCTTTTTCACCTAGATATAGTGGATAACTCGTTTTGGTTGAGTGCTACAAAGTTTGAGTTTAGCGATCAATCTCAATTTGGGTTTCAACTGAATCAACTCTCTGAAAATTTTGTTTCGGAATATATATATGTTGTGAAGAGAAGAGAGTAGCTTTATTCGAAACCCCTAAAACTCAACATTTTTGTGAATTTCTCTCGGAAAATTTTTCGAATTTTTCGACAGTATCACGTATTTCTGTTTTTGTTATGAGATTTATTGATAATATCTCTCATGGGGATCAGAAACGATGTGATATTCTGAGTTCGCTAGAATGTCGTCTGGCATTGATAACGCAAGCGAAATATACCAAAATTGTTTCCTTCCTGAATGAATTGTCAGGTAACACCCCAGCTGCATTTTTGTTTGTTAAACAGTTGTGGAAATTGTTTTTGTTATGTTTCAAACAACCCAAAGTCTATCAGCCCCCTCTGGTCAAATTATCCATTCAAAGTTCTCAACAATAATGGCCTTTTACATATTGGTTCTGATTACGCTGGCCATTTACGTACGATTACACCCAAAACAAAAACGTCAAAATCTTATTTTTGCGTCACCAATTAGTAGCAATGAGGAATATTCTTTTTTTATTTCGCTGATGTTATTTGTTATTATAAGTATTTCTGCATGATAGTTTGCACAACTTCATATTCATTATTTCTTTTTATTGTTATTTTGAGCTCTCTTGAAAAATGCTATGGCATTTTTGGGGAGGCAGGAAATGTTGTAGTAATATCTATTTTTTGTTTCTAAATCCAATATTTTTAATTCAATTCCATTTTAAGAGTATATGCACTGGACAGCCTGTATATTCTCAGTTACCTGGAACTGATATCTGCTGTGCCTGCGGAATTCAAATCAAATCAAATTCAAATTTGAACAATATGTGAGAGTCTAAGAACAACCTCCGACTGTTTCCTATCGCTACCGCTAATTTTCTGAATTGTAGTTTCCGCTATTTTATATTTTCTCTTATTTCGAGATAGAACCACGTGTTCCGCTATTTTAAGTGAACTACGCTATTATTTTGTGAGAGAAACACTATTATTAAAGAATTGAAGATCACCGACCCCGTCCGAGAGTACTCTCCAGAAGATTGGTCGAAGAATACTGTTTGGTGAGTCTAGTGCATTTCACAATATTTCTTTCACTTTATTTTTACAACACCTATGATTTTTTATTAATACAGTCCATTAAATTCTCTCCAGTTAAAGAGATTACCGCAACAAGAGGTGTCCTCGGAAATTTACAAATACGTAAAAAAAACAAAAATAGAGTTTTCATTAGGTATCGAAATTGCAAAATGTATAATTGTGGTAGATTTAGGCACAGTGGAAATTAATGCAATAATGTGGAAAATGCAACCAGACAATGAAAGGTCAAAACAAGAATACAAAACTACAAAAAAATATCAAACAAAGTTATTAAGAATGTCAAAATGATGTATGATTGTCAAAAAGTAGAGAAAAATTGTATCAGTAATCAATGGTAAGTAATAAACCAAAAGTTAGGCAAAAATGGAAAACAAAAAGTTCTAATCACACAAATTCATGATAAAAACAAACAGATAATCAAAGACCCCAAAACTATAGCAGATACTAATTCTTCAGTGATATTGGCAAAGAACTAAGTGGAAAAATTCAACAACCCACTAGTAACACTGGACTAAGATTACCTAAAATGAATAATAAATCGATTTTTCTACAACCAACCGATAGTTTTGAGATATCTAACATTATTATAAATATGAAGTTTTTTTCTGATTGAATGAATATTGATCAATATCGCCTTAGTTACCATATGTCATAACACACTCATATTTCCCAAGGGAAATATGAAACGTCAACTCATATTTTCCCAAGAGAAATATGAAACGTCAAGTCATATTTTACTAAAAATAGTATATTACGTAAATTTTCACCTAATACATCAGAAAAAAGTCATTTGTAGCTTCTATCAAGAATTTCTTGATCTGCTCCCGGGACAACACCACTGTTTTTTTGGGAACATTTCCTTTATTTCTGTTCTTAACAATTGCTTCCACTTCATCGAATAATTTCACATTCGTTCTTTCCTTCAAATGTAGCATGGACCTTAACACAAATAATTTTGGCCATAACGTGTTTGGTGAATATTTCTGCGACTAGAGATCGAATGAATAAATGATCGAAAATAACAATAATCAGAGCAACAAACCAAATCTTCAAAATATGCTAACAGAATATTTTCGATGACACCGTCCACCACCGTTCCACTTCTGAAAGCCTGCATACTCTTTACTATAGGCAGCTTTAGATTTGGCCGGAATCAAAAATTCACGGGCTTTCACCGCTTGAGTTTCGACATTATTTCAATAATTTTATTTCTGACAAGACGTCAAAATAAAACCAGTCAACATGATTTTTCACAAACACGGCCCATAGCAACGTTAAACATCCAATGAATTCAAAAATTCACAATCTAATATTAATTTTTTGTACAACTGTCAAAAAAACTTGACGTTTCTTCATCACTATGGATGCGTAAAATATTACTTTTTTTCACCGTTAAAAAAAGTCTTTTTTTCACCGTTAAAAAAAGTCTTTTTTTCACTGCTGATAACTGAAATTAGAACAACTTAAAAATAATGAATATTTTAATTACAACTAATTTCACAAAATTATGATTGTATCTGTACCTTATAAAGTAAATTAGTTTCGTCATCAGCATCTCTGAGAAATTTATTGATATTATCCCTCCATAACACTTTAGATTCTTTCCTCGGTATCCGACGCTTTTGTTCTTAATAAGCGGGACCAATTTTGAAAAATTCCTTATATCAATATTTTCCTTGACATTCGATGTTTTTTTTAACATTGAGCTCCATAACTTGGAAGGTTTAAACATTTTTTTTTTCCTCGAAATAGCATGTGAGCACATTTTCAGAAACCTTTTTTACGTTGTTCTTGTTGCGCCATTCTCGAAATTGGTTATTCGTTTTCTCATATTATTAGCTTTGATTTGGCTGGTAACATATAAGATACAATTGTATTTGCTTCTTCAGCCATATCTGCGGGGGTATCACTACCACTATCATGTTCAACATCCATCTTCTTTAAAATAATTCGAAATTGAAGAAACTACGAGCAAATACTGTCAAAGATTCAAACAATTTCAACAAACTGTTTCTATAGTTACGACACAGAAAGATCACTGGATTCATTTAAATATTGTACTGAAAGGATTATCTTCAATGATTATACGTATTTCAGACGATGTAAATTCACATTCACAGTTGTACAAAAAATGTTGTTTGTATTTCGTGCGTATAAAATTCGTGTTTTCATGGCACATTCGAGTGAATTTTTGGCCTCGACCTGCGGTCTCGGCCAAAATTGACACTCTCATGTGCCATGAAAAAAACACTCATTTTACGCACTTAATACAAAAATAACTATTTCCATTTTAGGAACGATATTGTTTCAATCAGAAAAACCATTGATTACAACACGAGAAATATGAATACATTTCCCATGGTTGCCTATACATCCCTCGTGCTTCGCCCTCGGGATGTAAGTAGGACAACCTCGGAAAATATACTAGGGGCGTTCGGCATCGACATCGGACGTGTCGGATCGATCTGAACCGTTCGTTTATTACATCCGTATTGAGGGGAGTACACATCTGGAGCGTTCGTCATAAAAATCTGAGCAATCGGACGTCGATCTTTTCGCTCGGTCTATTTCGACGGAGCAAAGCGATTTTATCCATAGAGTTTTATGTTTTTTATATATTTTTTTGTTTTATGTTAAGTTTCCTGATCTGACAACCGATAGATTGAAAAACTCTAACACTTTTATTCTTCTGTTTTCATTTATTCATTAAAAACTTAATTAATTCATTAAAATTTTTCGTAGTTATGAATGGGCAGGAGGAGATATTGATTTCTGGTTTCTTTTTCGTGTAATTAATTAATTAATTAGTATCTTCTGGTACAACTATCGCCGTATTGATCGACCAGAAGGGGATATTGCATTCCTCGTTTCCTTTGCATTCAGTACCTTTGCACCTAATTATTCAATAGAGATTTTACTGAAGAGCTACGAAAAGGGTGAAAGTATCGTTAAAAGATGAGCATATTTCCCAAAATAGTGATCTTTGAAATCTCATAATCTATAAAAGTAGAGGCAGTATGCTCTGTACCGTTCGTTTATTCCCAGATATTACAGATGAATCGGTACGATCTGTGGTCACGTGAATAAAAAATCCGTCTGCTCGCGGAGGTCAATGCCGAACGGACTTGATATACATATTTCTCGAGTTGTAATAATAGCTATAAAAAATGGTGGTATTGATGACATAAATACCAAAACAATTAAGATCGTATCAGACTTCCTTTTGAATCCACTTGTCTACAATTTCAATTCAATGTGAAAATGAATAACAAAGTAATGTTGAAATAATTATGTATTCAACATTGTTGATATTTCATTGTTAAAAGTCACTTCAAACCACTTTCGGGTATCCAAGTTCTTGAAAACTTCACTTTTACGTTGAAAATTAGTGCAGTAAAACTGTCTGCGAGAAAATTTGAAGTATACGTCTCAGTCTAGTTTTTAGTGGTGTTGTCGAATATTAAATCAGATTTTCAATTTTCCGATGTACAGGTTGTCGTTTCGACGATTCATAATTTTGTTAACCCGGCCCTGGATTTTTGAGGCGGTTATTGGATGATACGTTTGGGCTCTCAATTAGAAACATATTTGCCAAGTATGAAGAAAATATACCAGGTGGTTCGTTTGATATATCCTCAGAAGAAACGGGCAAAATTCATAAAACACCCTGTATCTCGGCTACGAAGAGCCATTAAATGGGGTATCTCCAGAACCGTCTTGATGCCACCTATGAACCTGTGGATTATTTTCATTTCCCAATGAAACACCCTGTATATATCGGTCGGTCGTAATTCTGCCTTCATTCCTTGTCAGTAACTGTGTTCTTGTATAGAAAGATTCGCCGCCCTACACCATAACTCAACCGCCCACGTAACTTTCAGTTGGGCGAAACTTACATTGGAAATATCGCTTATCCCGACGTCAATAAACTGGCATACGTCTATCTGAGGTATATAAGTAAAATCTGAACTTTTCTGAAAATAAGACGTTGGACCATTTCCTTAAGTCCCACTGAGCGTTTTGCCTCCCAAATTGAATCCGGGCTATGCGATGCGCGGTGAGGCGCGGAATCAGGTGAAATCAATTTTCCTTGTTCACTGCATTTTTGAGATTTCTTTTGATATTTTGAATTTTTGCAAATTTACCAAAATTCACCTATTTCTATTCTTCCATTATAATTAATAATAGCGGGAACTCATTCAGAGTGATGCGAAACCTATAGTTTTTGTCACAATGCATCACTTTTGGGTATTCTAATCGAAATATATTAGAAATTTTCGTAAGTATTATCATAAGGGCATCTACTTCTTTCGAAAAGAATCGAAAAAACACGTTGCGGAGTAATATTTTGAGCTGAGTGCTGGAGGCAACAAAAATCCGAGTCGAAGACGAGGATTTTTGCACCTGCACGAATGCGTTTTGTCAAAAAATATTACTTTGCAATGTGTTTTTTCGATTTTTCTCACAGAAAAAATTAGATGACCGAATGGTATTTGACAAGACTATTTCCGAGTGACAACAACTGTCAAGTTTTGCCGCGGGTAAACGCGAATAAACTGCTGACAGGTCCTGCCAAACAGTTTTTCCACCTAGAAACCATTTGTAATTCAAAATTGCGCGTTTCTGATTGGTGCAAATTACGACGAGGGAAATAGCCAAATAAATATCATGTTCAAACACACGTCAATTGATTACTCGAAATCAATTATTCTTGTTACTGTATTTTCAGGATTGCTGCTGATATTTCGAATAGCGCAATATCATCGAAATTGAACCAGAATATTTTTTTAATAACAGCAACGTATTTGGGTTATTTAGAAACCAATTAACTATTAGTCAAATTTCATCATATTCGTGGATTCTAGTTGAAATATACTATATTTTTTTCATTTCAAACTAACACTCAAACATACGTCGGCCCGAAATCATTCGATATAAATTTTTTTTGTTTTAACAAATTCGGGAATTATACATAGTCGAAATGTATTTGAATTTTTTCAAACTAACGTTGGAACACAGGTCGGTCCAAAATTTTTCAGAATCAATTTTCCTTGTTCATTGCATTTTGGGATTTCTGTTGATATATTGAATTTTATTGAAATGGCAATGAAATGATTCGATTGTTATTATAAAAAGCGTCTCGATTTCTCTGATTATAACAAATTGATGAATTATCATGCAAAATTTACCAAATTTTGGTAGTCTAATTGAGATCTATACACACTTTTCAATTCAACCTATTACTTATTACTCAAAATTCAACAAACATTTCATTAAAATGAAAACAAAAATTATTCATTACCATTATTAAAGGCGGCTTTATAGAAGGGACGATTTGAACTAATGCATTTTTTTTGGAAAAGATCAAATTTTGTAATTAATAACTCCATTACACTCATTTAATTGAAAAATGATGCAATCTGATAATTGAATCGTTTTATACTTCAAACAGGCTTTATATTTGTTGGAACACCCTAATGGGCTTTTTTTTGTGAGGCGATGTAGGGGATGTGACGATGTTACCTTGAAAATTTAAACCGATGTACCGATTTGCAATTCTGCTAGTGCAACATCAAATTGAGAGTGTAACAGGTCATATCGCTGTAATTTCTTGTGTTGAGGATAAGTGGACAATGTTTTTGTTTTGTTATGAAATTATGAATGTTGTACCTAGCTGTATGAAGGAGTATGAGGAGAAAATTTTTAATATTCATGAACGGATAATTCCATCCAACGATATTCAATTATTAGGGAAATGTGTATATCTATAGGACTTCTAGCAAGGAATATTTATCTCACTGAACAATATTTGATCTTAAAATTTCATTATACAGGATATTGAAAAACGAAGTTTAAAAATTTTTAAAGCTCAAAATAAGTTACAAATTTCACATAAATTTGGATACGTAAATGAGACGTTTGGAAATACATAATCATAAGCGTTTTTTCAGTTCAACTGAATACAATGTTCTATTTATTTTATTATTATTATGATATCTTGTTACTTAACTGAATCTGCAATAATTGTTTTTCAGAAGGTTAAAAAAAATCACACCTGGAATCAAACATTTTTTTTTAATGTGATATCGTTCATATCTCCAAAACAGCAATCTTGCTTATTTATTGAACTCTTTAGTTATTTCAGATCTAGAATAAGCTTAAAAAATATTGAAACGTTGTTTTTCAACACCTGATTAATAAAAAAAAATCAAATGTGTAAATGCTTTATCAGCAGAAAACAAATTATGTGCAAAGAATTTCCAAATAACAGTAAAAAAATCTTCAATGTCATATTTCGCTCCTTGAAATAAATAAAGAAGTTCCGTTAGATTATAAAATATAACGTAGAATAGCTAAAATTGTTGTTGGAATCTCGATTTCTGTGTTCGCCGTGCTATGCGATGTAACAAATTGGTATTCTGTGAGTATGACTGTAAAAGATAGGAAGAATATTACATCATTCATTCAATTAAAGGATTGAAAAAGTTATGTAACATTCACGGTATCTTACACAGTCATGCTTATAGAATACCAATTTCAATAGCGATGTAACTTGCCTACTTACATCGCGAAGAATCCTATCGATGTTTTTTTCTTACATCGGTGTATGCTGTAGTCATAGAATAAGACCATAACTCTATTCGGGTGCAAACCATTACTGTTCCAGGACTGTCAGGAGTTTGCGCAGTGGAGTTGGACTTGTTTGGGTTCTCTTCGGACTGTTTCAGAACTGGATTGTTTCGCGTTCTAGTTTTTCCTGAATCATCCTTGGACCTTGGACAGTCTAAGACTAGTCCCTAGTCTCGAGCAAGTACTGTTCTAGTGTTTGTATTCTCTGGGTTCTTGACAATTAGCATAAATTCTACGTCAAGTTACCTCGTATGATAATTTTGATTTTACCAAATTTTTTCAAATTGATAATGGATTCATTTCTTTTGTTTGAGTCCAGTAGTTCTTCGTTGTCGTCAGAAAGCTCTCATGAGGATTTCTGCTGACAAAATTTTGCCAAATGTGATGGTTCCTGGAATATTATAAGACAAGCCAAAAAATGAAAATCACTTCTAGGAGATAATGCCATTATATTCAGACCAACAATTTGTTTAACGTTTTAGGTAAGTGTCTAAATGTGGCTGTGAGACAGTACTCCATCGAAAGTAATAGTGTTCAAATTATAATTGTTAACCACTTAAATTTTTTTTATCCAAGTTTCCAAGGAAAAAGCGAAGTGACTCAAAACAAAATTTAAATCTTCTGATTTGTACTCAAAAAAAGATACCGGTTTCCAACGAATAGGAAGTGAAAAGTGCATATTGGCATTTTTGTGGTTTGCAAATAATTAATTGATATCATTTCTGGATGAGGCAGACAGATTCAATTTATCTGTCAGCACACTTCATGGCATAGTACAAAATGTTACAACATTTTCGTCAAACTTATCCTGCAGTGTTATTGTTTGGCCATCACCGGAGGAATGCAGAACTGTCACATGAGTTTGCAAAAATGGGTTTTCCTAATACTATTGGATGCATATAGAGGGATTGATGCACCTCAAGAAGGTGCAAAAACATATTTGAACAGGAAAAATTATTATTCAATCAAGGTAAATATTTTTGCTGCAAGTGATTAATTTGAAAGGAACTTCTCATTAATCTGTGTAATTTTTTACAGGCACAAATTGTTTGCGATAGCCAAAAAAGAATTGTAGATGTTTTATTGGGTAACCAGGAAGTGTCCCTGATGCTACAGTGTTCAGGGCCAGCTCTTTAGCCCAGAATATTGCAGACAAATGCAAGGATTATGTCCTCCTAGGTGACAGTGCATATCTCAGCCTAAGAAATTTAGAAACTCCATACAAGGATTATGGAAACTTATCAAATGTTCAAGAAGAAATATAATTAAAAGCTAAGCCGCTGTAAAGTATTTATAGAGCATACTATAGGAATCCTCATACAGAGATTTCGTCAACTAAACTATTAAAAAGTAGACAAATTGAATTTATTTGCCATTTTAGAAGAGCTCGCAGTGTTTTGCATAATATGTGCATAGATGATACAATTTTCAATGATCTACAAAATAATGAAAATGAAGAAAATTTTGAAAACGAAGCTAATTTGAATAGTGCAATTTATGAGGAGGATGAAAGAAACGAGGTTGAATTAAATTATAGGATTTATTTAACTGCAATGATGAATATCTGAACGAATTAGATTGCTTTTGTAAATTTGTTCTTGTTTTGTGAAATTTTCAGACAGATTGTACTTTTGTTCTGTAGAGGCTAGAGTGCTAGATTAATATACCTACTTCATTGAATTTCATGAAATTTAGTTTTTATTGAACTAATTCCTGTAGTACAGGACTCAATACTCTGATGGAGCATTAGAATCTGTACATATAAAATAGGTATATGTATATGAAAAAGATAAAATAATATAGTCGTAATTAAACGGAAAATTCCCCGAACTGAAGATCGGTCATCCTAACACTAATCAAATTAACAGGTATATTATAATTTATATTGATACATTAAATGTTGAAGTCCTTACACTCTTAGTCGGTCTTTCGGGAAACATCAGTCTTTTTCCAATTGGATATTAATTAGACCTTTTCCTTATTTTCACAGCTTTTATTTGACTTCCAGAAATCGACATACTGTTTGAATATGCAGGCCAGATTAAAATGCTTCATTTTGAAATTTTATTTTTATTGCACAAATTCCTGTATGCTAAACTTGATACTAGAGTATGAGAATAAGTACAATGAAAATATATAAATATATAAAATGTGCAAATATAACTTCAAACATAAAACATGGGCGTACTTAAAATCAAAGTTCAACAAAAAATGTCCTCAAAATATTGATCACTCCTAAAAACACAGGACAGTCTTATGTATATGAATTAGATCCTTTTATCACAGACTATAATGAGATAAGATTTCAATTGCACGAATTCCTGTTAGTACAGGACATGATACTCTAACAGAGTGTGATGAATATGAAATTTATAATAAAGGTATAAATATATATCAAAGTATAACGGAAAATTATGAAATAACATAATTACAGAAAAATTCCTCAAAGTACTAATCAAAATAACAAGTATTTCATTTGTGTGAGCCTTATCCTTATTATCATTGCCTTGATTCGATTTCATGAAATCGAGTTAATCCCTCACCATCAAATTTTTTTTCTCCTTTTCTGCAAGCCTTTGTTTGGCAATTAGTAATTTCGTTTTTCTCTCGTCTTCCTTTTGTCAAAAAAATTCTTCAAACCATTTTTCAATTCCATAAGGATATCATTCCTTTTCTTATATGTACTGCTTTGATCTCTACGTTGGGTTGAAGTTAATTTCGGCGTTGGAAATGTCCACAGAAGGTTTATGGAAACTGGTTCTTTTAGTGCAACCCGAACTTATTAGAACACCAGATATGCGGGAAATAGTTTTGAATTATATAATGGTACAAGAAAAATTGGAAATAAGTTGAATATTTCTGTTGCAGTTGGACGACACTTCCAGCAATTCATTTAGTTTTCAATTGTTCTCTTCTTTTTTAGTTTGATATTGAATAAGCTTGAGTTGAGTCTCAAACGACGAGCTATCAAAATAAAAGCAAATTTTGGGCAAACCTATCGATAATTTTCATTATTTTCTATATTTGGCGAATAACATACCATCGTTCAATAATTTTTACTGGAAAACGGTTAAAAATACGAAAAAATTACAAGAGTCAAAAAAGTTTTTGAATTGAACTAAGATATAAAAAATTGATTCCACGCTGATCAGTGGCATACCGCAAAAAAATTGAGAGGGAAAAAGGAGACATTGCTACGGAAAAGAAAACACCCTGTAGATTCTAGTTAAGATACGCAGGAAGTGCAATGATAGGAACTATTGCTGATAGCGCGCATTTCAAACCTGGACTGAATTTCTCAAAAACTGCCGGAGTTATGAAGAAAAACCAATTTTTTTTGGAAATCTCAACACCCTGTAGCTCCGCAACGAAGCTTTCACGGCCTCATCAACTTTTTTCTTAAAATTACATGTCGATTCACCTCCTAAGTTGTGACAGACTATTGTATAACACTCTGTATAATTAAGATTTTTTCTCAGAATTAAATCGGTACAAAGTAGGAGTACCGAAACAAAACACACAACACAAATAACGACAAATCGAGTACATATAAAATAAGGTTATGAATATGAACACAAATGAAAAACGACAATCGCACAGAAAATCTTTCATCTCTTCTTCCGCTCCCTTTCTTAATTCGTTCGGTTTTTTTAAAACTAGATTCAGTCCTTGAACAGTTCTAGGTATCGAAAACGATTGCGCATCAAGTCGGCGCAGTTCGAGGACAATCCTAGGACGGTTCTGAAAATTGTATCCCGAATAAAGCTTGGACTGTCCAAGAACAGTCGGGAAAAACTAGAATGCAAAACAATCCAGTCCTGAAACAGTCCGAAGAGAACCCGAACACGTCCAACTCTACTGCGCAAACTCCTGACAGACCTAGAACAGGTATGAACCCGAATAAAGTATTGATTGTTCGGACTGCTGAGTCCAAAAAATGATCATTTAGTTCAAATGCACATCCAAAAGAGGGACTGATTGCGCGATTGGCTCCTTTCTTTCTAACCATTATCGTTTTGAACGTCGTACATGTAAGTAATACCGTTAACTTGTAAATATAATATGTATTTTGCCTAACCACTTCTTAGTGTAAATGAATATTCTGAAGTTATTTAATCGTTTTATGAATATGCTTCTATTTCGATCTAAGTCTGCGGGTTCCGAGTTAAAATATTTCGTATCGAGTGGTATACATTCTCAGAGATTAGCAATATCTCGAAGTTAAGAAATCTTCGTCATCTTCGTCAGTCAGTTCAACCATATGGTTCTTCGGAAGTCAGATTGATATGCAGCGAGATAAGTCCATTCATCAACATTTAAGACGTACAACACATGGTAGCAGCAAGCCCTTTCAGCTATCCAAGAGAAGTCCTTCAACAAGTGTTAGCAGTTAACTTCCGAGCGGATTACAAAAGACGTAAGTAAATTTTTTCTTTGATTTCTAAACTTTTTTAGTACACCTTCATTAGACTTGTTTTAAATATTGCACTCAATTTAGAAAATGGCCAACATTCAAAAATTATTATTTTGTAGAGGTTCATGTAAGGCACAACTAACCAAATTCCAGATATTTTTCACCAAGATTGATATGAATTAAGAACATGAACCTAAAGAATTGGAAAGTAGATTGATTAGGCTCGAAAATACAGTGGAACTGCCCTATAACGAACTCCTGTATAATGAATATCTCTGTATAACGAATTTCGTACAAGATATTGCACCCTGAATCCAAATTCCATGTTGAAACACCCTCTAAAACGAAGTAAATTCACTCTATAACGAAATATTTAAAGAAAATCTTTCTTTGAATGGGTATTGGTAAGAAGGTATAAGGGTGGGTTTTTTTCGAAAATTTTCCGGATGTGCGTAATAAATCCCGATCCTAAACTAAATCATTACGGCGGGCAGAGCGATCCTTCTGAAACAGTTTTAACTTCAAGAAAAAATAGAATTTTCGTATACCGATAAACTGGAACGACTAGAATAAATATCTATAGTTGATTTCGAGAATTTGTATTTTAAAGTATTTACCGAAACCGATTAAGCCTTAGAAAAGGGTAGAGCAGGTAGGAAATCAAACGCCCACCCCTCTGGCAATGTCTCTAATACCTACATTTATGCGTCTACACTACCTGGAATTACCTACCTTTAAGGGAACAAGTGAAAGTTGGTTGGAATTCCGAGATATTTTTTTTTCGTTAGTAGGAAACAATGATGGTATCGATAAAGTACAAAAATTTTATTCTTTTGAGTCTTGTGTGAAAGGGGAGGCAGCTTGTTGTTTAGAAAATATAACTACTAGTATCACCGGTATCTATTATGAGATCGATATTGAAGAAAAAATTCTAAAACAAAAGAATAATTGTTGAGAAATACGGAAAGACACTATCTGATTGCCCTGGAATAACCAGAGAAAATAGTACCCAACCCAACTGTGTTTTTTATTTTATACATTCGCTAAGAATGCGGCGTTTGAAAGCTCTAGAACAACCAATCGAAACCTGGGATGTTTTACTATTACGTTTGGCAGTGTCAAAACTAGATTCTCGTTCTAACGCGATTGGGAAGCTTTCAATATTTGAGGCGAATTACCCTCATGGAGGGAATTCAGTAAATTCATTAAGGGTAAATGCAAGTTGTTAGAAAAGTTAGGCATAACTAAAAATAATCAAGATAAGACTGCGTCAAAATAACAGATGTTATCCTACAAAAGTATTAAAACTCTTTCATGTTATTATTTCGAAAATAATTATTGGGTATATTGTTGTGAAGAATACCATTTTGAGAATCAGCAGTCAGACAAGAGAAAAATTAAGAAAAGCCCTGGGCAGGAGCTTTTGAGCGCTCGTTCATTGGTGGGGCAATAAAACTATAAAATTTTAATATGAGATATGGGATTGATACCAAATATAAAGATGCAGAATCTCAGCACAATCGGAATTATATTCTGAAAATTATTCAGAAAATGAAATATGTGGAAAATAGATAATTACAAAAAAATCAATTCTATGGTTCTGATAATATAATCCTCTTGAATTCTCGCATAAACATTCAGTATATCAGTCTTCATTCACAAAATAAATTTCAATTGATTCGGTTATTCGGTTAAGGAAAGATAAAAATTCTTCTCTCGGTTTTTTTCCAATATTCCAATTCACATTTCTATTGTTCTGTCAACACCGTTACCACATAATTTTGTGTGAAAAGTCAGTATATCAGTTTTCATTAAAAAAAAATCACTCGAATCAGTTATCCTGTTATGGAAATATTGAGATTTTTATTTTCAACATTCCAATTAAATTTTTCTATGGTTCTGTTAATACTATGGCCACAGAGTAATGCATGATCATTAAGTATATCAATCTTCATTCACAAAATAAATTTCACTGGAATCGCCTATATTGAGATCATCATTCAGGTCGAATACACACCTAAAATGGTGGGGACTAATTGCTCGATTGACAACCAGCTCTTTTTAACATTTACTGTTAGTTCTGGACGTCGTATATGTAAGAAATACTGTCAATGTGTAAATATAATATTTCTTCTAACCATTTCGATGGAAAATTAAATTTTTTTCATTCAAATTCCGCGTTATATTTCTTTTCAATATAGATGAAGTTTTCTCGTTGAAGGCGAATATCAAATGTCGAATATTGAAAAATCACCACTAATTTGAGAATTTCAAACTAGCTTCTCTGCAAATAAGATATTGTACTTACTCTTGGTCCTGATAATTTCGTGTTGCGTTAATTTTTGCAAACATTGAAATGCAAACATTTTGGTGAGACTGAAGCACCATTTAGAACTGCGCGCTTTTTCCTGCTTTACCATACTTACAGAATTTTTTCTCTTCATCCATTTTCAATTTTTTATAGGCGGCTTCTTGGGGAAAAATGATATTTGTGTTTTTCACTATGACATTTTTTCAGCAGAAATCAACGATTTTATGGATAATTTTTTGAGGATTTGGCTTTTATCAGCTTTTTCAAACTCACCCGATTGGTATTGAATGTTTTTATTCATCTTTAATTTTTTTCAGAAAAATTGTTGGTCAGAATCAAATTCTTGGTGTATATATTGAAGCTTATATAATATTCTGAAAATATCTCAAATATCAAAGTTATTGCTTCACGACGGTAATACGTTTCAGGACTGTTACCTAATTTCTGAATTTTGGTTGAAAATTTAAGGTTTCAGAATTAAAAATTCATTGACTTTGTTTTGTTCATTTGTTTGTTATTTCTTTCTTTCAATGAAAAGTCTTCATATTACAGTATAATAGTTGTGAGTTAGTGCTAATTTTTCTTGATTAGAGGTAGAATGTCAATATCCCAATGAGTTAATTTGAGTGACACTAAAAAGCAGAAGTTATGCCCTGGATTCAAATTTGTCGAAAGTATTTACCTCTGAAGTGATGACCATGTCAGGAAGAATAAAACACAAATGTTATAAAGTAACCACATTCTGGTCATTATTGAATTTTTTATACTTCCGGTTTCGTAATGATGTGAAACAAACCCAGTCAACACAAAGACGTCGCACAGATATCCCAGCGATAACTTTTCGGGAGATTGAGAGTACTTTTGTCATGTCCCTGTGAAATTGCTGGGAGCTCTATATCTTCTCCAAATTTCCGCCTCAGGGATATTCCCAGAGAGCTCTCAAAGTTTTTCCCTGTGGAAATTCTCAAACTGCTCACATTGTGGAGGTCAATGAGATATTCACATAAACCTCCTATTGTGACAAGTATGAGAACTTCCTAACAACCTCCGCATTGTGAGCTTTTCGAGAATATCCCAGGGACCTCCGCAAAGCGAGCTTTTTGACAATATCTCAGGGACCTCCCGTTGTGAACAGAATGAAAAATATCATTATCTTGATAAAATACATAAAAATTATTGAACCATCCGTTCAAAAATATGTTGGTTTCTTCGAATTTCGCTATCATTTCAACTTAATAGTTTGTGATTTTTCGCACTGGCCTAAATTAATCTGCTTTCGTACGGAATTGTCGTTGATCTCCACTCTTGGAGTTCAATTATTTCAATTGTTTTTCGTTAGAAATTTTGATCTTGTATCAAAAAAAAATCTGTAGGAATAAAAATAAAAAACGCCCACTAGCCCATACAACCACATCCCGTCGGTATTTATGACCCCTAATAACACTTGACTTTGAAGCGACGAGCTTCGAAATATACTATACAGGGTGTCCCGGGAAGAATGCGACAAACGGAAACCATGAATCAAGGACATCAAAGAGGACTCGCAACAAGAGGTTTTAATCGTTCGAGGGCCATCGTTTGGAATATACAGGGTGATATTCATCTTATGGCTCAAATTTCAAGGTTCAATAACTCTCAAACTATTCGACCGAATGATTTCAAATTCGAAGGTTTTATCACACTTTACGATTGCCATCTTTAAGTATTACAGAAATTGAATACATCAGATCCGGATTGAAAAAATCTCAGACTTTTTCTATTTTCATGAATATTGGAACACCCTGTAGGTGAATACTATGTTTTTATTTCATTTTCATAACCACAAAGAATCAGTCAATGGAAAATTCAAAATCTCTGCTTGGCACGGTCATACAAGGTGTTCAAGAAGTGAGCAAAAAACATTACTTCATGAGTCAAATTTCAAACTTCGATAAGTCTTAAATTATTCAAACGAATGATTTCAAATTTGAAAGTTTTGTCACCCTTTGCGATTGCCATCTTTCAATATTTCTGAAATTGAATAAATCAGATCCGGACTAGAAAAATTTCAGACATTCTCTATTTCCGTGAAAATTGGAATACCCTGTTCAGGAACATTATGTTTTTTTCGTTATCGTGACCACGAAGAATCAGTTCATAATGAAAATTTAAAATATCTGCTTGGTAACTTTATACATGGCGATCAATCAACATTCCCTTGAATGAATTTGCACTTCATAATGAATATTATTTCAAATTCTATAGTTTTGTCACCCTTCCTTTTATGACTGAAAAAGAATACTAATGTTTAGGTAGAGAGTTCACATTGACAAATCAAATAAAAAAATGAATGTTCACTCTTCTCTCTAAAACAATAAACAGCAAATAAGTTGGAAATATTCGATCTAAAAAACAAATTGAATGGAAAAATTTTCTGTTCAGGAATTGATCAAAATGGTATACAATCATTATTTCAATACATTTTGGAGCAAGTTGATGAAGTTGTCCGTCGATTTGAGGAAAATTTCAAGGGAGACATTATCGATGAATGTCAAAACTGCAAAATACACAGATGAAATCAAGATTTATCGAACTATGAAATTTAACTCATAAGGTCATGTTATTAGATCACTCTGTATGACAGTGCCAAGAGAGATTTTAAATTTTTCTCATTAATTGATTCTTTATGGTTACTAAAATAAAAAAAAACATTATATTCACGTACAGGGTGATACACTATCAACAAAAATTGAGAATGTCTGAAATTTTTCTAGTCCGGATCTGATTTATTCAAATTCAGAAATAATTACAGCTGGCAATCGTAAAGGGTGACAAAACTCCCAAATTTGAAAAAAATTCGGTCCAATAATTTGAGAGTTATTGATCTTAGAAATTTCACTTATGGTGTAATGTTTTTGGATCACTTCTTGATCACCTTGTATGACCGTGCCAAACTGGGATTTTGAATTTTTATTATTCATTGATTCTTTGTGGTTCATCATCATCATCATCATCATTCAGCCCTGAAACGTCCATTGCTGAACATAGGCCTCCCCAAGGCATTTCCATCTTTCTCTGTTCTGGGCGGCTGACATCCAGTTGGTATGGATTCTTTTCAAGTCATCGGTCCATCTGGTTGGAGGTCGTTCCCGGCTTCGCTTATCTGTTCTTGGTCGCCATTCCATATTTCTTCGTCCACCTGCCGTCATTTGATCTGGCGATATGTCCTGCCCAACTCCACTTAGCCTTTATTATTCTTTCCAGAACATCACCACGCCCGTTCTCCTGCGAATCTCCTCGTTTCGAATTTTGTCTCTTAGACTTATCCCCAGCTCGATCGTTCCATCCTGCGTTGCGTTTTTTGCAGTTTTCGTGCCGATGCTTTCGTCAGGGTCAAAGTCTCTGCACCATAGGTGAGCACGGGCAGAACACACATGTTAAAAGCCTCTCTCTTAAGTTTGATCGGAATATCGCTCTTGAAGACATCACGAAGTTTGCCATATGCTGCCCATCCCAATGTTGTTCTTCTGAGCAGCTCTGCTGTTTGGTTGTCTCTATCAATCCTTACTTCATGCCCCAGATATATGTAGCTATGCACCATTTGTATCTTGACAGTTGTCTACACTTAATACCTCACTGGGGACTAGATTGGTCATCATTTTCGTCTTATCGAATTTATCCTCAGTCCGACCGTCGTGTAGAGCATTTTTCAGTTCTTGGATCATAATAGCGGCTTCTCTTAGATGTCAGAAATGAGCACGATATCGTCTGCGAATCTGAGATGATTGAGTCTTTCCCCATCAATACTGATGCCTTTGTTTTCCCACTCTAACTTTTTGAGAGCATACTCTAGTACAGTGATGAATAGTTTAGGTGATAAGTATCACCTTGCCTTACGCCTCTTCTCAGTCTGATTTTCTTTGTCTGGGAGTGGAGGTTGATCGTTGTTGTGGCGTTGTTGTATATATTTTTGATGACATTCGTGTATCGATGGTCGATTCGGGATTCATTAATGCTTTCATAATGGCCGTTAATTCAAACCGTATCAAACGCCTTGTGGAAATCGACAAAAAGTCAGGACTAAAGGTCTTATATTCAACAGTCTTTTCGATTAGGGTTTTCAAACACTGAAGGTGGTCGTTAGTGCCATAACGGGCTCGAAATCCAGCCTGCTCTCTTGGTTGGTAGAGCTCAAATTTTGATTCTAGCCTATTTGTGAGAATTCTGGTGTACAACTTGTAGAGATGATTGAGCAAGCTAATTGGCCTGTAATTTTCTAGACTTGTTTTGTCCCCTTTTTTATAGAGCATATCGTGAGTGAGTCGTTCCATGAGATCGGGATTTTCTGATTATGCAGGCATAGATGAAAAGTGCTACAATCTTTTCAATCAAAATTGGTCCCTCCCAGCTTTATAGCCTCGGTTTCTACTTCATCCTGTCCAAGGGCCCTGTTGTTTTTCATTTTATGGAGTGCGTGGTATACTTCATACGGGATATATCGGGTATCTCTTCGGATCCTTGGTTTTGTATCTTCGGTAGTGGTTCTTCTCTTGTCTGATCTATTTGAGATTTATAAAGGGTCGTGTAGAATTCTTCTACTATTGTATTAGTTTATCTCGATCTGTCACTATACTACCGTTCTCGTCTTTTAGCTGAAATATTTGTTTTTTGCCATTCGTGAATTTCCTTCTCATAACTTTCATACTTTTGTTCTCTTCAATAGTTCGAGTAGTAGTTTTGTTTGTTTTTGTAGTGTCTTATGTCCTTCCGAATAGCTTTCGATATCTCCCTATTGATGGCCTTCATCTCATGAAGTTTCGTGTTGACATTGCTAGCCTTTGTTCTCCGTACTTCCATTTTTTTCTGAGTTTCTGGGCTTATTCTTTGTTCTTTTTGGGTTTGGACAGAGTTTGAGTTGTTTTTTGCCTGTCTAAGTGTTTCAATTTGGTCGTTCAGTTCATTTAATCGGTTGAATCCGACATGTTCTTCATTTTATCATCAATGAACTGCCTAAATGCCATTTCATCTGTGGATGAACCCATGATTTAGAAGCTTTTTTTATCATTTTGTGCCGTTCCAGATCGGTAGATTTGAATGGTTGCCCGAACTAATCTATGGTCACTGGATGTTGTAAACCTATTCAAAACGTCACATCTTTGAAAATGGACCGTTTATCAGAAATGAAATAATCTATCTCGTTTCGGGTTTTCCGTCAGGGCTTCTCCATGTCCATCTCCTGTTTGCCTTTTCTTGAAGAAGCTATTCATCTGAAATAGGTTATTTTCTAGGAGGAAAGCCCAAAAATGTGTTCTCCTCTTTCATTTCTACCTTGGCTACCAAACTTTCCAATTACTGTTTCGAACGGATCGGCTTTTACTCCTATTTTGGCATTGAAGTCACCACAAATGATAGTGAAGTGGGCTGGATTTACTTAATAGCGTACGCTAATCCTCGTAGAATATGTCTACTTCTTCGTCAGAATGCGTTGTTGTTGGCGCATACACTGAATGATCTTTAGTGTGTATCTAGAGTTTAGGCGTAGATTATTAGTATTACCCTTGTTGAAATAGCCCTTGTGGCTGCAGGTATTTAGAGAGTCTTTTATTTATAAGGAAGCCTACTCCACCGATGGAGTCATTTAACCATTATGATAGAATATATTTGTGGTGTTACAAAAATGTAATAAAAACATAATGTTTACGTACAGGGTGTTCCAATATTCATGAAAATAGAAAAAGTCCAAAATTTTTCTAGTCCGGATCTGATTTATTCAATTTCTGAAATATTGAAAGATGGCAATCGTAAAGGTGACAAAAACTTGCAAATTTGAAATAATTCGTTCGAATTGTTCAAAAGTTATCAACTTTGAATTTCAGCCATCAGATGAATATCACCCTGTATATTCCAAACAAAGGCCCTCAAACCGATTAAAACCTCTTGATGCGAGTCCTCCCTGATGTACTTGATTCCTGGTATCCTTTTGTCGCATTCTTTCCGGACAGCCTGTATAGTCCGTCATTATAGACACTGAAAATAATGAAAATCCCGACAGAGCCAAATTTTCGTAGAGACCTTACGTTTACCACAAGAAACAAAGTCTTTAAAGTCTTCAAAGGTCAAAATTTAGCTTTCTTGGATTTTTCTCGAAAACAGTAATTTTAATCGAAAAAGTATTCCAGCGCAAAGTTGTAGATCTTAAAATTATTTTTTCTGTGACAGGAAAAAAATATGACATTTTATGTCTCTTGACAGGTCACAAAAATAACTTTTCACGAAATTACTTTTTTCCTGTCAAAAAAATGAGTCTCTATGTATCCAGGAGAAAAGTACTCACTTTTTTCCCGGGGAAAAAAGTAATTTCGTGAAAAGTCATATTTATTTCACTGTTAAATGGTCGTTATTCCTGTCACAGAAAAAAATTGTGTATTATACATGGGAAAAATATTAGATTTTAGCTCTCAATTTTTTGTCAACAATATGACAATATAACCTCGAGCTAAAATCTAGTACTTTTTTCCCTTGTATAATAAATAGCAGACCCAACAGACGTTGTTCTGTATACACAAAAATTCATTCAATTCGATCGAGCCGTTTAGTTGCAGAGTAGATGAATAACCTGAATAACGACTTCAGCGCCATCTGTTGATCTGATTTGTGGTCATAAACATACGGGCATAGGTAATCCAAAATACATTCATATACAAAACATCCCTCACACTTCGGTACCTTCTCCTACCCGCCTAGTGCCTACCTCGGAGATATTTTGGTGCGATTTCATCTTCAACCTGCCAAATCTTTTGATGTATTGATCATAATTGAATGATGTAAGAGGCAATTTCGTTCTGAATTAAATACTGGGTATGAACGACGTATTTAATTGGATAAGGATCAATAGCGTATCCATAAAAAATACTCCCAAATAATGCATAATTTTGAGAAACCTTTCAAAGGTAATACCGAGTAAACCTTGAAAGATAGATATATGCTATCGCGGACTTTTTTGTAGAACTATTGAAGAGGTACATTTTCGTCATACATTGTTTCCATGTACGTCTTACGGTTATTGCAGCGCACCTGAAAATAGCTGATTATGGCTGATTTTGGTACTCATATTTATTATCATTGAAGTTATAGTAGGTTTCCTCAATTTTCTCGGGTGAAAAGTATAGCCTATGTTACACAGGGATAGTGTAGCATTCTAAGGGTGAAATAATTATTGAAATCTCTATTAGCTTATGAGTTAACTCGTATCAAACCCTCCAACCCACAAACATACAAATCTTTCCTCTTTATAATATAAGTATAAGTAATATTAGTAGATATAGATCAATTCTCTACAAACGCCCTATTGACCACTTTTTTCTATAACCTATCGTTTTGAAAATATCTCGAATAAACTTTGGAGGAGATGGAAAATAACATTTTTTCATCTTCTAATGAAAATAAATCGGTCTGTGCTCATTCGATCAGGACGATTGATACCTCATTTAATGGGTTAATTAATTCTCTACAAACGCCCTATTGACCACTTTTTTCTAAAACCTACCGTTTTGAGCAGAATCCATACCAACTTAAGACACCGGGATCTGAATAAGAAGATCAGTTTTCAGAATATGAAGAAAAAAATGGATAAAAAACTTTCCAAATTCACGAATTATAAATGACATTCATAAAATTTCCTAAACATGATAAACATATTTTCATTTATTCGAAGTTTTTAAATGAAACTTGAATAATTTATTCTCTATTAACAAATACTCGTAAATACTTAGCACTAACATCCATATTTATACAACTTCATTGATATATTCCAGGATCAACAAAAAAAACATCGAAGATATTTCATTTGAAATAGTAAGTTGATTGCATTTTCAATGAAACTTGCGATTAATTGCATTATTCCAATTTCCAATCATTCCCTCGAGTTCTAACACTTCCATTCCGCAAATGCAATGGAAATTCTCCGCAGTGACATCACATCTCGATGCTCCTCGGCATACCGGTGTGTATCGTGCTCGGAGACGCAATTCGATAATGGTGCGATTTCATCTTCAACCTGCCATATCTTTTGATGTATTCATCATAATTGAATGATGTAAAAGGCAATTTCGTTCTATATTAAATACTGGGTATGAAGGACGTATTTAATTGGATAAAGATCCATAGCGTATTCATAAAAAAATACTCCCAAATAATGCATAATTTTGAGAAATTTTCGGAAAACTTTAAAAGGCGATACCGAGTAAACCTTGAAAGATAGATATATGCTATCGCGGACTTTTTTGTAGAACTATTGAAGAGGTACATTTCCGTCATACATTGTTTCCACGTACGTCTTACGGTTTTCGCAGCGCACCTGAAAATAGCTGATTTTGGTACTCATATTTATTATCATTGAAGTTATAGTAGGTTTCCCGAATTTTCTCGGATGAAAAGTATAGCCTATGTTACTCAAGAATAATGTAGCTTTCTAAGGGTGAAAGAATTATTGAAATCGGTCCAGTAGCTTATGAGTGATGTCATATCAACGCCACAAACACACAAACACACAACATACAAATCTTTCCTCTTTATAATATTAGTATAGATAACTTTTATGAAAATGGTTTTAATTATTTTTTCTCTGAGACCCACTATTTTCCAGATATTGCGCTTGTAACAATTATGTTTTACATAAATCAAGAAATGTAAAATAAAATAAAACACTCTATTGTTGTTTATTAAAATCTTGAGCTATCGATTTCGGAATATTATTCCATCATCAGGCCAGCTGAAAGTACACAAATGTAAAAACATGTATTTATCTAGGCGAGAGTATGCAACTTACTGTCTTGAATTAAAATGAACAGAAACTGTTTAAAAACATTAAAAATATTAAAAATGGTTCTCCTCTGTCAGAATTGTTAAAATTTGAATTTTAGTCAACCTTTATTATTGATGTATCTTTCTTGTGGGAATGTCAACTGAATCTGGAACTATATCAATAATAAAGGTTGACTAAAATTCAAATTTTAACAATTCTGACAGAGGAGAACCATTTTTAATATTTTTAATGTTTTTAAACAGTTTCTGTTCATTTTAATTCAAGACAGTAAGTTGCATACTCTCGCCTAGATAAATACATGTTTTTACATTTGTTTACTTTCAGCTGGCCTGATGATGGAATAATATTCCGAAATCGATAGCCGAAGATTTTAATAAACAACAATAGTGTGTTTTATTTTATTTTACATTTCTTGATTTCGGGAGAACATACTATGGAAGAATTCATTTGTAAAATATGTTTTACATAATATGCACACATTTCCACACCACCTGTGACGAAGTGTACTCGGCGCGTTTTTTTTTAACGTGGTATCCTCGGTAGGCCTATTCCACGAACCTTCATGACGTTATTTTCTGGAGCAATAATTATTTAATAGTCTGAAGATTATTGATATGGGTTACTGAGTTTAACTGTCGTTTTATCTTTCTTTTATTACTTAAATCTGACTCATACTTTTCATATTCAACTTCAACAAGCATATTTTCTTCTTCTCCTTCCTATTGATGAATGCATAAAAATTGTTCAAATGAAAACGAATCAGTTCTCTCCTCCAATACTAATTAATTAAGGAATTCGGTTTTTTTTGCGGTTTTTGGAGCCCAAAAAAATTGATTGCTTAGACACGTACAGATATTTAACATTTGTGAAAAATTCACGAAACAAAAAGCAAGTATAACTATCTTGTCTTTCTCCAACATCGGCATCTGCTACTCAACATTTGTTTCGAGTACAATATCAAGTTCAGACATGGCAAGGCAATGAACTGAACTCTGTTGACTGGGGTTGGAAATTGATAAATAATACGATTCGAACTTTACTGCCCCCTGCTGCAGAAAAACTTCTTAGCACTATTTTTTGCAATTGCAAGAAAAGTTGTTGTGCCAAATGTGGCTGTAAAAATGAAGGGTTGCAGTGTTTTCCAGCGTGTACAATTTGTCAAGGTGTCTCTTGCTCAAATGTTTAATTAAATACGATAAAGGAAGATTCATGTGATTTTGATGGAGAGACAACTGACTCATCTTCACTTGAACAATTTCTAAGAATTCACCAACAGGAAAGAGAAGAAGAAGAACAAAAAGAAATTGAAGAAAACATGAGTGTTGAAGTTGAATATGAAGAGTATAAGTGAGATTAAAGTAGTAAACAAAGTTAGAACGACAGTTAAACTCAGTAACACATATCAATAATATTCAGGCTATTAAATAA
This sequence comes from Propylea japonica, assembly GCA_013421045.1. Taxonomy (NCBI): domain Eukaryota; kingdom Metazoa; phylum Arthropoda; class Insecta; order Coleoptera; family Coccinellidae; genus Propylea; species Propylea japonica. The sequence continues at coordinate 60,317,672 of CM024241.1, forward strand.
TTATTGTTCCTGAAACAACGTCATAAAGGTTCATGGAATAGGCCTACCAGGGATACCACGTTAAAACAACGTGCCGAGTCACAGGTAGTGTGGAAATGTGTGTATATTATGTAGAACGTGATTCTTACAAACGCAATATCTGGGAAATAGAGTGTCTTAAAGAAAAAAATCATAGGGACCATTTTTATAGAGAATTTTAGGATCTAAAACTTTGGTCTGAACTACTTTTGCGATAAAACTTACCGTTTTCGAGAAAGATCCAAAAAACCTAAAATTTTGACCTTTGAACCCAAATGAGTCCAATAGCACACATGGACTGATTGGGACTTCTGAGACTTTATTCTTTGTGGTAAACCTAAGGTCTCTACGAAAATTTGGCTCTGTCGGAATTTTCTTTGTTTGATCGCTATTTTTATGTCCTAATTGACCGGACAATATAACAGACTCGGTTTCGAGTTTTGGTTCTTTCTGGGTTTTTGATACATGATAAATATATTCTGAATTTTGAAATTGCAATACTAATAAAAAAAATTGCTTTTCACTAACAGAAATATTTTTTGTGAAAAATTAGAGCCTAGCGAAATATTTTCTGGCAAAAATTTATTTTGCCAAATTTGTGCCAAACCTCTGTACATTTTTGGACGCTTGTTTCTTGGAGAACGGCGGAATCACTGATTCAATCTAAGTTTGAAAGAGTTTGGACAGTTGTAAGAAGTTATCGGAATCACCAAAGGCCAGTACAATGAAATTCATAATTTATTCGATATATGCGCGAATCTTAACATTCATCCATTCAATTCGCCAAATAATATTGTATGACAATCCAGGATTCCGAGAACTGATTTTTTTCTTTCTACTGACCATAATTTTTATCTCGTGTGGATATTTATTTCGTATCGAAGTGAATTTTTAATCTTTATCAAATGAATGATAATTATTGGGTAATACGGTGATAACGGATTGTCGAAAGATAACGAGAACCGCTTTATTTCGACTAAACATATTGTTCATCAATGACTGAATAATTCATTTCTGCTAATTAAATAAATGCCACTCTTGAATTGAAATGAGGATGTATTCCATCAAATAAGAACTGAAATTCATCCAATAATGTATATGCAATTGATCAAAATCGAAAAGTTCGATTTTCAATTCATTACGCGATTTCTAGGATGTTCAATATCGACACGAGAGGAACAGTCATTTTCCTATCTAGGGCGAAATGTTGTAATGTCCTACGGTGAGGACAATTGTAGTTGACATAGAAGTACCTGATAGGTTTCTGTCAAATTTTAGAGAAGTTGGGTATTTGGGGTTTTGTAACATTTTGGTTTATTTGCTTCCATTTACTTCAGAATTTGCTTTTTGTGTCCACTATTTTATTATCGAAAATGTCACTGACTTCACTTATTCCATGCGAAAAGTAGGTACCTGAATCAATATTACCCAAACCCTGCATATTGTAAAAGATAAAGTAAGTATTAGGTGAGCTATCAACTTCAATACCAGACTTCGTCTCGTTTATACCAATTCAACAGGTATATGTATTTTCGAAAAAGAGGTTCGGCACATTTGGGGTTTCTTTGCTTTGATATATTTCGAAATTCCAGGAATTTTTTGATCATCGCTAGAACCGAAATGATTTCATCTTTCGGACTGATGTTTTATTATCCATGGATTGACTTTACCTGAATAAATTGCCAAACCATTCCAATTCAACTCGTGATTATTTCCATGATTTATGAGTGTGAAAAGCGAGAATTCACGAATTGCCTTCAAAGTTTGTACGAATTCATCTGGTATATTTTGAGAACTTTACCTACATCAAAATTCTAGAAATTGGTTAGTCATAGGTCAAACTCAATTTATTCTTACTTTTAGCCTGATATTATTTTATTATCCATGACTTCTGTCACGTTTTGTACGCTTTTGCAGAATACGCAAACAATTCATTTCAAATTCAACCTGTGATAATATTTCACGAGAGGGTAAAAATCAATAACTTTTATATAATTATGTTTTTAGGGAGAAAAACCGTATTTTTTAAAAAATCAACTTTATTAAGCGAAGCAAAGCGTACAATATCTCGATACTTAATCTCCTCGAGAGAGGCATTCACAATAGTTTTATAATCATATTGTTTAAACTCAGCAGAAATGATGAGTTGCAATTATGCACATTATAACATAGGTATATGAATTAGAAAAGCTGTAATAAGATTGTCTTGGCTAAAGGAATCCAGGGTTGGCATTACATAATTCCTCCCCATTTTGGTTAAAGGTATCACCTATGGCTGTAGCTTTATTTTTACATAAATTATTTTTGGATAAAGCAAGCTTGAAAATAAAGTAAAAAGTAGTTATTATAATTATTAGAATTATCAAATAGAAAAATGAATTAAATGCAGTCTGAGGAAGATACCACTGGTTGGTTTCTTCCAATTCGATGTCGGGGATGTCGTCTTCTGGTTGATGTTCTTCTTTTGTGTATTCCTGGGGTAACTTGTGTGGTGTTTGTAGGAGGACGATTCTCTCTTCGCTGATATTTGTGGTTGGAACTATTTCCTTTTCTTTGTTACTGATGGTACATTTGGTACGTAGAATGGCCATCGTAGGAAGGAAATGATGTTTCGTTTGCAATGGACATTTTTCGATTATTTTCTCATTTTGAATTGAGAGAATGCTTCCATCTTCTAGGATCTTCAGGTCCTGGGTTGAAATTTTTGGTATTCTCTGGCAATTTTCGGTGTGGTTGGTGAGGATATTTTCCAGGCACTTCGGAATTTTTTCTAGTGAGTCTTGATCGCATAAGTAGTCGTTTTCCACTGGATGGCAGTGTTTGGTGGACCATTTCAGCTTTTCTTCTTGCGAGAGCAAATAAGGATTGGTATATGGAAGGGATTCATTATTTTGTGGGAGATAGTAAAATTTGTATAGATCATAATATTCTTTTTGAACTAATGGAATTGAAATCAGAAATAATAAAATTTTGTTTTTGAAAATAACTTTCGTGTGACACAATTGATAATAGTCTTTCAGGTGATGAACTGGTATAATATTTTCATTTTTGATCAATTCTAGAAATTTGGAATATGGTAAAACTGATTCGTGCAATAAATGTAACCTCGCAAAGCTAACAGCTGTTTGTATTTCATCTAAAATATTTTTTATGTCTTTCAATTCAAAAATCAAAAGGTGCATTTGTTGTACTTCATGCAGTTCAGGTACTATCTGAAACAATTTAAGATTTTTCTGACATTTTCTGGAATTTACTGATATACTTATTTTTCAAGTCATTCACTATAGTTGCGATTTGTTTTTGATTTCGAAATAATATTTGTTCGTTATTTTTGATACTGTTGAAATAACTTTGATATAAAGCTTCGTCATCAGAATCGAGCGTTCCGAATTGAAATTTTGAAATTTTTCCACCTAAGTTTATTAATCCTCTTTTGATTCGTATTTTTTCGTTCAAAAGTTCTTCTAATGCATTCAGGTTTATTTCGTTAAAGTGTCTTAAATATCGATAATTTGCAGTTTGTGCGAAATTCAATTTTGAGTTTTTGTAGTTGTCTATTTCAGTTTGATAATTAATTATGATTTGTTCGATTTTGGCTAGGTCAATATGGTATAAAAGTTGCAAGTTTTTGTGAGTTACGTAGGCTTTACCTAATGAAATGGGTAGTATGCTGTTTTGGATTTGAATAATTTCAAGGGATATCGAGAAGGTTATTTTTCCGAGAAGTATGAAAAGTATGAAAGTGTATTCCATTTTGGATCTGTAACAAAATTTTGAAACTAGTTTTTTCTCTGTTTCATGATTTTTTTGTGGTAGATATGCTTGTTTTTCTTATCTTGGATTCGATTTTTATCTATTTCACAGGCATCAATTTTTTTGAATGGGGGATCTAATTTTCGTGTCATAGGATTTTTGATGTAGGTTGGGTTTTTGTTTAAAGGGTGGTCTTCCTTTGCTGATCGTTTTTCATTACTTTTTTCTAAGCGTTGAATATTTTTTTTGTCTATTTTGTTCCAAATGTTTCGTTATGTCATTCAAATTTTCGACGTAATTTTCCACGTAATTTTGTAATCGTTCATTATGTGTTTGTTCAATAGGTAATGAGTAGTTCAAGTCTGCCTTAATTATTTGCATAGGGGTCATTTCTAAGCTCGCATGGTTTGAATTATTGTAACTGAGTAATGCTTGAGATAATCTATTTTGGAATGTCAAATTTTTGTCTGTAATTGTCCTCAATTGTTCTATTAATGTGGAATGAAATCGTTCAACTATGGCATTGGAATTGGGATTATAGTTTGTAATGTAATGGATTTCGATTTTGTGGACTTTACAAAAATCTTGTATAACGTTGTTTTTGAATTCGAGACCATTATCACATGTAATTTTGTTGGGAATTCCGTAATGGCTAAAGAAAATTAATAACTTGTCTAAAATTTCTGTTCCTGTTTTTTGAATTAATGTATAACATTGTCCTAATCTTGAAAATGAGTCTACGATACTAAGGCAATACGTTTGATTGAACCTAATCGTGTCGCAGTAAACGTGCGTAAATGGTTTCGTTCCGATAGGGTTGGGTCTGAATTGAATTTGGATTGGGGTGCGTTCGTATTTATTTTTCTGACATAATTCACAAGAATTTATATAGTTCCTAACGTCTTTGTCCATGTTGGGCCAGTAATATTTACGTTTTAGACTTATAAGATTTTCTCGTAATCCGCGATGGATAGTTTTTGTCTCGTGGTATTGTTGTATGCGAAGAAGTTGTTCTTCTTTGTCTTCTACGTCTTCTAGAAAAATTTTGGAAATTTTTAAGTCATAAGATTTATAATCGAATTTTTCCTGTAGAATTCGTATAAGTGGTTTTTCTAATTCTTGAGAGGCAAAATACAAGGTGTATGCTTTTTTGGGTTGAATAAATTCCTTGATGAATTTTATGAAATCATTTTCAATTTGGTTGATGGAAACTCTGAATCTAAGTTTATCACCAAAAATTTTTGATTTTGTTACTTTATAATTTGGAGTCGTTTTGAAAATTATTTGTAGGGCAGCAGAATTTAAACTTCTTTCGGTAATAGGTAATTCGAGAATAGGATTTTCTAAAGTACTGTGAACAGTTATGTCGTCTGTTTCGAAATCTATAATATTGTCATTTTGACTAGTACTAGGGGTTTCAGTCTGGTTATTTGCATTAAGTAAATTCAAACAATCGTCTAATTCTTCGGTCGTTATTTGATTTGCAATTGAATCTAAATCATCTTCAATACCATTAATTTCGATATTATTTTTGTCAATTTTAATCCTCGAAAGTGCGTCTGCGTTATTTGTCGAACCTTTTTTGTATTTAATTTCGTAGTCGAATTCTTCTAACTGAATACGCCATCTCATTAGTCTGGAATTTGGCTCCTTTAAAGAAAATAACCAACATAAAGGTTTATGATCTGTGTAAATCGTGAATTTGCGTCCGTAGAGATATTGTCGGAAATATTTGCATGACCATACGATAGCTAACAGTTCCTTTTCTATCGTACTGTATCTTGTTTCGGCGTCATTTAGCGTTCTACTCGCGAATGCAATTGGAAGATCATTCGGAGAATTTCCTTGCGATAGAACTGATCCTATTGCATAACCGGATGCGTATGTCGTGAGAATAAAAGGTTTATCAAAGTCAGGGTAACTTAATATTGGATCGTTCATTAGATTCCGCTTACAAGTTTCAAATGCTTCGATGTAATTTAAATCGTCAATGTTAATTTTTGCATCTTTTCTCAGGCATAATGTTAGAGGTTTCGTTAATTTAGCGAAATTTGGAATGAATTTTCTGTAATAACCTATTAATCCGAGGAACGATTTAATTTCTCTTTGAGTTTTTGGAATTGGAAAGTCAGTAATAGCTTTCAATTTATTAGGGTTTGGTTTAATTCCTTGAGGTGTGATAATGTGACCTAAAAATTCAATTTCAGTTTTGAAAAAATGGCATTTATCAAGTTGGATTTTTGAATTATCAATTTTGAGTGCTTCTAAGATGGTATGGATATCTGCCAAATGTTGTTCTTCAGTATCCGAAAAAATAACTACATCGTCCATGTATACATAACAGATTATACCTATATACTTTTTTAAAACATTATTCATTAGCCGCTGGAAAGTTCTTGGGGCGTTTTTGAGTCCAAAAGGCATTCTAAGAAATTCGTAATGTCCGTTTTCTACGGTAAAGGCCGTTTTTTCTATTGATTCTTCGTCGAGTTCTATCTGGCGAAAACCAGATGCTAAGTCAAGTGTGGTAAAGTATTTTTTATTGCCTAATTTATTTAATATGTTGTCGATTTGGGGTAAGGGATATTTGTCGTCTATGGTTTTGTCGTTCAGTTTTCTATAGTCTATGGCAATTCGCCATTTCGTTTGTCCAGATTTGTCCTGCTTTTTGGGAACTATGACAACGGGAAAGGACCATGGAGAAATACTAGGTCTAATTATTTTTTTCTCTAACATGTCTTCAATTTGTCGTTGTACTTCCGCTCTATGAATTTCTGGATATTTATACATTTTACCGTGTACAGGAATTTCGTCAGTCGTTCTAATTTTATGTTTAATGTTACTAGAAAATTTGAGTGGTTGATCAGGTAGTTGTAAAACATCTTCGTTCGTCTGGAGAATTTTAGTCAGTTGGTTTCTAATTTTTGATTCTAAATGACTAAGATCTATTGGAACGTTTGAGGGTTTTTGGGAAACTTTTTGATATTGGAATGGAATCTTACAATATTCATTAGTTAAAATTTGGTTTTTGAAATCTAAATTTAGTCCATATTTATTCAAGAAATCTGCTCCTATTAATCCATTGTAATTTTTGTGAAATTTGTAAAGTATGAATGGGTGAAAATCATCAATTTCGAATTCTCTAAATACTGGTAAAAATACTTTTTCATTAGAAGTTTCCTGCTTCATACATGCAGTTAAAGTTGTCGATTCCTTAAAAATATTTTTGGGAAAGTTATTATAAGCAAATTTTGGGTCAATTAGACATACTGAACATCTGCTATCTATAAGAAGTTTGCACTTAGGATTTTGGAATTCAATGTAAGGTAATTGATTTTTATTGTCTAAAGCAGAATTTAGGTCGATAAATTGTTCGAGGCTAGTTCGTGAAAATTTTCATCTGAATAATTTTCTAAGTTTTCATCTTCAAAGTTTTCGTCAATTTCAAGATAATTTTGTGACTCATTATATTCTACATCGATTGGCTCACAATCTGGTTCAATATTAGTCAATTCTTCAAATGTGAAATTAGGAGGTTGATTATTGTAATTTTGCTGATAATTAGTTTGATTAAAATTTGGGTGTTTTCTTGGAGGATTTGCCTGATATTGTGTCGAATAATTCGAGCGTTTATGTGGATAATTTCGCTTCTGTATACTTAGACATTTTTTCCGGTGGTGTCAAAATTCTTTGATTTGGATTAGGTTTGAATACATCTACTTCCTTAGAAGTACTAGGTCCGAAAACTTGTTGTCTGGTAGGGAAATGATGAGTTACTGGGCGTTGTGTAAATTGGATAGGTTTTGAAGGAAATTGATTGGTATTTTGTTGCGTAAATTGGATAGGTTGTGGAGGAATTGATTTTGTGGTGGTTTAAAATGTGGTTGAAATTGATTAGGAAAATTTCTCTGTATTGGGTACTGCATTGGGTTTTGCGTTTGGCGTTTGTTTGAATTTGGAAAATTGTTAGGTTTTTGAGAAACTTTATAATGTTTTATAATGAAGAAAAGGTTGCTGGTAATAATAAAAATCTTGCCTAATAAAATTTACCATGTCATCGTAATTCATTATACCATGACCTCTCAGTGCAGTTCGTAATTCAGGGTTAATGTTGTAAAGTAAAACTCTAGTGGCTACTCTAGATGCGATATTTTTTTCTTGTTCCTTTTCAACTATACTCAATTCGGATAACTCCACCTGATAATCATATTTGTTCTTTAAATCGACAATTTTTTCTAGGAATTCTAGATCATTTTCATTTCTAAATCTTTGGGCATTCTGGAGATCCCAAAATAATACAGTTAAACTAATTTTCTCTTCAAATTTCAATTTGAGGAATTTTTTCAAATCTGTCCAGCTAGAAGTGATGCGTTCATTGCTGCTCACTATTTCACTAGCTGTACCTATTAATTTACTTTTAATGATATCTATAATTGCTTCATTAAGTAATGCATCATTTGATCTGAATTTACTGGAAAATCTTTCGCAATGATTTAAAAATCTTGTTAAATTTGCGGGGTTTCCGTCAAATGGAACTATTGATTGCGTGAAAAGGCTAATCAGCTTCATTCTCTCGAAAGTATTATTATCCTGTGTCATTTTGTTATTTTTCAAATTAAGCTTCGATAAATTATCGATTAAATTATCTATAATAGAATCAATTATGTATGATTGAGAAAAAAAATTATTAATAAATTGAATTATTTGATCGGTTTTTGGAAAGAAACCTAGGAAAAACTTATACAGGTTTTACTCTCAAAACTGTACGGGAAAAAAAATTGGATTAGAATTGGTTTTAACTTTGGGCCAGGTTAAAATAACTGGGGAAAAAAGTAAAGGATTTGCTCTTGCTCACCTCTGCAGTTCTTGATTTTTCTTTGTTGAAGTTGTCGAAGGGCGCTACTCGGTCGATCAGGGCTTCTGGTATTCCTCTCCTTGTTCTTGGTTGCACCTTAACAGTTAACACTGACAGTCCGTATTCGTTTCACGAAGACCGGCACAATCCCATCACCTCGTCGCCAATTATGTTTTTAGGGAGAAAAACCGTATTTTTAAAAAATCAACTTTATTAAGCGAAGCAAAGCGTACAATATCTCGATACTTAATCTCCTCGAGAGAGGCATTCACAATAGTTTTATAATCATATTGTTTAAACTCAGCAGAAATGATGAGTTGCAATTATGCACATTATAACATAGGTATATGAATTAGAAAAGCTGTAATAAGATTGTCTTGGCTAAAGGAATCCAGGGTTGGCATTACATAATTATATAATACATAATTCTCTCGAAGTTCGAAGCAATTCATTAACATAATTTTTAAGATTAGGATTTGTTTGATTTATATCAAATTTTGAATCTAGTTAGTCATAACTATATCCAAATTCTTTCTCTTATGATGACTTATCTCATTTTGTTGAACTCGAATTGAGTTGTAATCATCACAAAATAAAAATGTACGAATAGTGAATAAAATTTATTGATCGAAAAATTAATTTTGCTCTCTGACATTCATTCCTTTGGGTATTCTGGCATCGATTATTTCCGGGAGAATAGATTTCATGTAAAAATCTGTCAGTTTCGGCAACATCTCGTTCCATAATGAAACATCAATTTTAGTTGTTTCAACATAAAAATCATCATCTGCGTATAAAACGAAATGAAAATAATATCTTCTGCGTATATTCAGCTGTCCTTCTATTCGGTAAAAATTGTTGTGATTTAGTTTCAACCTGAAAAAAAATATGTTAATTTTGTCGAACATCTACAATAAAAAGTTTCTTACGGTATTCCTTTCTCCTTAATACTGTAGCAATGCGGTTTGTCGTGATCCCTCAGTTTTCCTTTTACGGATTGGATGCATTTGACTTCAATCAATCTATCATCTCTAATTAAACCGTCAGGAGAGGCTGCCAAAAAAGGTGTTCTGGGTCAATGAATAAGCCGCATCGAATTATGTTTACTCCCTTCGTCCTCTCATATAATTTGATAGCCTTATTTTCATGGAACCTTACGTACACTACTGCAGAAGCATTCAATTCCTCTTTTTAAGGATAGATTTCACTAAATTGTGGAAAGGTGTTATGGCCCTCCATCTCATCACGAAACCAAAATTGAAGGCAGTGAGGTAATTCTTCCTCAATAGATTTTCATCTTCAAAATTGTCTCCATTGTGACATGCATCAGAAGAATCATCTAATATAATTTCCGACTCTTCTTCAGATTCCCTATTTTTTTTCTTCGTTATTTTTCCTTGTGTTTCTACTGAAAAATATGTACTATTCACATTCTTTTTGTTCTTTCTTGATTTGAACTTGAACCTTTCTAATCTATCTGAACTTAGTTTTGGGGTGTCTTTATCTAATAACCACCATAGTGAGGTTTTTTTCACCGTTTTGGTTGATCCGTTTTCAAGAACAACTTTCAAAAAAGAACTTTTTGTTTTTTCATCGATCTGTTTATGAGAGTGATATTTCAAATCAAGTTGTTCTTTAAAAGGTTTCAATGATTCCTCCAGATTTTTTGTTCCTCGTCATCGCTCAGCTTTTCGTACAAGTCTTCTATCAGAGTGATATCATTAACTCATCTCTACTTCCTTCACAAATTATTATATTACTATCCAAATCACAGTCGTTTTCATCATTATCACAGTCCATTTCATCATTATCACAATTCAATTCACAGCCGTCATTTGCTTCTAAATCTGGTACTTCTCTTATATCCATAATTAATGTTTTTTGGTTATAATTCTCTATTCCCGCCTTTTCAGCTTTCTCTACAGCATCTTTTTGGGCTCTCAAAACGATGGCTTCTAATTCACCATTCGTCATTCCCTGAAAGTTTATTGAATGGACAGTATGGTGTGTATTACTCGAGGTATTACTCCTAGGGAAGGAATAACTGTCCTTCAGTTCACTTTTCACGTCTTGCAAGAATTGAATTCTATTCAGTCTGTGCAAAATTTCTAACATGCTGTAATTCCCAACTGTAGAAAAGGTACTTGTCATAGACCTAGTGGCTCTGAACAATTGCTCACGGGGTTGACTGCTCATTAGCCAAGGCAAAACATATCAGATGACAAATTATCCTCCGCAGAATTTTTTTTATCAATAATACAAGAGCATTTGCATTGAGTTCAGTGCACGTGTACCTACCTATTTAAAGTCAGGAAGTTGTGCTTTAAGGTGTATTTGTCGGATTCCCTGATCCACTGTCGCCAAATTCTCAGAAGAAATACCGCATACCACATTTTACACAGCATATCAGCCACCGTTATATCTTTTTGCAAGTAAGCGTCCAGTATATATTGCAGTATAGTCAAAAATAGCACAGTGTCCCTACTGTTCGGAATTTCATTTTCTAACAGCTCAATCACCTTGGAATTACAGATTTTATTCACAGAAGCAAAATTCATTTTATCTTAGCCATTTATATCTGTTTCTACCAGAAAGTGGACACCTTTATCAAATTTTTCCATTAGAGATTTCAAGTGATCCACAGATATATGAAAATCGCCAAATGGCAATACTATTTTATCTTCAATAATCGAGATCTGAGTTTTGTACCAATATGTACATTGTCTTGGACACAAATAATTTCAGGAGTCATTTCAGCATAAAACCAAATCCATTCAGGATTCTAGTCTTTCGAACATAGTTTGCTTATATACTTCATGACTTTCAGAAGGCGACTGTCAGTTGTCACCATCAGAAGACATGCTCACAATTTGTATCTCCGAATTATTAGCCATACTCAGTGTAGTTGTCCATCTCCTGAGAACATAAGTACCTTTAAATTTATTATTGGTGCCAAAAACCGAATAGCAGAATGAAGAACTATTTTCTGCTAATGGTTGTGCTACCAATGCATAAGCATAATTTGACTTGCTTTCTTCTCTGAATTGTCGTTGTATTTTTTCTATCGAAGTTGCCTGAAATACAAAAAATTTAAGAGACACAAAATATGTGTTGAACAATATCTACCTGAGCCTTATAGTTTGGATATCCATCGGATTTCAATGGTAAAACGAATCCTACATTCGTGTTCGTTGATGAACAATATTGTACTCGTCCGTTGATCCGTGTACCATCTTCGCTAAGCCATACTATATTCGGAAGTTTCCGTTTTTAAATGTTTTTTGAGATCATGTATTCGTGGAGTACCTTCTTCAAAGTTTCTTTTCGAAGAAAGTTCTCTTGGAAGGGTTGATATAGAAGGCAGGGCGCTCCACGTAAATTATGGTGTAGTGTCTCATAAAGTACTCGACCTCCGACAATGAATAAATAGGTGGAAAATTTCTTCAGCGATTCATCATACCTATTAACTTTACTTGCTTCATTTTTGTTGATGGATGCAGTTTCAGCTATAAGGTGCATTACATTTTTGATATCGATAGGAATCGTTTGTCTTCCTCTACTAGTATCAGAAATCTCATTAGTAACACCCGATGTGACACCTTCATTGACCAGTATGTTTTCAAGAATTGTTATTGTACTGGATGTTTCACCACGATTTTCGAATGGAATGGACGGCTGTTTCAAAATGGTGGAACTACATGGTTTGATTAAGTTTCCATTTTCTTGGACATCATTAAAATTCCTATCTTCACTGGTGTTCACTGCATTTGGGGCTATACTCGTTATATCATGTTTTTCTCTTCCGAAAAAATTCAAAATGGTGGTAACTTTTTTTTGAGGTTTCATTTTTCCTGCATTGAGTGAAGCATTGAGGTCTCATATGGCCTCTCAGATGTTTATAAAAGTTGCCTCTTAACCATCGAGGAGTGCAATTTTTTTTTCTGTTCAAAAAATAATTTAATATTCGAAAACACATATAAAACATTTAACTAAAGCATAAATCTCTTCGCAATGTCCAATTTTAACGGTTATCTCTATATTTCTCAATTTAGTGAGAATATCATTTCTTGTATTTATGTCTAATGTTTCTTTTTTGAAAAAATCTTCAACAATTGATTTGGATGTTTTCAGAAGCTCCTTTCTCAGTGTTTATATATTCATCATTCAAATTGATCGCATCATTTTTCTCTGCCTTCATAGTTTCTTTAATGAACGTTTTTTTTTCAAATTTTGTTTCGATAATTCTCTACTCGATCTTCAGTCGAGGTTTCAGTGGGCCTTCTCGTTTTTGCCTCGTGTTTTCTCATAGAGTAAGACCCGTGAACCCCAGACCTTCGTTATTTTATAAAAGCTGAAAACTTGTCTACGCATGCTCCCAACACAGGTAAGAACGATGGACAAATATGAAGATTGGGTTCTTCTTCTTCTTCTTCTCTGTGCGGTGCCTTACCGGCCGAACTGAGGCCTAGTGGCCCATTGTTCACCCGCATCGTTCTATAGAGACTCAGCTCCTCAGACACGAAGACAGAAATGTCGCGAGCCTGCCAGGAGTGGTCCCTCTCACCATAGGAATAGAAGGTGTTGGATTTCCTAGGTGTGTTGATCTTAACTCAGTAAGGTTTCCACAGTTGAACAAAATATGCTCAACCGTTTCATCAGTACTCCTGCACCACCGGCATAGGAGCAGCTCGTCAATCCCATTCTCTTCAAATGCTTGTTAAACAGGTGACCAGTCAATGCACCAGTCACCAGACTGAGTTTTTCCTCTCTCCAGCAGCAGAAGCCTATTGACCTCAGATCGCGAGGACGGTCTCTCAATGAGAATCCTCGACCACCTCAGGCCCACCACTGCGCTCCATTCCGAGGAAAATTCCCTGTTCAGCCAGCATTTCCTGAAGAAACTTCTGACAGATGTGCGACAGATTGGCAGCGAAGGCTCCGGACCAACAAATGCTAATCCGGCTCCCCGCCTAGCCAGTTCATCTGCCTTGACGTTACCAGGTATATCCGCATGAGCCGGACACCAGATCACTTTCAAAAAGTTATCAGAGCCCAGCCCACGCAGAGCTTTCCTGCATTCTTCTACCAAAAGGGAATCAACCCTAACATCAGATAGAGATTTCAGAGTTCCCTGGCTGTCGCAACATATATAAATGTGCTGGCCAGAGTATCCCCTGCGAATGTTTTCCAATGCGCATGCAAGAACGCAAATAGCTCAACCTGCACAATGGAACAGCCTTCCCCAGAGGGATAGCCTGATTGAAGTGAGGACCCACGATTCCGGCCCCAGACCCTGTTGCTGTGACAGAGCCATCAGTGAACCAGGTGGGACCTTCTGGACTAAGAAGCCTGTTTGATGAAGACCATAGGTCTCTATCGGGAACAATTACCCTGTAGGGTTCGTCGAAGCAGAACCTAGTGCCCGCGCGGTCACCTCTCTGGAGAAGGGGAGCGTGAGCATCCTTAACCATTTTGAGGGCCCTCGCGTGCCCAGTGAAGAGTCCTCCATCGCGCCATTGTCCCCGTTCCCAGATTCCTAGAGCTGTCTTCATAGCCACCTCCTTCACAACTAGGTGCAAAGGAGGGAGACCCAGCAGACATTCCATCGCTGCTGTAGGGGTAGACCTCAGAGCGCCTGTAATACTTAAACAAGTTGGGTTACCCTGGCTTTGGCAGGTAAACGGTATTAAAGGGGTGTAAAATACTGATCTAATTTCGTCAAATTATAAAGTGTGATTTTTTGATATTACCTTCAAAATATCATTTAAAAATCACGTCATTAATTGCCAGACACTTACTATAGTGGCAACCCCTTGCCAGACACCCTTAATGTTCATTAAAATATGTATTCTACTTACGTTTAGTATAAAAGCTGATTTTTATATATAATACTTGGGTAATATATAGATAATGTTTCCTCATTAGCCAGACATTTTTGATAGTGCCAACCCTTTGCCAGACAAGCTTGTAGTTTGGCTGCAGGTACGAGCGCGAGACAGTATATGAGTGGGTGCGAGTGAGACGGCATGACTATAATGACTTATGCAAATAAATTTTTTGGTACAGATTTATATAACTTATCATTTAAGTGAATCTCAAAAACATCTGAAGAAAAGATATTCGATGCTACAACTAAATAAAATTGTTAAAATTTTAATTTATTCTATTAACAATTTAATTTAGTTGTAGCATCGAATGTCTTTTCTTCAGATGTTTTTGAGATTCACTGAAATGATTAGTTATATAGATCTGTACCCAAAAATTTTTTGCATAAGTCATTATAATCATGTCTCGCGCTCGCACCTGCAGCTAAACTACAAGCTTGTCTGGCAAACTGGTCACCATCTTTTCCTGGTACAGGTGCTTCAAGGTTTCTAGGCATCGGAATGTCCTGGAGGACGTTCACCATCTTCTTGTATACTTCTTCAATGACTGTGAGATTGAAAGGGAGTTTTATACCAGGGTTTTTCTCAAATTCTACTCTCAATCTTCAATTTGGCTCTTTAAGATTTCTCTTTTTTCTCAAATCTCCAATAAAAGTCTCGAAGTTCTCAAATCGCCAATCCCTAATAAATGTCTCAAAGATCTCTCTAATATATCGAAATTCAATCTTTTTGATCTCAAAGCACTCAAATATGAAAAAATAACATACTTCTTCTTGCAGAATTTATATCATATTGGTTCTCCATTGGATACATCTCTGAATATTAATGACCTTAGAGCCTTTAAAGCCATCACTTTCATAGTCTACAAATCCTTGATATTCTGCCATTTATTTCGGATTATTGAAGAAATTATATCATCATAATATATGAACAAATGTGTTCATATTTAGTTCTTCTCTAGATCATCGAGTAGCATGTACCTATACAAATATAAAATTTTGACCGAACCCCAATGGATGCATAGGATTCCACCGGAATTCTAAATGAGATATCGAGACCTAAAACTGCATGTACACTGCAGGTGTACATTTCTAAACCTTTTTTAACATACATTACCATTCACGGCAATGGATACTTAGTTGGAATTGGTCGGACGCAAGCTCAAGTTCTTTGAAATCCCTAGCGTACGAGCACACAATACCGCGCAGCAGGCATTGAATGAACGTAGCTCCGAAATAATTATTTATCACCGAGGGGGAAACCGCTGGGGATGTCTGGTGTACAAGATTGGGGATATCCCTGGGATGTCCCAGGATATCCGGGGATGTCTTAGGAAATCTGAGGATGTCCCGGGATGTCTTGGGGATATCTCAGGAAATCAGGGGATGTCTCAGGAAATCGGGGGATGTCCGAGGATGTCTTTGGGATGTCTAGGGAAGTCTGATGTTTATCTAGAGATGTCAGGCTGATTTTTATTTACATACTGACGAAATAAAGGGAATCTTTAGATACAATATTCGTTATGAATATCAATTAGAATACGAAAAGTGGTGGAGTTAGATTTTTTACTGCTAATCTTGTTTCATTCTTTTTATCTGTAAGCTACGAGGTCGTAGCGTACGATAGTTACGGAAACATTTGCAGAATTATGCAATTCTGGAATTATTTTTGTTTTGTTACTATTCTAAGGAATCTGAAAGATCAGTAGTACGCTACGATCTCGTAGCTTACAGATGAAAAGCAGAATACGGGCATTAATATCACCAAAGTGTTGCACACACATAAATTATTTATCTAGTCAAAATTCTAATGATGGTCAGGTACAAACAGACAACCGTTAGGAACAACCAAATTTGTTGAACGTCATTCCTTATATTCCTGGCCTTAAAGAGACCATAAGAAGAATTGGTTCTAAATTCAACATAAGAACTGTTTTCGAAACACAAAATGATTTGAGATCATTTTTACCAGAACGAAACCAATAAATGAAACACAGAAATCAAAAAATTGTGTTTACAATATTCCCTGTAGGTATATGTGGAAAATCTTATACAGGAGAGACATCAAAAATAGAGACATTACAAGATCACAAATTGCTGATCATACGTTCAAATAGCGGAGATCATATGATGAACTGGAACAACACAAAGATCCTAGTGACGGAACCTGATAATTTTAAAAGGAAAATTAAGGAATCCACATGTATTTTGTTAGATGAAGTAGATAATTTGGCCAACTGTTCTGTTGGAATATATCCTTTTGGATTGATTTATTAAAGAAAGAAATGACACCAAGAAATTTCAGAATTAGATGAATCAACATCTCTTTATATTGATAACTTTCAATGTCAATCAGATTGCAAATGAAAAAACACACAATTCTGAAGATTTTACAAATTTGTCTGTAGAAGGTGTCTGATATAGACACCGAAACGTTACACTATCCTTTTTATTTATTTCCCGTTTAAGTTTTACTGTTAGGCAACAATTTTTTCAAGACCACTTTGCTTCTGACAAATAAGTGCAAAGATTCTCGCTGGAGCACTTCATCTCAATTGAATTTTTTTTAATTATTTCTGTTTCAGAGACTGGGAGTGAAAACATATAAAGTTTTTAAGAAATGCAGAATCCTCCCAGAATATATTTCAATCGATATAAATTATTCTTATTTGGGTATGGTAAACACCCTGAAACTCATTTTCACAAGAGTTTTCATATCTGCTCCATCGATACAGAGCGATTTGGAATTTGTAAAGAAATATAGATATGGGTTGAAACATATTCTGTTAGGTTTCGGCATTTTACGAAAACTTGTATAGGTTTTTCACCCAAGTTACTGAAACACAAACAATTTAAAAAAATGAATACACCAAATGCTCCTTTCAAACCCTGCACTAATTTGACAAGAACGTTTGAAATTGACTTTATTGAGAAGTTTCTTGAAAATCAATACCAACCAAACGCCACCAAATTTTATGGAAATTTAGAGGGATACATTCCTAATCATAATTATAAATAGTGATCAGAAACAAACATGAAACCGTGGAGAGCAGCCGCGCACCCTGTATATTCAAATAAATAATAGTTATTATCGTCTCGTTGTTTTTTCAACATGCCTTATATTTATATATTTTCACTGAAGGACGAGTTGAGGGATATCAAAAACAGTCTCTGGAATGGCCAGCAAGAAGTCGAGATCACAATCCGATTGAGCAGGTTTGGGACAACCTCAATAGAAGGCTGAGAATGTCTTTGGAATCCAACTCAGAGAAATCCGGGAAGGATTAGATAAAAACATTTTAAGATCACCCATTTTGAGTATGAACCGTCGTTGCCGAGCTGTAATTAACGCAAGGGGTGGAAATACCAAGTATTAAATCACTTATCAGCATTCCAGTATTTTGAATATTGTTCATTTCTCTTTTTTCACATGAGATTCGGTGAAATCCTGAATTTTTCTCCCATTTAATGAGTCTTGTTTCGTTCAAAACCTTCCCGAGAGAACATAAAAAATAAGTTATAAAGTCAATGTAGAGTTAACTTTCATTAAAATTGAGATTTTCAGAATGTGCGTTAATTTTTTTGCGCAGTGTATTATAAGTCAGATTAAGGATCAATCCAAGAATATTTCATTTTAAACAAATAATTTTCAAACTAGAAATGGAAAAAATGACGAACCTGGTAATAAAGAGTGAAAAATTACTATTGGAATTTATCCTGGAAAATAGTTTGAATTCTTCGCCTCAAGGAATAAAAATATATTATATAGATAAAACATATCATATATTTATGTGGGTATATCATAAAAAAATTTCATTTTGATATCGAAAATTATACAAGCAAAAATTAAACATTCCACTAACGGCTTTGCTGGGTTTTAAAAGCCACTTATCAGTGGCGGATTTAGGGGAAGGGCATACCCTCCTCCAGGACCAATAACTCACCCCCCGCTTGCTCCTAATTTTCAATGAATTTTCAACCACACTCCAAAAATTTTCCTTTCTACGCGAGTGTGCCTCCCCCCCCTGGATCTGCCACTGACTAATCAGATTCTTTTTTCGGCAGTTCAGAAATATCGAGGGATGTCAAATATATAGCTATTTTCATTCAATTATAAATTTTGAATAAGAATATAAGTCATCTTCAGAGAACTCACTTCTGCTCTGTTTCGAAAACACTCAATATCTACATAAAATATGTTCATTGTGTTATGCTTTGTTCAAGAGTAGATTAAACAATAGATTTTTTTTTTCAATTTGATTTCGGGACACCACATAGTGCTACAAACTGTTTTTAATCACTCATTAAACCGATACCAACTATTAAGTAATAGAGGATATCCCAGGAAATCTTAGGATGTCTCAGGAAGTCTGGGGATATCCGGGGATGTCCGGGGATATCTGAGGATGTCTGGGGATGTCTGGGGATATCTGGGGATGTCCCTCACTGAGGGGATGTCTGGTGTACAGAATTTGCTCAGCGGTTTGCCCCTCGTTTATCACTTTCCAACTAGTACCGGTCTATGTTGTGATGAAGTAATAATAGTTTCCATGAGAAGAACTGCAGTTATTTCTCTAATCCTTTATGATTGAATAACGTTAAGTTATCAGTTTCCTGTTACTTCTATGTACATGAATAATTTGTCGTAGGTGAATAACTCACACAGTACATGTTAAGTATCTCAAGCTATTATATTGAGTTGAAATTCAACTTATCTCAACAATTCACAAAAATTCTTTTGTACATATCTCAAATATTGTTTAATATTGCTCAGTGGAAGCAAGCTGGGCCCATAGCGTATTGGATTTTTAAATACGTTACACTGTGTTTAGGGTTTTGTCGTCGGTAGAATTACTTCAGGAACAAAAAGCCTAATCGGGTTCGTCATGATTGAAATAAAACACAGGGTAAAATATTTACAGCTGATGTATTTCTTCGTGGACGTAAGATAGTTACTTACGTTGTTCGAGAACGTGTACGAGAACGAGAGAGAATAATATTAATATAATACTTACAGGTTACGAGACTGAATAATACTATTATTACGAGGTTCGAGACTGAATACTATTATTGACTTACAACTTAAAATTCGGGGGTATATAAACCCTAAAATATCCCAGGTAGTTGGGATCACCGATAATGGGGATGAGCAGCGTTGTCACGTTGAAACACGGTGGACAAAATACGTTCAACATGCCGCCCCCCTTGAAAGGTCGTACCTTTCAAAAAAAGAAGTAACATAAAATTATCAAACTACTTAAAATTACATATATACAATAAACATTTGAAGTTACGGTACAGTATTTACATTATTTTGGTATCAGTAATATATTTACAAATTGTTCTGGATGTGGCAATAGACACAGATTAGCCACAGAGTGTTTAAACACGGAGCACTTCACCACACGCACAATATTGTCTTGACCAGGATAGACTCCGACAATTCTACCCAAGAGCCAATACCAGGGGGGAACGTGATCTTCTTTCAGCAGGACCAAAGCACCAACGGTTAGCTCAGGATCTTTCAGGAACTGCCATTTCGTGCGCTGCTGCAAAGTGGGGAGATATTTCTGCACCCAACGGGATCAAAAGCCTTGAAACATCTGCTGCATAAGCCCATACCGCTTCAGATGATTCCCTTTGGTGTCGTTTAATTCCACTTGTGGCACAGCAATCAGGGGTCGACCAATTAAAAAATGCGTCGGGGTCAGCACTTCCAACTCGTCAGGTGCAGTCGAGAGGGCTACTATAGGTCGAGAATTCAGAACAGCCTCAACTTGTGTCAAAACCGAGTAAAATTCCTTATATGTTAACAATTGACCTCCCACTATTCTTTTCAAGCGGTGATTGCACGATTTCACAGCGGCTTCCCACAAACCGCCAAAATGAGGGGACCGAGCTGGTATGAAATGCCAATCAACTTTGTTGCTACTAATATAGTCCGAAAGTTTGTCGTTTCGAGTGATATTTTGAATGGCCTTCAACTCGTTATTAGATCCGATAATGTTATTCGCGTTATCTGAATATAACTCACAGCAAATACCTCGTCTAGAAACAAACCGCTTGCTATGTTTTGAATCGAATGGTCCAGCAAAGTCAATAACGGAACGCAAAGATGGAGGAGATGGGTTTACGCGAGATTGTGGTTACTGGCTCATTTCTTCCACTCTAGCTGCTTCAGTGAGAACATCGTTCATGTACATATCGTTAGCTTTAATGTCGCAGTCTTTGGGGTATTCATCGCGCTTTTCTAATGCAATCGGCTTCAAACAATGAGTCGCGAGGAACGATGCCGGCTTCGTGCCATATGTTAAAGTCGATAAAGCGAAATGCTTCACTTTCTGATTGGGGTTTTTTCTCGAGAGAAGAAGGAAATTGTGATTCTTTTGTTCCACTTTCGGCACATTTCCTGCTACTAACCAACCTAATTTGCTGTTTTGAAGCGTTAGTAACCCCTTTCCTAATTTGATATGACCCGACAGTAACATATCGAAAAAGAGAGAACAACCGATCAAAACATCAATATTTCTAGCTAAATTGAATTCTGGGTCAGCTAGAGGTACCTCCGGAATATTCATCGGGGAGACTTCAAAACTTTCCTGTGGGGAAAAGTCGGTTATTTTTTCGATAACAAGACATTGAATTTTAGTTTTGAATATTGTTTGTTTCGACGAAAGACAAATATAAGTTTCTTCCGAGATCGTGGTTTTAATTCGATCGATTCCACAGATAGGTACATTAGTCTTTCGTGTGGGCAAATTCAAGTTTTTTACCAACGACTTCGTTATAAAATTTGATTGTGAACCACTGTCTAGCAGCACTCGGGATGTGAATTGCTCGTTGCAACTCGGAAGCACAATGTCAACTAAGGCCGTTGATAATAGAACAGTGGATTGCGCCGGTTTGTGCGTGTGCAAATTAATATTTCCGTTATTTCCAATTTCCAGACGGTCAGAAGCATTTGTGGTATTCGGTTCATTATGAATCATATTCACGTTTGATCTGAAGGTGTTATGATTCTGCGATTCATTTAAATCGGGTTCATTGCGGTGAGAGTCATGCAGTTGCGTGTTGTGGCGTTTGTTGCACACGCGACATCCCCCCGATTTGCACTCTACTTGTTTGTGACCTGTTCTCAAACAATTGGAGCAGAGTTTCCATTTTTCACTTCGGCGTGACGAGCTTCCAAAGATAACCCTTTGAAAACTTTACAGAAATAAATGGGATGTGATTGGCCACAGAGTTGACAGGAAATGTTGTTCTCGCTTTCTTGGTTTGTGTAAAATGTTTTCGAGATATTGTTGCGATTAACGTTAGTGGTTTTATCGTAAAGCGATTCGAGAATATTACATTGCTGATTTAAAAACGTGATAAAGTCATCGAGTGAAGGTTCTTCAATCTGTTTCGAATGATTTTCCCATTCCTTTCTTGAATGAAAATCTAACTTAGCAACCAATAGATAAATGAGAATCGTACTCCACTGATCTACCGGTTCCTTTAAAGATTCTAGTGCGCGGAAATTTATCAGAAAAGTATCTAACAATTTTCTCAAAGTAGAATGAGATCCCTTTGAGATTACAGGTAATTCGAATATTTCTCTTAAGTGTTCGTTCAAAATAGCCTTTCGGTTTGCGTATCGGTCACTCAGAAGTTTGAATGCTTTTGAATGATTGGCGTCCGAAACTGGCAACGATTTAATTACCTGGGCTGCCTCACCCTTAAGCGACCCTTGCAGGTAGTAAAATTTTTCGATATTTTGGAGGTTCCCATTGTTATGGACCAGTGCGGAGAAAGTTTCGTAGAAACTTTGCCATTGACTATACAGACCGAAAAATTCAGGTATTTTCAAAGCAGGTAATTTAGGGGCACATGAACTCGGCCCTGAGTCAGACTTACGTTATTGTTTCTTACAAAAACAGGTGGCGTCAAATGAGCTTTTAATATGTTTTTGGCTTTAGATTAGATTAGCTTCAAAATATTTGTTTTCGAAGGATTCTCGCTCCTTCGAGGTCGCCTGTTCGTCGAGGTTTTTCTCTAGTAATAATTTCTCTTCGATTTCATCTTGCACCAATTCAAATTCGGATAATATATCGTTTATCTTTGCGAGACGATTTTCGAGTTGACTCAAATTATCGGCGTCGAGTTGAAAGTCATTCAAATAAGTTTGAAATCTGGTTAGTTTGCTTTTAATTTGGCCTGAACGATGTTTCAGTCTATTCATTTCAGTCGAAATTTTTAAATTAATTTATGAACTAAAAAGGTACTGAAAAAAATAATGATTCAACAAACGTGAAAACACAACTTGAACTGACGTTAGGGAAAAAAAATATCAATTTAAAAAACGTGGAACTTATGTAAGGAATAATACGGCTTTTATGCAAGTATTGACAAATTCATGAATCAAGAACTACAATAATCCTGAATTGACTAAACTTTCGATTTCCACTTTCGGGGGTTTTCTTCTTCGTTGTTAAATTCGAGTCTGGAGCTGGTGAAACTGGGTTTTCTTCTGAAGCTGGAACTACTTGTTGCGTTTGAGTCTGGCTCAAAAGGCACGTGGACTATACCTCGATTTCTTCGTTGAAGTATGCGGTTCGAAGGACCAAATGTTTAGGTATCCGGCTCGAAGGACCAAATGTTTAGGGTTTTGTCGTCGGTAGAATTACTTCAGGAACAAAAAGCCTAATCGGGTTCGTGATGATTGAAATAAGACACAGGGTAAAATATTTACAGCTGGTGTATTTCTTCGTGGACGTAAGATAGTTACTTACGTTGTTCGAGAACGTGTACGAGAACGAGAGAGAATAATATTAATATACTTAATACTTACAGGTTACGAGACTGAATAATACTATTATTACGAGGTTCGAGACTGAATAATATTATTGACTTACAACTTAAAATTCGGGGGTATATAAACCCTAAAATATCCCAGGTAGTTGGGATCACCGATAGGGGGGATGAGCAGCGTTGTCACGTTGAAACACGGTGGACAAAATACGTTCAACACACTGAAATCAAACAGCTTTGAAGTCTAAAGCCGGCTACAGACGATCGAACAAAGCTCAAGTCATGTTCGTTGATACATGCTCGAAGGTGATGCTCGACCGTGTGTAGGCAAAATTTCCAGGAAAAGACAGACAGCAATATTCGCTGGTCCCGCTTGGAATTCATATCGACGCTGAATCAAAACGCGTACACATTCGACCGTGTGGAGACGAAATAATTGCTTCGCTTAGGTCCTTGGTCAGTGCGGTGCAGAATAATTTATTATTTATTCATTTACGTTATTAATTTGATTATGACTGACAAAAGGAGCTTTCCGAAAGAGTTTTTGAGAGAATTCATCGAAATGTATAAAAACTTTCCATGTTTGTGGAAAAATAAGTCGAGCGACTACATAAATAAAAATAAGAGGGATGATGCTTTCGGAGTGTTATTACAGAAACTCAAAGAAGTCGAGAATAATACGACAAAAGAAACTGTTGAAGCAAAACTTAATAGCCTTCGCGCTAGTTATCGGAGGAAACTAAGAAAATTCGTGAATCAAGAAAATCAGGCGCCGGTGCAGATGATATACAGGGTGTTTCATCATAAACTGGACAAACATATATTTTCGTGTAAAGGACATCGGAAGAATCATTTTTGCCTCATACAATATATCCCGTTTTCGAAGCATAAGCGAGATACAGGGTGTCAAACGTCAATTTTGAGCAAGATTCTTATGAGTGTGGTCAGTTATGTATAACACTTGAAGTCACGGTTTTTGGTCAAATCTCAGTATTTTTGGGTCCTCTATTCAGAAAGTTGACGAAATCCGAAAAAAAAATTACAAAAAGGCGGAAGACCTGATATGTTCCAAATTTTTTTTTGCGGTTGTCAAATTGACTTTTGTTTTCAGAATGAACACAATATTTCAAGAATTTCTGTGAAAAAATTTTTTCAAAAATCGAACACAAATTTTTTTTTACATGTCTACAGCGATGAAAAAATTTCACTCGAAATGGATGAATTTTGCACAATTGTACTTCTTGAATTATCAATCACGAATATGAAAACAGAATTGTAAAATATCGAACGGTTTCGTTACTATAGTCATTCAAATATTTCGTTCAGACCTCTGAAATAATGAAAAAAAAATTGTTTTGGATTCTAGAATCAAAATAATTAAATTATTGGCATGTCCAAATATTCTAGATGAATTTATACAAAAAAATCACTGAAACTTAGTTGGGACTCGAACCGACGTAGGTGTTAAATAGGAAAATGGCACTGTTCTAAGGATATTAATATTCTTGGAAAATTGTGTTCATTCAGAAAACAAAAGTCAATTTGACAACCGCAAAAAAAAATTTGGAACATTGCAGGTCTTCCGCCATTTTGTAATTTTTTTTTCGGAGTTCGTCAACTTTTCTGAATAGAGGACCCAAAAATACTGAGATTTGACCAAAAACCGTGACTTTAAGTGTTATACATAACTGACCACATTCATAAGAATTTTGCCAAGAATGACGTTTGACACCCTGTATCTCACTTATGCTTCGAAAACGGGATATACTGTATAAGGCAAAAATGATTCTTCCGATGTCCTCTACACGAAAATATATTTTGTCCAGTTTATTGGTGAAACACCCTGTATATAATGAATTGATAGCCTTTCTTCTTATTGTAGATTAATAACTAAATTGAGCTTCTCTGAAATGGAGATTCTATTTAATATTGAAATATACAAACATAGGTAAAATCTTACCTGAAATGGAGAAACCACATTTCAAGCTATTAATTACAATTATTAAAATATGACATTGACAAACAAAAACGATTAACCCCGCTGTAGACTATCGAAATCATTCGTTTGAAATCCAAAGTCCACAGTCCCATCTTCAACATTTTCTGTGTATGAACAGTTTCCTTTGATTAAATGGTTTGAGGAAATCAGAACGGAGGGCAAATGCTTCATCGCCAATGAAAACATATGGCAATTGTTGGAAACTCCTTTTCCTTTAAAAGCCATTCCTTCACCCATTTCCTCCGTGGTTGTAGTCTCTTCTTTAACAGATCTTGCTTTTTTCTTACGACACAAACACACGCCACTGCCAATAAATCTATTTCATCATCACACGACATCTTTAACCAAACGCTACCGCTATGCCTAGAAAACTAAACACAAATGAACGTACGTGTGTAGATCCCAGCATACTTGCTTGCGAGCATGTCATCGAACATGACTTGAGCTTTGTTCGATCGTCTGTAGCTGGCTTAATGATTTATTCTCAAAGTAAACTCTTAAGTTGCATCCACACTATGCCGAACGACATCATTCGACACGTTCGGGGCGACACGTTCGATTCGACAATCGGTGTGGACGTGTCGAACGATAAACGGTTCGACTCAGTTGTGAGCGAGCCTTCAACAAGAACGTCTTCGTCACGGAGCCAGGACGCGGGAGAAATTCAGTTCAAATCCGAATCCGACGGCATGTGAATACGCAGCGCTTTTGGATGCAATTGAACCCCATTCGGTCCATTCGACAGTCGACACGTCCAGACTGAATGATTCATTCGACTTCCTTTGATCGGGACCGCGCTCAGCGGTTTGGAAGCGACATGATTTGATTCGACTTCTACAACGTCCACACTTATTCGACTTTGTCGAACAACACAAGTCGAATGATGTCGTTCGGCATAGTGTGGATGGGACTTTAGCCTCAAAGAATATGGAACACTTGTTGATTGCTCAGCTGATTTCGATAAAGAAGACAGGTTCTAAGTTAGCGTGGGTGGAGGTTGATCAAGCTGGCTGTGTTGCCATAGATGTTGTTCTTCTTCTCCTCTTAAGATTACATTCCAGTTCAGTTTGCATTGGGGCGTGGATGTAGTGTTGGTTGTCGACTTGAGAACCATCCCGATGGAAGTTATAATTCTCACACAATCATGTATTCATTTTATACAGAGCTTTTTAGTATGATTTTGTCCAGCCAACGTAAAAACCTTTCATCATCTATTAATATCAGATTATGCATAGTATAAGGGGGTTGGCAGAATGTCATGAGTAAATTTAAGTAACACTTTGAAGAAGGAAGTCAGCTCCTGGATTGTTTGATATTACAGCCTAACTATTCAACGCTGAATCAGTAATCATAGTATAAGGAGATATCACATCAATGCAATGAAATTTATCGTGAGGCTAGCCACATTTTTGATCCAGATTAAAAAACATTCGGACATTTTCCGCACGATATCTAACAACCAATTAAACCCACAGGTTGATCTGTGTGATTCCACAATTGAATGGTTCTTGACCTTTATATCGTTTTCAGTTTAAAATGAACAAATGATTGATCGCACTGAATCACTCATTGACAAAAGAACTTTTTTTGTTGTAGGCGTTGCGCTGACTAAAGGTTCTTGTCTCTATAGGTGATTGTGTGCGTCAATCAGATGTGGTTTTTGGCCTGAAAATACATGAAAGTAAGAACGATTTTAACTTTAATGTCATCACTGATTTTCAAACTGAAGGATTTATTGCTTGGTTGGTATCATTCAGATGGTGAGAATATCAGAATTTTTTTCAATATCAAGTAAAAAATAGGAAGCTTCAAGACTACTTTTTTGTGTTTCCGTTAAATAGTTCTGTTTCAATTTCAAGTACAACAGGAGCTAATTTTTTTTCTCGAGTGTCACTGCTTGAATTTTAAACGTAAATATTTCAAAGCGAATATGATTATTACTGTAATGAATGATTTCAATACTCCATAGAAAGAAAATGGGGTTAAATGATCTTCAGCCTAACAACAACACTTTTAAATGGTGGATTTGTAACTATAACGTGGAAGATATAACGGAAATATAAACAATGAAAAATCTCGTGAAACTTTACCACATCTGTGGTAAATATTGAAAAGCACTCAAATAGTTCTAGATTCAAAAAAGTGTCACACTTAAATTTATAATTTGATATTTGTTATCTCAAAAAAGGTTTTCGACTTTTTCGCACCTTTATGCCAAAATTCACATAATACCGCATGCAACTGCAGTTGAACGTGTTACGCTTACTGAATGTACTTATGCAATAAGTGATAGAAAGTGTTCGAATCCTATCTGACAGAAAGGCGTCAGGTGGTGAGGTGGAATGACTCGGTGTCTGATCCGAGAGAGATTTCTGTGGCGGTACCGCAGGAATCAGTCCTCGGTCCGATATTCTTTATCATTTTCATGAATGACCTACACACTAACTTGGAGACTGACCAACTCTGCAGCTATGCAGATGACAACGCATTCATGAACAGTTCAGGAAGTAGAGACACACTCAGATTGAAGACCTTACTATCGGGTGATCAGAATTGGTTCGCATCAAATTGTCTTTTGCTGAGCGAGGGTAAAACCCAGCAGCTTTTATTCACTAGCAAAGAACATACAACTGGTTCTCTGAAATATTTGGGTGTGACCTTTCACTCATCATTAAGCTGGCGTCCGTACTTAGACGAATTGTGTAGCAAACTGTCGACCTCGATCTACCTTATAAGGAGAATAAGAATGATTTCTAGTAGTGACACGGCTAAGCTAACTTAATATTCGGCATTTCATGCACAATATATGGGGTATCTCCAGAACCGCCTTGGTGCCACCTATGCACCTGTGAAGTATTTCCGTTTCCCAATGAAACACCCTGTATGGCCTTCTTTAGATGTTCGAAATAATTCCAACAATTATTAATTCAAACAACTTACGTGGACATTCTTTCAAGCTTCGTCGGGAAAGTTTCAGATCGTCGCAACGGGAGAGTTTCATTAGCAATCGCGTGTTCTCGAGATGGAACTCTTTGCCTGCTCAGGTGGTGTCGGCCACAAGTGTTAACGGTTTCAAGAATCTTTATGATGGGACTCAGAGTTGATTTTCTTTTATTCTTTTTGTGTTTTTTCTTATTTTTACCAATCATGTTTAATTTGATTTAGGGTATTGATTTATTGTGGTTACTCTTTTTTTGTAATGTTTCATTGAGAAATTAATAGGCAATGCATCTTCTCTAATTCTGTGATAATAATTATAATAATATTTCTTCTTGTACCTAACATAAATCGATTTATTGCCCTCACTTGGATGTTTTTTGTAGCAAGAGAAGAGGAAAATGAATCGTTTCTTTGCTATCAATTATTAATTTTATACCAAAGAAATACTCTTGAAAAAACTCGATAATGTGTACCGTTTGCGAAATATTTTTGTTTCAAAATTACTTCAATGACCTCATAGCTGACTCCCAACCGTTACAAGCATCGGGTGTTACCTCATAATTTTCAAATCTAAACATTTCGAAAACGATACACATTATCGAGTTTTTTCAAGAGTACCTACCTTTTTGGTGTAAAATTGAATGATGTTAAAGTTCACTTTAAATTTTGCTCAATAAATGTAATATTTAAAAAGTTATGTTCAATACTAATTGGTACAATCCGTGTAAAGACCGCCCTCTATCTTGAATACGGATGGCTGTACAAAAATTTTTCACTGAACAAAACCCAATTATTTTTCGGTTTTCTTTCTCTCCTAGAGAGGGGATCACCATTTTTTGAAACACTCTGTATATCCTGTTGTTATGCTTTCTGTTGTCTGTATATGCAACCGAGAAATTTACTATCATTTCTCCTCTGCCAATAAGTTTCTCATTGCCTATGCCATTTCCTCTTTTCCTTCTTCTGCTCAAAGTTCTGAAACTATTATCAAGAACGGTAATTACATTTCCCTGTCCTTCAGCAGTCGATTTATTTTCCTTTCTTTGTGCATTGTTTGGAAGTAGAAACAGTTTATTTGAATTATTTGTATCAACTTCCACCGTAGTTGTTGTATTCAAACTTCAAGGTTGGTTGATTTGAGTTTGACAAATCACATTGTTCTGTGCTCCGGCTCTATGCGCGCATGACAACGTTCATTGCGTTGATGTTAAAACTTCTCGTTTTGAATTTGGATCTTTGCTAGGTAGCACTGTTTTGTGCTTTCGCTCTATGCGCGTACGTTGACATGGGTGTCAAAATTACTTGTTCACATAGATTATAGAGTATAGAAAGATAGGAAACGGCCCTGCATTCGGTGTACTAAAAAACGACTTCATTTTTTAGTTCACATTTGACCTAGAGATGGCACTGAAGATCAATTTTTATATAAAATCTGTTTGAATTGACGGAAAACTTTTCCTGAATAGTCACTTTAACCATTTCATTTTCCGTGCAGCTTCACTATCAGCCACTATTTCTGCATCTTTCGTGGAAATAGCAACAGATGTTTGACGTTGATCAAGCCAAGATATAGCTTTACCTGCATACATCCATAAAACACCAGTTGATCATCCAGTTTCACTATCTCGTTCGTAATCTGCATTACTGAAGGGTACAAACTCATCTTTTTTCCACTTTTTTCGAGACGACACTAACGGCAAAAGCCGTTCGAAGTGAAATAATATTTGTGCAAACGAATGAGGGCTACCGCGTATGAATTTTCCGCTTGAGGCGCTAGTGTTGCGTGAGGTCCACGAGAATTGGAAATGTCAAATATTCAAACGTGATTTTGAATCTGTATTCTGTTTATTTTCAATCTTTACGAGGATGTGAGGAGTTTCACATATATATTCACATTGATAATAGCAAATATGAATCACGGATCAATGAATATCACTGCTTTGAAAGCGGTATTACAGAAGATAGTTGCCCAATTAAGCGGGCTAAAAGGAGAGCTAATTCAAAGGTGAGTATGTTCAGAGCTTCAATACGCATTTCTTGCGGAAAGTATGCTTATTCATTGAGTTTAGAGTTATGGTTTTTCTTTTTACAGATCCAAATACTATGATAGGAATGATAATTCCAGTGGAAACGCATTATTATGATTTGAAATTAATTTATTGCAGAAGAAGATTATCATTTCAAGAGAAATTGCTTTTTATCCTACTTACATGATACCCGTGATAGCTGAAAAGTGTTAAAACTTGGAGTAGAACAATAAAACCTCGCACAATCCTATTTATTTACACAAGTCCTTGATATATATATTTTCACAGTAAATGTTTTCCTCGAGTTAGTGAGTTGATTGATAACAAACATGAAATGTTTGTAGTTGTAAAATCCAGAGTAAAATTGTACCAATTAGATTTTCAATTCGAAGTATGTTTCTATTACGCTCAAGTTCCGACAAAAAAGCAGTATCAGTTGAGCTCTCTTGACTACATATTGATTTTCTTCTACAGTTGAAACGATTCTTGCATTTTCAAATTTCTTCCTGCGTTCAAGAACTCTTTCTACTAATATTTTATTCATATCTGTCCTCACCTTCCTGGTACCCAGAAAATTGGTTAGGTATTGATTTCAGTTTTAATTTAGAAATAGCTGAAAAATTTTCAACAGTAGATTACAAGTAATACAACTATGTATAACTACATTTATTCAATTGGAAAAGGGAAGTGTCTGAAGCAACATAATGTAAAAGATTATTAGGCACTCACGGTTTTCTGTATTAGGATCGTTAGGTCACGTATTATAACCAGGGTTGAAATGTTTTTCACAAAAATAAGAATGTTTTGAAGGGGTAACATCAGCTGCTTGAGAACAGTCTTATCGTTCCCTTTTTTTCTGAACAATACGGAACTGCACAACCCTGCGGCATGCTCGATATTGTACAGTATTCAAGGAATAGAATGTACACTTTTTTCACAAGACTTATAACAATGAACACTTATAAATATGAATTTGTTTCAATAATAATAAATCAATGACAGTACAAGGAACTTTGACAGGACCTCACGCAACAGAGGCGCCAACTAGCGAGAAAAAAAACGGTAGCCCTCATTGATTGGCACTTTTTTATATCAATGACATTTCCCATGTATATTGATTTCGAAACTTATAATCATAGAATCAGAATTTTAACCATTCTATAGTGACATTAGTTCACATTTGACCCAGAGATGGCGCTCATACACTGTAGTCGTGTCGTTTCCGATCTTTATACTATATAATCTTTGCTTGTTCATGTTTTGAATTTAAATCTTTGACATCTACAATTCCGGATATTTCGACCTTTCATCTTGATCATCATTCGATAACGTTTTTTGTTGTATGTCATCTACTGTTCGAAGTAATAAACTGTTGTTTACTTTAAATAGATCATTTATATCCTCAACTTCTCCCAACAATTTCTTCAAGTACATTACGTGAATTTTGAGTTTTGGGTCTTTTTGGGGACATTCCATTTATTTTTTATATATCAAATATAATGACATTGCTCATATGTTAATTTTTTTTGCTATCTGTAGGGAAGAATGCATAGATGTGACCATTTGAGGACGCTCCAAAAAAAATTTTTTTTGGTGTTTTTGATAAGGTTGGTGTATAGTTCGTTCACGAAAAGTTGAGCCGTCGGTTGGCCATGATAACTTGACATATTCCACTGTGTATATTAAAATTTTAGGTTATGATGTTTATTTTCTTGTCAGATTGATACGCAATGTTGTCAATATTGCATAGAGTTGTCTGATAACTCGCAAGCTCGTCGGACGAGGCCGGGTACATTCGGCACAATTGAATTTATTTTACGTTATGACAGCAAATACTGCCAACTTCAGATAAATAAAGAAACGCCTACTATGTGCTCAACCTTTCGTGAACGGAGTATATCTTATGCAAGCACACTAGGTTCTTTCATTCAGCTTTGTTCTGAATTGCAATAGACACTACTTTTCATATTTTTCGAAGAAGAAGTACATTAGCGCACCAGGATTATATTTTTTTGAGGCATGTGACTTTTTCATGTGTTGAGTTGACACCTGCTTCTACCTCGATGTTTTTATTTATGGATGATGATGATCTTTGAAAGTTAACTTCAGGTTTTCAATTGGTATTGATCTAGCCAAAAATTTAAAGGTGACCGCGCGGGCACTAAGTTCTACTTCAACGAACCCCTGTTCCTGACAGAGACCTATGGTCTTCATCAAACGAGTCCTGAAGGTCCCACGTGGTTCACGGATGGCTCTGTCACAACAACAGGGTCTGGTGCCGGAATCGTTGGTCCCCACTTCAATCAGGCTATCCCTCTGGGGAAGGACTGTTCCATTGTGCAGGCTGAGCTATTTGCGGTTTTTGCCTGCGCACTAGAAAATATTCGCAGGGGATACTCTGGCCAACACATTTACATATGTTGCGACAGTCAGGGAACTCTGAATTCTCTATCTGATGTAAGGGTTGACTCTCTTTTGGTAGAAGAATGCAGAAAAGCTCTGCGTGGGCTGGGCTCTGATAACTTTTTGAAAGTAATCTGGTGTCCGGCTCATGCGGATATACCTGGTAACGTCAAGTCAGATGAACTGGCTAGGCGGAGAGCCAGATTAGCATTTGTTGGTCCGGAGCCTGCGCTGCCAATCTGTCGCACATCTGTCAGAAGCTTCTTCAGGAGCTGGCTAAACAGGGAATTTTCCTCGGAATGGAGCGCGGGGGTGGGCCTGAGGTGGTTCTAGGATTTTCATTGAGAGACCGTCCTCGCGACCTGAGGTCAATAGACTTCTGTTGCTGGAGAGGAAACAACTCGGTCTGCTGACTGGTGCATTGGCTGGTCACCTGTTTAACAAACATTTGAAGAGAATGGGATTGACGAGCTGCTCCCTATGCCGGTGGTGCAGGAGCACTGATGAAACGGTTGAGCATATTTTGTTTAACTGTGGTAATCTAACTGAGTTAAGGTCAACACACCTAAGAAATCCAACACCTACTATTCCTATGGTGAGAGGGACCACTCCTGGCAGACTCGCGACATTTCTGTCTTTGTGTCTGAGGAGCTGAGTCTCTATAGAACGATGCGGATGAACAATGGGCCACTAGGCCTCAGTTCGGCCGGAAAGGCACCGCGCGAAGAAGAAGATACTGTGGCGCACGTAGCCGAACAGATGATTCTGCTATTCGCCCGGAATATCTTGGATCGTACTATGTTTTAGACTAGATTGTTTATGTTTGAAAAAAATAATTTTTGTGCTACTATAACAATGAGCTTTCTTAAATTGACTGTGCGAGATTTCAATTGAATATTTATGTCTTACTCACATTCTTGGTGAGGCCACACCTCTTCAATATAATTATCTGAAAATAGAATTCATTTTGTTGAATAATTGCTCACCAGTCTCATCAACTTCTTGAGAATTTATATCTGGAGCATTGGAATGGCATCTCTTTGAGCCTTTTCTAGAAGTTGCGATATTTGCAGAATATCCTTCGTCACTACGGACTGTCGATAAATATTCAAATGAATATAAACAATGAATAATAATACAATGAATATTCTTGTCCTGGCAAATGCATTTTGACAGATCTTCGATTTCTCTATCAGTTAGATTAAGAGAAATGCAACACGTAGGAACATGCTTTCTCGATAAAGGCTTTCTCGATAAAGTACCCCTCAATGTAGAGGGACATTTGCTTTGCATTCAACCGAAAATTTTCGCATTAGGTCGTATGCACTAGGCCATTTTTCTGGTCCGAATCCAAATAAATATGGATTTGACGGCGACACGCCCGCTTCTTTCCTACATCTCTAAATCATTTTAAAGGTTCCACCATTTCATTTTCCAGTAAAACTGAAACAGTGCTATTGAGTTTTCCTCTCAATAATATTCGGGAGTAATCATTGGCAATTCGTTTCGATTCCAGATTCTGTTTCTGATGCAAATCCAAATGGCTTTTTTCGTCGATCTTCTCTAAAGAACTATAGTGGACCAATTTTATTCTCTCTAGTTCTCCTGGCCTTCTTCTATTCAAAAGTTGAAAGGATGTTGGGAGTTGTTTCCAAAAGTTCTTTCCAAACCGTTCCATCGAATTTTTGTTTAGTTCGTTCAATGCATTATTCTTCGAAGGAAGAAGTAAATTTTTCTTGATACACATTTCCGTCTGTGACTGTGCCACTGTTTTATTGATTGTCTTGCCAAATTCAAGATTGTATATATGTAGGAATTCCTCAGCATTCCGTTTGCATCATTCCTTGGTGAGCATACTCAATGAAGAGGCTGTCGTTGGAGTATCGAAGAGGTCACTTTTTCATTGAAATTGCCAAGAGCGTTGACGGCCTTAAGGAAAAAGGTGAAATTTGCAGGATGGAACAAATTGGAGAAATTTTTTATATTTTCATCCATCTTCCCCACATACAAGAGCAAACGTCCTAGACGGCGCAATTTAACCCTTGTCATCTTTCCATGATGTTGGGAATGTCGGTATTTGTAGCTCTCAAAATTTCCAAATAGAATTATTAATTCGTCATATCGAACTATTGTCGTGATATCATCGTCTCTCATTCGACATATTATTTTTTGCAACTGAGGTTCTGCCATTTCGTGAATATCACGCATTGTTAAGCGACTCAACAATTGAACCCTCTTATTATATTTCGAGCATCTTCTGTAGTGTTTGTGCAATGTTGATTTCGAATAAGTTTCTTTGCACTGCGAACATACAGCAAACTCAGAAACAGTTTCAGGTGTTTTATTTTTTTGAGGTCATCTGCAAGGAATTAGTTCATCATAAGTTGAGCATCTCAGATTGTGCTCGAATTTTCTTTTCGCCCTTATTTTCTTAATCATCACGAGTCGTTCTCGTGCTGCTGCGCTTGTAGGTAGATTATTGTTTTGTTTTTTAAATCAAAGAAAGTTTTTTCACTTCTTCTAAGTCCTTATGAACCTATCGAAATGACGAACTAATTTGGTTACTAATTTATGGCAATATTTGCAGCTGTATTTTCTGGTCCTGGAATTACTGGCTTTCACTAGTTTTGTTTTCGCCTCCCTCATTGCTCCACCGACCACGAATTCGTTAACTGAAACATCCAACATAGAGGAATCATCTCTTTGAGTAGGATCGATTTCGGTTATTTCATGACTCAAGTCACTCGAAAAGTCTGAGATCTCATTCTCCTCAACTCCTGTCGAGGGTTGAAATTCTTCATCTTCGTCCGTATTGAATGGATCATTCTCAATCGTAAAGAATATTGAGTCAGAGAAGACTGATCATTAGGGTGGAGTGACCATAGAGGAAAAAAATTTTTTGTTCAAAATTGTTTCGCCTGTATGCGGAAAAGTGGTCTCACCTGTAGTATAAGTAGCTTGCAAAAAATGAGTTTAATGGGACAAGTTTTTCCGGTGGCCTAA
Source organism: Propylea japonica (assembly GCA_013421045.1). Classification (NCBI taxonomy): domain Eukaryota; kingdom Metazoa; phylum Arthropoda; class Insecta; order Coleoptera; family Coccinellidae; genus Propylea; species Propylea japonica. The sequence goes on from CM024241.1 coordinate 60,353,344, forward strand.
GCAAACTAAAAATTGAGATAGGGAAATTTTTTGCAGCTCTCAGCTTGTTTTCCGTTAAAACAACCCAGAACTCACCACGAGGAGGTGGCTGCAATTCGAGTTCCAGACGCCCACCCACCCTTGAAATATTCATAAATTTCAATTATTGAGATTACCTAAAAACTCATTTTTTGTATTGAATTTAGGCAATACTTGTCGAGAAAGTATTTCGGCCTTCATAAACCCATCTCTTGCTTCAGACCCACATACTTTCGACGATTCCTCTGTTACCAGGTTTTATAGCTTGAGAGTGACAGGGAAAACGTAGTATTTCTACTTCTTCAGGAATATCTTTAATCATGTGTGTCAAATCCTCCCTAATTTTTTTTGTCATTGGAGGTTCACTTATCGGGAATGCCAATTAATTATTTCGGTATAATCCGTAGCTTTAAAGTTGATTTCAGGGACTTTAAATTTTCTTAAACCAAGGGAGTTCCTGTTCTTCAAGATTCGCCGCAAACCCAATTCTCTGATATGCCGTCGTTCATCGCAAAGCATTGCTATCAAAACATTTTCAGGATGCGCAAAATATCCATTAATTTGTATAATTCTGTCCACTATTTTTTGCAGTTCAGGTGCCAAATACCTGGTTCTTTTTATTAAATTAAACAAATGTATCGATCCATTAAAACAAAAAGGACTTGCTTTAATCTCGAACCACAGTGAAGCATATAGTATACCTACGTTTTGTATATAGTACACTAAACATTTTAGATTTTCTGACGGAAAAGCTGTTGCCACGTAGTAGTAGTCGAAGAATTCTGTTGGCAGTCGTAAGCCATCTAGCATGTGAAATTTTTCCGGGCTGTCTTCTTGCTAAGTGACTAGAGATTTTACCATTTGATATGGAATTACTAATTTCATACAGATACTTTTGGTCAGTGCTTAGTTGGCTGATATCCTTTTCCTCATATTTTGGTAAAACAGATGGTATTGCTCGAAATGTAACTACAGGAAGGTTCTCGCAGCTTTGTAATTCTTTGCCAATAGTTCCTCACGTGGTCCGACAGTTTCTCCATCCAAATGTTTGATTAAATGGCGCAAAGGTAATTCGTTGGTATGTAAAATGCAAATGAACCATTGCATAGATCGACCAATTGCAAGTTCTATTTTACGGATAACACCATTGTGAATACCTGTATTAACAGCAGTTCCGTCACATCCAATCGCTACTAAATTGTCAAGGTCTACATTTGTCTTCAGAAAGTTTAACATTTTGTTGCTGATTTCTTCTGCATTACCTGACGATACCGTAATATGTCCTATATATTTTGACTTGGGCTCGGAGACTAAAACGATATGTTCTTCAGATACCGTACTTTTGTAGTACTTATTATGTTCTAATTGGTTTTGTAGAGTTTTATCTTTTCTCCCATCGAAATATATTCCATGAAGAAATTGAAGATTTTCTGTTTCGTAAGTTTTAATCTGGTTTCGCCTTATTGCATCCGCATTGATACTAATAGAAGATCACATCGTCTGTACACTTTACATAGGAATAAATCGAGTATTTACGGAAGCGAACGATTTGCTCTAGTAGGGGTGGTAAGGGTCAAGGAGCTCGAAATTCAGAGTAGTGGGGGCACCACTAAACAAAGTCCGATCGATTTGCACTTTGCAGGATATTATAACAATTATATAGACCACTTTTCCGCATGCAGGCATTTCAAATTTCAAAAGTTGATTTTTTCACTCCACCCTACTGATCATCATCATTCCTAGATTCATTCAATAATGGCTGTTCAACATTTTAAGGGGACATTTTCTGGTACGATAATTCGGATCCCTGTATCTAATCAGCATTACTAATTGGATGCTCTGTAAAATGAATATAAATTGATAAAATTAAAAATTTCCCCGCATAATTTAACGTTGAATTCCACCAGATTGAAATTTCGTGCATAATTGTATACGTTTCTGATATTGATGTAGATGATTTTTTTTCTGAATACATTGTATCACAATCTGATGTTTAATAATTTTCAGGTTCAAAAATTATAAAACTACATTTTGATGTTTGTTTTTCAATAGTGGGCCACGAATGCTTATTTTGGTTATCGCTAGATTGGCACATACGGGCCAATCAGAGTTTGCGTGAACTTATCCACACTTTTCCAGACACGGTTTTTGACGTGTATACTGTCGATGTTGGGATAGAGGACAATCGTGCGTTATTTAGTCACAGTGTTGCCAGATATATCTCATGTATGATAATGAGATTAATTCCAACTTACACATGGAAAAACACGAACGAGTGATTTGTTTTTTATTATCTAATTACCAATATCTAAAACTTTTTTAGTGTTCGTCGAAATATAAGGGAAAAATTAAAAACTGACCAGCCACGGTTTTAGCGATAACTGTGCAGGCGGTTATCCGGGGGCGGTGCGTTCTCAACAAAAATTTTTTTGCATAGTATTTCGAACCCCCTGCACAGTTATCACTAAAACAGTGGCTGGTCAGTTAATTTTTCCCTTATATTTCGACGGACACTAAAAAAGTTTTAGATATTGGTAATTAGATAATAAAAAACAAATCACTCGTTCGTGTTTTTCCATGTGTAAGTTGGAATTAATCTCATTATCATACATGAGATACATCTGGCAACACTGTGACTAAATAACGCACGATTGTCCTCTATCCCAACATCGACAGTATACACGTCAAAAACCGTGGCTGGAAAGGTGTGGATAAGTTCACGCAAACCCAATCAGATGGCCCCGAGGTCTCCAAACTCAAGTTATTTAGAACTATTTGTAAGGTCATACTCAAAAAATAAAATTTAAAGATATCGTCATAATAATATTCAAACCGAAAAGCTGGAATGTCCACATCGAAACTTTTTTTTATATTTCGTACAGTCCAACATACAACGGGGCTAGCTTTGACGTATCAGACAATTGTTTATTTCTGATATAAACTTTGTCACCTGTCTTGAAATTAACTGGAGGTCAACGTAAATCGTAAATTTTTTTGTTCTTGGCTGCCTCAGCCGTCATTCGTCTGCAGACCTCGAAATATAATTTCTGAAAAAGTAATTTTCGCTTCTTCAACGAATTTTCTACCAATTCATGACTATTATTATTATTAACGGTAGAATCATCTTCAACATCGGTTGAAGTATCAAAAGTCTTACATACATTTGTAGGATGTGATTGTCATTTGATTTGTGATTGTCATTGATATAACAGTGCATCATTGTTTCAAGCGTTTGGATCGTTTGCTCCGTTGGATTCGCTTGGGCCAAGGATCTTCTGGAATTGGTCATTGTAAAATAGGTCTATTTTTACAGCATACTGCACATTTTTCAACATATGCCGCTCTATCGGCTGTCATTTTCGGCATGTAATGGTGTGCCGCAAGCCGTTTATGAGTTTTAAATATACCGAAAGGGCCACACAGTGGAGTGTCATGATTTTCATGCAACAAGTTTTTTCGTTTACTCTTGGAAATGACTCGTTTCCAAGCTGGTTTCTGGTTTTCGTACTTCGAGGGAAATATTTATATGGTTCAATATTTTGAACTTTCCAAGATGGATATTTCAATGGATTTTTTTCTATATTTTGTTTCAGTTTCTGAACCCAATTATCCTTAACACAATTGCCCTGACCCATTCGAACATCTACTTTCAGGATTACCTCATCCTTATTCAAAGTATTCCTCGACAGAACATCCGGGACAACATGTTTCTTGCTTTTTCGATGAACGATCTCGAAATCGAATTGTTGCAACTTGGGGAATGGGGACCCATCGTCCTATACGACCGTCCGGATCTTTCAGCTAAATCAGCAAAGTAATGACTAATGATCAGTAATGATTATAAATTTCGTTCCATCAATATAGGGCCTGATTTTTTTTATTGTGAATAAGACAGATAAGCATTTCTGTTCTGTTGATGTATATTTTCTTTCTAACCGAGTTAGTGAACGACTTATATAGGCTATAACTCTATCCGGATAATCTACATTTTCAGATGTCGGCTCTTACACCTTCCGATGATGCATGACATTGAATTGTGAAGGGTTTAGTGAAGTCTGGACAAGACAACATCGGTGGTGAAACTAATTGCTCTCTGATTGAATTTAGTGCCGTTTTATGTTTTTCATCCCAAACTAGTTTTTTGTCTTTTTTCAAAAGATCAGTAATAGTGCGCAGAATCATAGGTTTAGCTTCTTGGTACAGGCGTTTTATCCATCAGTTCGCTACTTTAATCAGTAATATGCCACATTACCGCCTGTACCAAGAAGCTAAACCTATGATTCTGCGGACTTCTTTGGTTTTAGTTGGGTAGTCTATAACTTAAAAAAACTAAATTCAATGGTTCTGTTTTACAATCCTCTCAAAAATTTGCGTGATCACTTACTCAGCAAATTTATATCCTCAAACTCGTTCTCATTTGAATCGAATGGTACTTCATGGCAATATTAAATTTTTTTTATATAACGGAATACTTTTCTATTGTTGTATTAACGTGAGTCCCACAAATTTTTGCGTGCTACTTTGAATTAGAATTGAACATTTTTCTGCAAAATTTCAGCTCGATTGAATCGATAAACTCGAAATTATACGAAAAAGTTCATTTTTTAGAAAAAAATTTAATTCGAAGGTTATGATGATGCAATTCTCTTGAAATTTTTCATGAACCTTCAGTATATAAATCTTCATTCATAAAATGAACTTCACCCAAATCGGATATCTTGTTAAGAAAAATGAGGATTTTTCTTTCAAATATTCCAATTCAATTTTTTATGGTTCTATTATCACTATGGCCACAAAATTTTGCATGAGGCTTACTATGAGCATCATGCATCATGCATGTGGTCGCAAAATTTCATTCCGATCGATCTCAAAATGGGCCAAATGTTCCCGAATGGACCAATTTATGCTCTGAAATGTCCTCGAAAAGACCGATTCATATACATATATTTATATGTTATATGTGTGATTATCTGATAGATGTATAGTCCGTTCACGAAAGTTTGAGCCGTCGGTTGGCCATGACAATTTGGCCTATTCCACTGTGTAAATTAAATTTTTGGTTATGTTGTTTATTTTCTTGTCACTGATAACTAGCAAGCTCGTCAGACAAGGCCGGGTACCTTCGGCAACGTTTCCTTTATTTTACGTTATGTCAGCAAATACTGCCTACCTCAGGTAAATAAACAAACGCCTAGTATGCGCTCAAACTTTCGTGAACGGACTCAATTTGTGTGAACTGTTTGGAGGCCAGCTGTTAATTATTTAATAAAATAGAATTGAGAGCTAGAACAAGAAGATAAGCGTTACTCTAATTGTGTCCCATTCACACAAACTGCTTAATCCGAATGTTTATGAACACAACTTCGACTTGTACGAGTGCTGTCAAAATAAAAATATACAATGTATCACAAAACATAAATAAAAGTCCAATAATACATAGACATAAATAATCCAGATCCACATCATCGAAACTATAAGTTTTATACTGTGCCCAGAATTCTGCAGCATTGTCTGCTTCACCTTTGCTCAACTCTTACTTACATTACACTGCTCAAGGTATGGTTCACTAAGTCGAGCTAACGTAGGACTTAAAACAAAGCTTCACTTTAATAAAGGCTGTCTTAGGTAGAAAACGGTGCAAGTGGCTTATTCATTGAGAGGATTTTCAGTTATATATTTGATGTGTGGGCAATATATCACATAATGGAGCTCTGTGTCTGCTTTTTCTGAAAATCAGAGGAGACATTTCAAATTTCCCATACAAAGTCATATTTTACCCTGACCACGTTGATTATTTTGCTTCCAAACTGATTAAATCAGGTCAGATCTTCATAACTTTATTCAATCAACTCTTGGATTGATGACGGATCTGGAATACCTATACAAGTGATGCTCCAGTCATGTTTCTGCAAAACACAGTGCTACAATTTTTATGATGATCAACTGAAAGATGACTTCATAAATGAACAGAATGAAACCAATATCCCCAATATTCAAACTGGATTTTTCATTTTCTGAATATGAACAAGTGCGAAAAATGACGTGACTTCAAATTTTTTTTAGCCCTGCACTAATCGAATAATAGAGAATGTTTTGCACAAAAGTTCTGAGATTTCTTATAATTTCAGGTGACATTAATATTTCATTTCATTAAAATAAAATCTCTAAATATCAACTAACGCCAGTTCACTACTTTCCACGGTTCATTATTCGATAATTTCATTAGACTGAAATGAAACAACCACTGGCAGTATCTCATTATAACTTCTCTTTCCGTACAATTAGATGCTAACTTTGAATAGAGTTCATTTCTGAAGGTAGAGGATTCACTTAAAGCTATCCAGGGGGTATTATGGACGCATCTTCACTCTTCAAAAGCTATTCTGTAATTAACGGTATTACGTTCTTTGAGGTACCGACAAATTTGAAAGATAATTATCAGGAACATTTCTCTCCTAGTGGAAGCGATACTTATAGTATGAGCGGATGTACGAGGTGCTTCATTTACGAACACTTATTTCGAGAGAAAAGTGACCACACAGAAGATTGGGAATATGCTTTTTCCACGAAGACATATACACATATTTTCTTAAATCTTTGATTTACATTGAGAAATTAATGAAAAAATATTTTATTCAAGATATGATCAAGTATCTAAGTTTAAATAAGTTTTTTTGTGTCCATATTGAAATACAGAAGTAGTAACCATGGAAATCACTTTGTAATGACAAAATTAAAATTTTCAAATACCTTTCTTTTTTTAGACAAGACACAAATTCAACCTTCACTGGACAATTGTTCGATTTTCCCAAGCATGCGATATTATTCCCATCAATCCATTCAGTTTTTCAACTACTAATTCAGAAGTTATATGTTCAGGTTCTTCGTCTAATCCAACTTTCCACTTTGTTATTCGTTTCACAATTTTTTTCTAATTGTTCCACCTTACTTTTGAGATGGTCGTTTTCTGTTTCCAGAGTAACGATTCTACATTTCAAGCTTTCAATTCGCACCAGTTCTCGTTTCACTATAGCCATTATAGTATTTTTCAGTTCCTCTTAATTTTTTTCATCTTATGACGAGAATAGAGAAATACTGTGATGTACGCTATTCTTCACCAACAGTTGTAGTTCAGTATTTGAGAACAATAAATTCAACAACTTGCTGTATCGGGATTGGGATTATTGTTACACGATGCTTGGAATATCGGGTAATGGAAGACAAACTTCATTCTCACGGGCTACAAAACAAATAAAGGTGGGCCGCGGTGAAAAAAAGGACAATAACAGAGGGTCAAATAAGCAGAATTACTGATAATGTTACCGCCCTGTTGCTAATTTGAGACGACTGATAAGAATGGTCGATAATTAACAGGAACAAATTATAATCACACATAAACGATGTCAAATATCAAATTTACGGTTTTAGTTTCAACCCAAATTGAAGTGAAATTTAGCTCACGAAAATCCTTGTGTTCCAATCTTCCTGATGTTGAACAGTCAGTAATATCCGTTTGATATAACTCGAGAAAACGACACTTTCGTCTAGCACGACTCAAATATACATCTTTTCCACACGACAGACGAATAAATCATCAGTTCACGCAATAAAAATTAACAATCAAGAAATTTTAATTGATCGAATTATCAATGCAATAAAACCTGCAAAAATATGCGAATTCCCTATTTTGCAACCTGGAATCGATGTTCATTTTTCATTTCGATTGAACTATTTTTGTATCTGAAGCTGAATATGGGATAGGTGGATATCGGTGCTATGAATGATATTTTTATATTTTACAAATGAATTCTTCCATAGTATGTTCTCTCGAAATCAAGAAGTGTAAAATAAAATAAAACACACTATTATTGTTTATTAAGTATACAAAAAAAACTGAAAGTATACAAATGTAAAAACATGTATTTATCTAGGCGAGAGTATGCAACTTACCTACGTTCTTGAATTAAAATGAACAGAAACTGTTTAAAAACATTAAAAATATTAAAAATGGTTCTCCTCTGTCAGAATTGTTAAAATTTGAATTTTAGTCAACCTTTATTATTGATGTATCTTTCTTGTGGGAATGTCAACTGAATCTGGAACTATAGGATATGTGCGAAATGTGATATCTAATATGTTATTATCGGTGGTCTATTGGTGGCGGGAATTTTTGAATTTTATTTATTGTTGTTTTTCAAGAATCTATGAGTTTAAAAATACTTCTTCTGTCGAATTCTATATTATCATTAAGTAAAAATTGGTTGTCTTTATTTTTTAAAATTTCTAGTTGTTCAAGTAATATTATTTTATGGTAGTTATTTTCTTTATGAAGTATTTTCAAATTATCTAATGTGATATGATGTCCGGTATCGTTTAAATGTGTGCCTAAGGCGGAATGGGGTTGATTTCTTTTATGTTCTTTGAATCTTTTTTCTACATTACGAGTTGTCATTCCTATGTAAAATGAAGGGCAGTTTGTGCATGTTATCTCATAGACTCCGCTCTAAAGTATGTTTTAATTTTTCATGTAGATCTTTGTAGTATGGTGTTGATACGAAATATTTCCTGATGGGTGTGTGGGGGTAGATCTTATCTAGAATTATTTTTCTTTTCATTGATGTTAGAATTTCGTCGATATATGATCTAGAATATTCATTTTCTCTGCCTATTTGGTATATTATATCCAGTTCTTTCTTATAATTTTCTGGTGTTAGAGGGGTGTTAAAAAGTCTATGAAATAAAAATCTAAATGCGGCTCTCTTCATTGTGGGTGCGTGGTATGAGCTAAAAGGAATGATGGTATTAGTTTGTGTTGGTTTCCTGTAGATTTCGAAAAGAAAAACATTATCGTCTTTTAGTGTTATGCTCAGATCTAAGAAATTCAGTGAATTTGCTATGGCGTGTTCTATGGTGAATTTAATTTTATATTTGGAGTTGATTTCTTGGTAGAATTCTTCAAGTTCAGCGTTTGTTCCCGACCATAAGCAAAAGATGTCGTCCACGTATCTTTTCCAGATTATTATGTTTTTACTATGTGGTAGGAGCATTATTTGTTTTTCTACGTGATCTACATAGTTATCCGCTATGAGTCCGCTAGATGGTAGGCCCATGGGTAATCCGTCTTTCATAGTATATACTTTTTCGTCAAATATGAAAAAGTTTTGTTCGGTTATTAACTGACCAAGTTTCATTATATTTTCTATATCCTCAGTTTCCAAATTTAAGCTGTTATCGTTGCTTTGATGAGTTGTTAATTGTTCTCTAAGTAAATTGAGGGATTCATTGATTGGGATATTGGTATAGAGGTTAACTATGTCAAAGGATAAAATCATATATGTTTTATCGGATTTTAATTCGAGGGATTGAATTTCCTTTATTAATTCTAGAGAATTTTTTTTTATGGAACAATTCGATCTGTATTTTAGTTTTCTATTGAAGAAGTCATTAATAAATTTTGAGATTTTGTGACATGGGGATGATATTGCTGAAATTATTGGTCTTATGCTCTTATCTGTTTTATGAAGTTTAATTGTGCTGTACATTTTTGGTAATTGTGGGTTCTTTTCTTTCAAAGTATGAATTGTTTCGCTGAATTTTTTTAATGTTGGAAGAGTTGTTTTCAATGTATTGTTTACTTTGGTTGAATATTTTTGTAACGGGTTATTTTTACATTGTATTATATTATTTTCGGTAAAAAATTTGAGTGTTTTCTCGATGTACATATTCTTTTCTAACAATACTAGTCCTGCGTTTTTGTCAGCTTTAGTTAATATTAGGTTGTTGTCATTTATTTTCTCTCGTATTGTTTTTATAGTTGTTGCTATTTGTTTATTGTTAATGACTTGTTTTTTGTTGCATACTCTTACCTTTTCATTTTTATAAAGTATAAGGTCCTCCGTTAAAGCATCAGTCACTTTTTGGTAATCTGGGTTTTTTCTTATTTGAACTTCCAGGTCAACTGCAGTCTTGTGAACATTCATATTTTTAGGAACCGGTGCGAATTTATGTCCCAGGTTCATTATTCTCATTTCTTCCTCGTTCAGAGTTATATTTGAGAGGTTCGTGAATTTGTTGTAAAATTCATGGGGTTTTGGAGTATCAGGATTTACCAGGTGGTTCTCTATTTATCTCTGTCTGGGTGTGTTCATTTCTTTTTCTTCGATTAGTTTTCTGAGTTTAATTTTTCTCTTTCTATCTGCTTCCCAGTTTGAATAGAATACATCTTCTTCTATTGTATCGACTAAAATCTGGTATTCTATGGTATGTAGATATTTTTGTAGGTGATGGTGAAAGAATTTAAGCTTACTGTCGATGATTCCTGATTGTTTATATTGTCTTCTTATTTCTTTCTTAAGTAGTGTTGACTGTATTTGGTTCTTGTTGTAGTTAGATGGTATTTTGATGTTTAGAAATTTTGGTGTGACATTATTCCTTTTGCATTGTTGGAGAAAATGTATGTGGTTGTTGATGCGATGTCTTTTGTTCATTGTATACTTCAGGTGTTGGAAGACTTTGGATAGCTCCAATTTTTCAATTTTACAAATGAATTCTTCCATAGTATGTTCTCTCGAAATCAAGAAGTGTAAAATAAAATAAAACACACTATTATTGTTTATTAAAATCTTCGGCTATCGATTTCGGAATATCATTCCATCATCAGGCCAGCTGAAAGTATACAAATGTAAAAACATGTATTTATCTAGGCGAGAGTATGCAACTTACCTACTGTCTTGAATTAAAATGAACAGAAACTGTTTAAAAACATTAAAAATATTAAAAATGGTTCTCCTCTGTCAGAATTGTTAAAATTTGAATTTTAGTCAACCTTTATTATTGATGTATCTTTCTTGTGGGAATGTCAACTGAATCTGGAACTATAGGATATGTGCGAAATGTGATATCTAATATGTTATTATCGGTGGTCTATTGGTGGCGGGATTTTTGAATTTTATTTATTGTTGTTTTTCAAGAATCTATGAGTTTAAAAATACTTCTTCTGTCGAATTCTATATTATCATTAAGTAAAAATTGGTTGTCTTTATTTTTTAAAATTTCTAGTTGTTCAAGTAATATTATTTTATGGTAGTTATTTTCTTTATGAAGTATTTTCAAATTATCTAAATTTTAATATTTTTAATGTTTTTAAACAGTTTCTGTTCATTTTAATTCAAGACAGTAAGTTGCATACTCTCGCCTAGATAAATACATGTTTTTACATTTGTATACTTTCAGCTGGCCTGATGATGGAATAATATTCCGAAATCGATAGCCGAAGATTTTAATAAACAATAATAGTGTGTTTTATTTTATTTTACACTTCTTGATATTTTTATAATCTTTGAACGTTAACGAGATTATATCAAAAGTATGAGTTTGATATTGGTTGATTTAATATTATTTTCTGATTGCATTGCTCAAATTCTCAATTGCGATGTTTGCTTTGATTTTCATTCTGTATATTATAAAATAATATTATATTCTGCTGAGTGATTTCATTCATACACTTAAAACAAGAATGTTTAGGTTCCCAATATGAGTTAAGAGAACTAATTTTCATCGATAAGCCTATAAGTCTTATGAATATAAAATGTGTATTCATAAAATACATCACTAGAAGGACTATGCACATATTTCGAGCACCTATTCAGACTACTCTAACTGTTCAGTATTCGACGGAAAATATACACTTGAATCATAAAATACCCTGTTTATATACATAATTTAATTCGAACTTACATGCATTTTCTATTTCCTGATCGAATAAAATTGTAAAAAAAAACTCAATTTCATAAATGTAATACGTTTCCTTTTTTTATCACAATTTTTTTGTTTCGCCACCATTTTTTCAGATGCAATCGTAATGTGGGTTAACCCTCCTGTTTCAAGATCCGTGAAATATATCTTTTTCAATTCACGTGTAAACTCACTTTGATATCGACGAAATCGAAGTAATTGAATAGGTAACTGAATAATTTCAAATCGTTTTAACCAATTGAATGATCTGTACATTTTTATAGTATTCGATCCATAAGGTTTGTCAACTGCTGTGAAATGTTATTTCATAAATTGCTTTCACCACCAAAGCTGAAATTGGATGATCGAAATTTATCTTTCGCCTAGAAAAACTGGTAGTACGGGAGAAATCTCATTATTTCCTGTTAGTTTTTTTATGATGGCTATCGCATTCGCTCATATTCTAGAGTTCAAGAAATTATTTGAATCTCATTGCTGAGCATTTTATTGATATCTTCAGAAACACCCTGAATTTTCGAAGGTCTTTTTTATGACTAATTCGAATAGAAAAATATATCTAGTCTATATTTCATAGATGTTGAGTTACGAATGAACATTTTATTATTAAAATATAATATGATTGATTTTGTTAGTCCATCCATTCTCGATAAATAGGTTGGATTTTCGATTTTTCAAATGTAAACTATCGTCTGAAGTTCATTCGCATGACTAAAAAATTTTTGCTGATTTCAAAAATGAATCATATGTCAATTTGCACTTGAATATAAGGAAAAAATTTAATACTTCTTTCTGCTGTTCAGTTCACTGTGAAATTTCATGTAGACTGGCGTTAACATACCAACTGTTTAAAATGTATTATACACTGCGCAAAAAAAATTTCAATGGTTCTTATTTGTACTTCTTTTTCGTTTGATTTTCTACACTCGAACGCTATGCAATGCGAAACACGCAATTTGACCCAAGAGGAATGTGCCCAGGCGGTAGTTTTGCGAGAAGAAGGGTGGACATAGACAAGAATTGCAGAAAGGTTTGGTGTTTTCCATACAAGTGTGTCCAGAATGTTGCAGCGATTCAGGAAGACAGGTATGAATGTCCGAAGACCAGGACAGGGTAGACCACGGGTAACAACTGCCATTCAAGAACGTTACTTGAGAGTTTCTTCGTTGAGACAACGGTTTGCAACCGCTCGCCTCCTTCAAAATCAAAGTCATGGGGTGCAAATTAGCACTCAGACAATAAGAAATCGCCTCAGAGAATATGATTTAAGGCCTCGTGTCGCGGCAAGTGGCTAAGCTCTTACCCCAGCCCATCGAAGGGCACGTTTGGATTTTGCGAGAGAGCATATACATTGGGAAGAGGCTGATTGGGAAAGAGTTCTCTTCACAGATGAGTCTAGATTCTGCCTCACCATTGTGATCGACTTTGCCTTGTATACAGACGTCCAGATGAAAGATATGCTGAGTGCTATTTCCTGAATACTACTGGTTTCGGGGGAGGATCGATTATTGTATGGGGTGGAATATCTTTAATTGCTCGCACAGACCTAGTGGTCGTTGATAATGGAGCTATGAATGCTGATAGGTATATAAAGAATATTCCCGAAGAGCATCTAGTGCCATTTGCCCTATACATTGGTGAAATTTTTATTTTTATGGACGATAATGCCAGACCCTATCGTGCGCGCATCGTTCAGGAGTACCTTGAAGAGGTTGAAGTCTCTCGAATGGAATGGCCAGCAAGAAGTCCAAATCTCAATTCGATTGAGCAGGTTTGGGAGAACCTCAGTAGAAGGCTGAGAAGTTCAGAAAATCATCAAGCTACTCTTAATGCTTAGGAATCCAACTAAGAGAAATCATTTTGAGAATGAAACGTCGTTACCGAGCTGTAATTAACGCAAGGGGTGGAAATACCAAGTATTGAATCACTTATCAGCATTCCAGTATTTTGAAAATTGTTTAGTTCTCTTCTTTCACATAAGATTCGGTAAAATCCTGAATTTTTCTTCCATTTAATGTGTCTTGTTCCGTTCAAAACCTTCCCGAGAGAACATAAAAAATAAGTCATAAAGTCAATGTAGAGTTAACTTTCATTAAAATTGAGATTTTCAGAATGTGCAGTGTATACTCCGTTCACGAAAGGTTGAGCACATAGTAGGCGTTTCTTTATTTATCTGAAGTTGGCAGTAGGTATTTGCTGTCATAACGTAAAATGAATTCAATGTTGCCGAATGTACCCGGTCTCATCCGACGAGCTTGCGAGTTATCAGACAGCTCTATGCAATATTGACAACATTGCGTATCAATCTAACAAGAAAATAAACATCATAACCTAAAATTTTAATATACACAGTGGAATATGTCAAATTATCATGGCCAACCGACGGCTCAACCTTTCGTGAACGGACTATAGTTCGTGAACATCACATACTCGTATTTCTGTCAACTCATCCTTCTGTTATAGGAATCACGGAATGTCAAATAAATATTACTGCTGATTATCGATATGTTTCAATAATGAGTGAAGTCTTTTATGTAATATTCTAAGAAAACATCCATCCCTATTTTCTTTATATTCATGAAGGTTAAATAAATCAGTAATAATTAAAAATATACCTACCATCCTTAACTATATTTATCCTTCTCATGAATGTATCCCATTAAAGGTATAATAAACACATTAACTTCTTCTAATTTCAAGAGGAACGAGCTCAAATTAACGATAGTGACTTTTTAAAATTTGAGAAATATTTATTCAGAAAACGGTTAATCCAATAATACAGGGTCTTTATAAACGCTACAGAATAAGGGTACCAAACTATTTCACACCACAAAAAATGAAAAAATTACACTGTTTTTTAGGTTAGGCCATAAAAATACACTATATAGTAGTATATTTCTATAGGTAAAGCGGTCGAATTCTGTGGTTGGAATGATAAATGTGTTGACTTTGCAAAGAAAGCGGCAAATTAAAAATGATCCAAAGCTACTTGCGCTACAATCATTTATAGATACCCTGTGGAAGCTCAAAATTTGATGCATATTCAACGGTTACTATGGAAACGCCAGCCTACTCATAATTCCACAGTGCACTGAATATCAATGTATTATTTATGCGAATACTGACATTAGAATCAGCCAAAATTTTGTAACCAGATGATGCAACTTTCGATTATACATTTGAGGAATTGGAAAACCAACTCATTTTTCGAAAATTTCTGGACTAAAAGAATTATATATATTTGAATAACCCTCAAAAAAGTGTTTGTGAAATGTAGCGATGGATTTCAAATACAAGTTCAAACAAGCGAATTATTCTGTAGTATTGAAAGTGACAACTATTCCTCAATTTTTATTCATAACTCAAAATCTATGACAGATAGGTTGGATCTGTTCTCGTACTCGGATTAGTCAGGAAAAGAGCGCCCAAATAGGTGTTATCAGTTTTCCTCTGGTTGTTTATTTTCAAGGTGGATCAATTATGTGCTGGAGCGGTAATGTTCGGTCGAACAATGACAGGTGGCATCTACTTAGAAAACATTATTGATCCAATCATTGTTTCTTTGCTCAACTAAGTTCGTTTGAATTTTATTTATCAGGATAATAACGCCCCACCATATAGAGCAGGAAGTTGAAAAAACATTCTTCAAGAGAAACAATATTCAGAGACTGAGCTGGTCAGTCATTTCACTCGAACTGAATACAATTCAGCACATACGGGATGACCCAGAAAAAGCAAAATACAAACGCCAAAACATACATAAAACTTTTCAGGAATTGAGTTAAGCCCTTCACAGAGGATGAAGCGATATGCCTAAAAATTTCATTAATGAATTGATGAGTTTGATGCCTAGGCGTATTCCAGAAGTAGATTGAGAGAAGAGGTGTTGACACGGATTATTGAATTTGAATTCAGATGTGAAGTAAATATAAATAATAATGATGAAATCAGATTTTTTTCTCATTTTTTCTATTTTATCTCATTATGTATAATGCCAAATAGTACCAAACAAAGATTTTTTATTGAATATATTGCAGTTGACATATAGCAAAATATTTATCTCATTCCATAACATAGAGAGTCCGGGGCTAATTGTCCCATTTTTTCAACTTTATTTTTTTTAATTATATAAATTGCAAAAGTTAGTCACAAATCTTTGTTTCGGCTTCTCTAAAATACATCAGAACAAATCATAACCCAAATGGTTTCAGAGTAATGATACGTTTCATGCGATAATCAATCTTATTCTGTAACTCGGATCCAAATGGATGCATCGAATCGAAATTCTGACGAATAGAGATGTCCCTCTTCTATCGCGTCTAAATTTGGTATTCTGTGAGCAACATCGTAGACGCTTGGAAATCGAAATCCTCATTTCGATTTGATGCTTTGAGTAGAACTGGCAACGTTGTTGCGCCAAGCAAATTTCGACCTTAACGACCACTGACACTTTTTATCAAATGTCGTTCTTTCCATAGATCCATAGAAAAACTCTTCTTTGGCTATGCATAGATCCATATAAATATAAACCTAACCTCACATGTTCGTGTCATAGACAACCTGGTTCGTAAGTTGTTTTGCATTAGACTTGTTTAATTGAAATTATAAATGAAGAAAGTGTCTCCTGAGCAGCTCACCACCATGGTGAATTATATATCCTCGAATAAGGTAATGGTCCATGGAAAAACAAAGCCATTGGAGGCCGAGAGGAATTTAGTTCAAAATTTGTGGGAAGAACTCGCAAAATTATTGAATTCAATAGGCAGTGGACCTTCAAAACTGCTGCTCAATGGAAAAAAGTAAGTTTGCTGTATATTTCAATTCTATTAATAAACATCACTATAGGTATCCGTATTATGTTCAATTTTCAGACATTTATAGACTGGAAATGTAATACCAAAAAAAGGCCAGGGAATTCATTAAAGAATCGAATAAAACAGGAGGAGGAAATTCAGAAACTAAAAATTCAACAGAACTGAGGAGAAACTTATATCTCTGTTGTCCTGGATTACAGTCCAAGGAGCGGACGTTGAGGAAATAGGTTTAGAGTTAGGGAATAATTCGAATATGACTACAGAGACATCCGATTTTTCTCTAAAAAGACCTGGCAGCCCTTCTGTAGTGCAGTCTTCCCCAAAAAAATATTGTACCGGACAAGAAACTGAAGGAGTAATAGAGAATTCTTTCAACGCAGAACTAGGACCTGTTACATCAAGCGAAAGAGGGAAAAGAAGAACAAGTTGGTTTTCTGATATATTGAGGTTTCATTTTGATATATGAACATTATCTTTCAGATAAAGACAGTAATTTAAATAAGGCAGCTGCAGCATTTGAATCTGCAAACAATATATTTTTAATGCCATTGATAAATTGGTCAAAAACAATTCATCTAATGATGAAATGAAAGCGAAGGATTTGGAGCTCAAAGAAATAGAACTAAAAATAAGATATCTAGAGGCGAAAAATAAAGCCAAGGAGCTAGAATTAATGGATAGAAAGCTCGCATTGGAGGAGAAGAAGTTCTCCTCATCTGCAGATAACCCCCCATTCATTTATTCATATCACCTATCATCAATTCAGAGCACTCCAAACTCTCAATGCAATTGCAATCTGCTATAGATCATCAAATACATATATAATCTATCATACCTAAGCAGTAAAAGTTATTACCTAGTTGAGAATAAAATGATTAAAAAATATTTAAGTTTGGAATATTTTATTTTAATTCATAATGAACATTTCACATTAAAAAAACTTATATATAATGTATATACGGTGCAATTAAATGGTACAACCTATAATAAAAAAAAATATGGGAAGTGGTTCCTTATTAACTGGTTCCTTATCCTTACACCGAGTGATAAAGTATTTCTATTCACTGCAACCTCTTCTGTATTAAAATCAAAATTTTTTTCATCACTTTCAACACTTTCAATCTCATCATCAATACTGTGTGTTCTTAGAATGTTGTGTAGAACACAACACGTATAAATGATGTATGCGGCAGAAATGGGGCTATAATGCAATACTCGGTGTTTCAGCAAGCATCTAAATCTCATCTTCAATAGCCCATTGCACCTTTCAATCATATTTCTGCATTTAACATGTGCCTTGGTGTATCGTCCCTCAGGTGTTCCCCCAGCAGCATTTTCTATAGGCGTTAAAGGCCAAGGCTGTAGTGGATATCCTGAATCACCAAGCAACCAGAATCCATTCTCATTGTTATTATATGCATTTCGCAAATGTTCAGACACATTGGACATGTTCCATATGGCTGAGTCGTGCATTGATCCAGGATAGCGAACTTTACAATGTAAAATTTTCATGTCAGAATCACATATCAATTGCACATTGACACTATGAAACCCTTTTGTATTCAAATATGCAAAGCCTGGGTGTGCATTATCATCATTCGGAGGTGCAATAATTGCTACATGCGTGCAATCTATGCAGCCTATTACACCTGGAAAATTATATTTTTCCATGAACTTTCGGCTGATATTCAATTGTTCCTGCATTGTTCTAGGAAATTGTATGTATCTGCCACTCAAGTTCTCTGTCACCGCTCTACTCACTTGCTCAATGCAACGACTAACCATAGTTTGACTCAAACTTATTGAATGATTCTGCTCAATGCTTTTTTGGTAACTCCCTTGGAAATAGAAATGCAGAGCACATAACACCTGAAACAGTGATGTTTAGAAAAAGAAAACAATTGAAATCCTTCAGTACGTACCTTCACATGAATTGGCACACATGTTCTCCTTATTGGTTGCTCCAAATGAGGACTAAGTTCATGAATGAAGTTGAGTGCTACAGCTTTTGGTAATCGGTATAGCTTCCTAAAAAACTCCTCTGGTATTTCGAAGGGATTACTGACATCCCTGAAACAGAAATTGGTTTGTTATTTAAATTTTGTATGTGAAACTTGAAAAAGAATATGTGAATCGCTGCTATAATTTATTGTAAATGTTGACTTTGTAGCTTTAGGCTAATTCAACGTTTTACTGCTACTACATACCTTATCTCACGACGTTCCATTCTAAACAGTTGCCGTTCGAGTTCTTCCTATATGGCGGAATGTAATTGATGATTAATATCCATTTTCACTTTACACTTTGGAAATAATAAATACGGAAATCTAACTTGAGTTCATGAAATACCATCCAACTCGCAAAACTGTTCAAATTCACAGCTCGTCATCACAGCGCATGTCCAATCTGCGAATTTCGATCTCGATTTGAGGTTTCGACTGGTCTGGACTGATAAAAACCATCTCTATTCGATTTCTAGCATAGATTTCGATGATAGAAATCGAGATGAGGTTACAGAATACCATTTTCATTCGATTTCGATTTGACGGTTGCGTTTCTATTCGATGCTTACCATTTCTATTCGATTTGAGGTTATAGAATAAGGCTGAATGTCGAATGGGCCAACTAGCCCCAGGTTCGGGGTTAGTTGGCCACAGATCAGGGGTACGTTGTTTCATGCATATATATCACGAAATAAATAGAAAAAATGGAGGAATTATTTGAATAACATTTCAAAATAAAAACAGCAAATAAATTTTAGAGACATAATAAACAGATAACAAAACTTCGAAGAACACAAATAAACTCCACATCATAAAAATTCAAAACCTAAAACAACATTCTTCACATAACATGAAAGCTCTTCTTGTTGCCGATGAAATACCTGCAATCGAAAAGTTTATAAACTTTATGCCATTGGATATTTCATTTGCCATAAGTAACTACTGCATATTTCCAAATGTTTTCTCTTTGATTTAACTGCCATTATTCAGCATATTCTGCAAATTTTCCTTGGAATGTTGAATGTCCTCTATTCACAACTGCGGACACCGCTTGCAGAATTACATCTTTAGGTGTTTTGCCTCTTTATTTTTTTCTCTTATAAGTAAGCAGTTTTGTCTGAAAGATTAATACTTGCCCCAGTTGACATCGCCTCTATAAGAGTTCCCCTTTTTATTTATTAGATTTTCCTCTTTCAATTTAGATGGAAAGTGTAGCCAAAGAACACGTTATATGATATAAGTGATCAACATTGAATACAAACTCACCCTAAATTCACAAACACTACAACTAGCTCTGGTCTCCCCTATTCTTGAAAAACCTAGTGGGGGCAAGACATGACATTTCAACCGAATAATAATTAATGAATGGGGATATACATCCGAAGAACAAAATGAATTGATCCTGATCGATAACATAATTCAATCCAATTTTTCTTTCTAACATTCTTCTAATCGGAAGATTCCATTCGAGTAAAAATAAATGACATATTATGTTACATAAGCATAAATTCACTTTCAGGGTTATTCCTTTCGGGAATAGATATGGCTGAATATAAAATTCCTGAATACATGACTGAAATCTTGATGAAATAATAAATGGATTTATGAATTGTTTCATCTCGAGATAGAATGAACTTATAGAACAATCTTTCTCCGACACAGTGGAGGACATAAAATATTTAATTTCATTTTGTGTGCTTCTGTGCTTTGGGTATAGAGATTACTCGCAACTAGAGACGCACTGTGGAGCTGACGAGAAAAGCAATTTGCGAATCTTACAGTGAAATTATGTATTTCTAGTTTCTGACGTGAAATTCTTGATGATATAACATACGTGGAAATGTTTTCGGGGTATTTTTATCCTTTTTCAATGTATTCAACGTTTCGGCCAGTACTCGCCAGCGGTCGAGTCGTCAGATAAACTTAAGAATTTTAATTCTCGAAAAAGCAACTTTCTTCGCTCTTTAAAAATGTTAGTCATTTTTGACGGTTCTCAGAAAATTATTATTATTATTATTATTATAACAAAGTGGTGAGAGTTGAGGTGACACCCATAAACTCACCAAAAATAATATATGATTTACATATACAATAAACATTAAATGTGCGGTTCAGATAAAACACAGTAAAACTCAAAAACGAAACCAAAAAAAATCAAATACCTCCGTCGAGTTTACTCGCGACGAAGCATATCGTCGTAGCTGTTTTTGAACGCGTTCACAGACACTGAATCTACGATGGAAGGATGCAAATTGTTCCATGTATCAAACACGCGATTTGGGAGAAAATGGTGCCTCTGAACTTTCCTGAAGTTCTCCTTCCTCAGTTTGAATGCATGTCCACGCAACCGGCTGTCAGCATTCACACGGAAAAGATGAGCGAGGTCGACACCAAAACTTCTATGTAGAGCTCGAAAAGTGACAATGAGGTCCCCGCGAGTTCTTCTATCGGTAAACGTGGGCAAGTGCATTAGAGAAAGTCTTTGACTATAGCTGGGACGTGAGATTCCATAGGGGATACGTGTTGGTCGACGTTGAATTCCTTCGATCAAAGACCAATATCGAACTAGCACGGGACTTTTGTACAACTGCCACTAAAAGTGAGACTTTTCATGACAGCAACAATGTTAAAATTGATTGTTTACGTGGAGGCGTGTTAAAAATATTTTTAACACGCTTCCACGTTAATTTACTTCACTTAGGTATATCATTTTGAAGTTTATTGTCATTGCAAATTCGCCCCTTTTATTATAGGGCAGTTGTACAGAAAACATTGTATGGTATTTGTGTTAAGTGATTTCATTTTGTTCGTGAAATTGTTCAATTCGCTCCGCTCATTTCACAAACTTTTTCACTCACAATATAAAACGTCACTTTTAACACTCATATCATAAATAGCTATTAACTCAGTAAGATATAGCAAGAAGAACAAAACTATGGTGGGAAAATATATAAGGAAGATTCTGTCAGAAAGAGTTTCACAAAGCTAAATCGACTGATTGATTCGTTGATGGTTCATGTCAATAATGAAACAACATTGGACTTTTTAATCGCATCCATCAATGTGATAGAAGTTTTGTGAAACATTGCCTTAATTATTATTTAATTTCCATTTATTTTTCCATTACCAAACTAATAAATTAATAAGAGTTAGTTTGAGTTTTTTCAGTTGTTGAGTAAGACACATGAATTTGAATTAATTTATTCGAAAAAAAGAATTAACTAATTGAGTCCTAACTCCTTTCTGCGGCAAGTTGAGGATTCACTCTGCCCACTACATTTTCAGAATAGCTCGCATGTTGACCTAGAATAGAAAAAATATTTCCTAGTAAAGTTGCGTCTACTTTTGTTGCTGTCATTACGTCTCAATCGTTGAACACGCTTTCCCTCCTCTTCTATGGAATTTGCCACGAACTGATTTTGTCCAGAGCTAGACAATTGATAAAAACTAGTGAATAGTATTTGCCGCTCCTGATGAGTTAATTTTTCGAAGCACTTTTTTTTGCATATACACGCAGCTTTCACCTGTTTAGCAGGTATCGTTTTATTTCCTGACACCGAGGTATACTCTCTACCTTGAGTTTTCAACGAATTTCTCACATTTCGTGCCCAGTTGGATGGATTCCGCTTTCGTTTCCTTGTAGCGTCTTCCGGGTTTAGTTTTTTTCTTCCTCTGTGAGATTTATTTAGTTGATATTCCACAGGACCAACCAATTGTACATTGTTATCAGTTTCTTCATTTATTGGGGCGATGTTCTCAAACTGTTCTTCCTGGTTTCCGTCAGTGTCCGAATTATTGTCCGTCGGTAAATATTCATCACCACTATCTTCAAATGGTTCTGACTCGCTTGAATCTAAATTTTCTGTGATTCCAGCATTACTGACTGATGCTGATTCTGCAAGATAACAATACAGAGGTTGTTTAATTATTATTCAAATTTAATTAATCTCTCAACAACAAACTACGTATGTAAAACAAATAGTAGTCACAATCTTCTAAACAACAGCCATATCATAAAACTTAACCTTAAAATCGCCAATTTTGAATTGTATTTTAACATTAAATTTTATTGTGGATATAACTTACCATCATCGCCAGTGTTACACATTTGTAATATTCGCATTATCCTTGAATTACTCTGCATTATGTATCCTTATTTCACTGTTAAAAACACTTTAAAACTGTAATTACGTTGCACCACGAAGTGACAGATCCGCACTATAGACGCACATAACCTCTACATCAGTTGCAGCTAAAAGGGCCAATGTGGACATTGGCCCGATATTTATTTGGAAACAGAATAACATGAGTGACCGCAAAAACGGCCAAAGTAGACATTGGTCCTTTTAGTTTTATCTAATGTGGATGATTCATAGTGACATTGGCTCCCATTACACGCCATAGATCTGCTATTTGCTGAATTTGACATTGGCCGTTTTAGCACATGAAAGAAATCAAGAAAAGAGATCTAACGCAATGACTAACTCAAAACAGCAGAATATTGACATTGGCCCTTTTAGCTTCAAGCCACAGAATTAAACCTAGGTCGATATCATCCTCACTTTCTTCCCCCTCTGGCAAAGGCGTATTATACTCTATACACATATTGTGAAGCACAACACATGCATTTATGTATTATACGACATGCTACAATCGGTTTATAATGCAGCACTCTATGTTTCAGAAGGCATCTGAATCTCATCTTCAGAACACCATTACACACCGTTCTATTAAACTTCTTGTTTTCATGTGAGCCACATTATAATTGTATTCAGGTGTATTCCTAGGTGGTTCAGTTTCGAATGGTGTCAAAAGCCATGGTCTAAGAGGATATTCCGAATCACCTATTCAAAGAAAAATTACAATAAATATGTTGTTGAATGCTGTGTTCTACTACAAATGATAAAGGATCTTGACATTATGCAAAGTTTACTTTTTTATTACTACTTATTGTTTCAAACAATTTCTTCATCTTGAGACAATAATTCTGTTTTTTATTTTGTAGCTGTAAATGAATGAATATTTCCAAACTATTGTCACTAAAATGTATACATAACGTTAGAATTGCCTTTTACCTAATAAATAATAGTTTGTATGCCCTCGGTCATGCAAATCACTGAGAACATTTAAAATATTTGAACTTCCCCAAATGGAAATCGAGCATTGACATTGATAATCTTTAACTCACTGTCACATATCTAAAATTCAATGTAAATGTAAAAATAGTACTCAAAATTGAATATTCACTAACCAGTTGCACATTGATCGAAGAATAACCTTTTCGATTAACGTAAACATGTTCTGGATAATTTTCATCTTCAACTTCTGGTGGGAAAATAGCTACATGAGTACAATCCACACAGCCAGGGAAATTGAATGTTTTATAGAATCTGAAAATTTATTTATTTATTATTCGTTACTGGCTCAACTTCTTACCGTTGATTCAATGAATACTTACCCAAGTCTCACCATATTGAGTTCTTCAATATTTTTTTGGAAAATGGACCCATCGGTTGAAAACAGCTGGTTCATTCAAAGCAATACTCACTTCCTCTATAGCTCTAGAGACAGAAGGTTGTGACACTGACGTAAATAGATTCCTCCCAATATCCATTTGATAGCTTCCGGATGAAAAAATCGTAGAGCTAGTAAAACCTAAGGAATGAAAGTTTAAAATGATACAACTTGACAACGAGTACAACCTCGGTTTCCAATGATTTCAACAAAGCTATATATTGCAAATCGTCCATTCTAAACCGATAGGTCTTTAATCTTTTGATATGTCACTAATATTAGAGGCTCAAAATTCATTATTCGGTATAACTTGGTATGACGATTATTCTTACTGTTTGTTTGGAATATAGAACTGGTTTTTCTTTCTAAGAGTTGAACAGGCATAGAACTACTTAAATATTAGAAAAGTCGATGGTTGCGCCGTACGCACGGCTACTGCGGCTACTGCGGACGCTCAAGACCGTCCGTTGTAAAATGCGAACGTTCGCACGGTATTCGAACGGTCAAGAATACCAAAACGTCCCTTCCATTCGCAAAGTCGGGAGTTGCGAACGACCTTGAAATTTGCGAACGGTCAAGAATAGCACCTCTGACCTCTAAATTAATTTAAAAAAACATTGTTTCGGTTCTTAGAATCAAAATTTTTGAATTATTGGTATGTCGAAAGTCGAAACATTGTAGATGGTTAAATCTATATACCTATGTACACAAAAAAATTCAGAGAAACTTAGTTGGGATTCAAACCCTCGATTTCGAATTAGATATTAACTACGGAATTGAGATTGTTATAAGGATGTTAATATTCGTTGCCAAGCAACGGTAGTTCGTAGTTCATAGAATTCTACTGTTCATCTGAATTTCACTGAATATAATTTCGTAAGTTGCTTGGCAACGAGTACTAGTATCATTGGAACAGTCTCAATTCCGATTTAATACCTTCGGAATCGGGAGTTCGAATCCAAATTAAGTTGATTTTTTTGGGTAAATACATTTACCATCTAGAATGTCTTCCCCTCAGCGCAATCCACCTCCTTCCATAAACGTGAAACTAATTTATTCGTTTTCCTTTCTCCGTGTTTCCGGAAACCAACAAGAAAAACATCGATTAGAATGCAATGAGTAATGCAGAATATCCACAACTGCTAAACAAAACAGTTCGTGCTCCAACGGATATTCCTTCAGTTCCAACACTATTGCTGCCGTTCTCGATCTTGTTGTCGATGATTAGTTCGAGATTTAATGTGAAACTCGTACCTTACCCTTGAAGCGAATGGACTACGTACAATGGCTAATACATAAATCGTTGTTTCTCTGTTATTTCCTAAGAATATGCTTCAGAATGGAAAGCCGGAAAGCCCCATTGGAAAGTCGATACTTACACCATTTGATTGATGACTTTTCGAACATATGAGAATGAAAACGACGTTCGGGAAAGGAAACAGCCCTTCGAATCACAGGTTTCATAGTGTTAACTCCGACAGTTGTTTCGGTATATACCTTAGTAGTATTTGCCAAGAGAATACAGCAATTGGTTACAATTCGCGAGTTAGCAATGCATTTTTTCCATTTGTAGTAGGATGCGGACAACAAAAATTGAATTGAATTATCCAGAATTATTCTAAGAATAATATGTTAACATTTGATGTATGAAACAATAGAGGGCAAGGCAACTAGAAACTTACCTCGTACAATTCTAAAGTATGTCCTCAATCAAAACAGATGAAAAACAAACAAATTGCTGGATTAAATTCCACATTTTGGCGTGCTATCATTTTCCCCAAACGTCTTAATTTTTCGAAATTGGGGCCGGGAGTGGTCTTAAATGACTGGTTGATCTACACATGATAACTATCGACGGATTGAGTTAGGGTTCTGAAATTTCGAAAGTTGGTTCGGGTTTCGAATACCGCAGTGAAGTTCGTTAACAAGCCAAATGGGTACAGTAGTTTCGGTGTTATTGATATTTAAAAAATTAATTATTTCTCTATGTTTGCGTGGTTAACAAATAAATTACAGCCTTAAAATTTGTACAGTGGATTTGGGACCACTACATGTGTATGATTTCATGAACAGCAAAAATCGGTTGATTGGTTCCGAAGTTACTTTCACCTGAACTTCATCTTATTGATTTTCAAATATTAGCGGAATCACAGACCCGATCAATATCAAACTTGATGTTCTGATTAAGGACACCTAGGTGCATATTCGAGCGGAATTTCGTGAGAATCGTATCACTAGAATATTTTTTCAAAAAAATTAATATTCTGGTTCGTAATATTGGTTTGGATCTTAGAATTTGGACATCCTGATAATTCTAGGTTTCATTTCATTGATTTATGAAATTCTTTTTTTTTGTTTGGTTCAACGCTAATGAAATCAGAATGTAATGAGAGAAAGATGAATTCATGAGTGAAAAAATAAAACCGATTTCCCAATATCTGCAGTTGCGCAAAAGCTTGTGACATCACGACAGTGCTCTTTAAAATTTTTTCACAGCTTTTTTTAAAGTAAACGATTTTAAAATTTAATAACATAGGTTTCATCAGAAATATACAATATATCCCGTTTTCGAAGCCAGAGGGTGTTAAACGTCATTTTTGAGAAAGATTCTAATGAGTGATGATGGTTATGTATAACAGATATCGATTGAAAAATAATCTAAGAGGATTCTGCATTTCTAGACAACTTTTTCTTGTTTTTCTTAAAAACTTTATGGGTTTCCACTCCCAGTCTCTGAAACGGAAATAATTAAAAACATTTTAATTAAGATGAAGTGCTCATGCGAGAATCTTTGCACTTACTTGTCAGGAGCAAATTGGTCTTAATTAAATTGTTGCCTAACAGTAAAACTGAAAAAGGAAATAAATTAAAAGGATAATGTATATGTGTATATCAGACACCTTCTTCAGACAAACTCGTAAAATCTTCAGAATTGTGTGTTTTTTCATTTGCAATCTGGTTGACATTGAAAGTTCTCAATATATAGAGATGTTGATTTATTTAATTCTGAAATTTCCTGATGTCATTTCTTTCTTCAATAAATCAATTCAAATACGATCTATTCCAACAGAACAATTGGCCAAATTCGTTACTTCATCTAACAAAATACACGTGGATTCCTTAATTTTCCTTTTATAATTATTAGGTTCCGTCATAAGGATCTTTGTGTTTTTCCAGTTCATCATATGATCTTCGTTATTTGAACATACATGATCAGCGATTTGTGATCTTGTGATGTCTCTATTTTTGATGTTATTCTTATGTTCCCGTTTTCTTATCTCTTAAAATTTTAATTAATATGAAATGCTCTCTGCAAATCTTTGCAATAATTTGTCAGGAGCAAATCTGTTTTAAAAAAATGTTGCCTAAGAGTAAAACTAAAGAACAAGGTTATAATTTTCATTTTGTCTGGATTCTTTTTATCACGAGCACTATGGATGAAGCAACCTTAAACAGTTTGTTCAGACGTTTGTGCCAAAATGTAAACATTCCTCCTATAACCGCTGTGGACAGTTCAGAATTTTAGTGCAGTCTGACATTTCAGGAGAGGGCACAGTAGATTAAAAATGTGACAAATGAATGAAAGATATTTCCTACTAGACCAATACAAATTGCATAACGTCTTGACGTTAGCAGCTCGCTATGAATTTCGAATTTGATCGCATAACGTTAGTACACTGGAAGGCAATCATGGCTTAGAAGCTACTTTATCCATCATTAAGATCAATACACTAATGAACAGCATGAAACCCCTTTCCCAAATTTTAAACTTTTTGGAAGCTAAAAGTTGAATATGCTGGAGAAAATCTAAAACTATCGAGTCCAGCCAACGTCAGTTTCGCAACGGAAAAACAAAGTGTTGCCTCAATCTGGGAAAATTCAAGCTGACAGGCCTTCTAAAATTGAAAACCTAAAGCAAGAGCACAGCTTTGGAAGCAACATTTCGCATAACCTATCAAATGCTAAGTTACAGTGAACTTTAATCTGTATTTCGTTGTTCAGTAAAAATAATAATCCATGCATATATGACTTAATTGTTAGAATATCTACCATTTATATGGAAGATGAGGGTAGGAATGAATAGATTTTAAAATACGGAACAAACATATAGGTACCGGGTTTTCACTATAATTTGACACCCCTTCAACTTTGTTAGTGAAGGAGAAAAAAATGTTTCGTATAAAAGTTTCACGAAATCAACTGACGTTTTTGTATATAAGTCCAGAAACTGAAATATATACAGGGTGACCAACATATTGATGGCAACTTCATTTTTTCAAATGGAACACCCTGTATATTTTTTCATATTTGTCTTGCTCTTTTTCCCCTGATTTCGAATATGTAACATATATTGGTCTATCTCTTTTATTCTGAGAACCACAGAGTTTTAAATTTTAAGAACTACCTGCCAAGATCTATAATCATTTTACAAGTGGCAGAGTGCGTTTACTGAAAATGCTCATTTTTGGAGTTATAATAACGTCAATGGGAAGATATACAGGGTGAACAACATTGAATGCAACTATATTTTTTCAAATGGGACAATGTCTCTTCAATTTTCAGAGTTTCAAAGTTTTGAAATGATGACACCGAATAAAAAAAATATTTGAAATACCTACGAAATTCTTTATATCCAACCATTTACTTAAAGTTTTGTTTTAAAATGAATACTCAACAATTACTTAACCAATGAAAAATTATAAACTATGGTAGTAAGAATAACATCAACTAAAGAAATTGCTCAAAATGACCACCTTCATTCAATACACATAGTTCATATAGTTGCCTCAAGTTGTTTAGACTATTTTTGATAGCATTATTATGGCTCCGATTCAACGATTCAAGTCAGAAATTAAAGCTTCAAAATTTGTTTCTAATCATTACAATATTATCATTATTCTTTGTGCGTTGACGGGATCAGTTCCGAATTATGGGTTTAATATTGGTTGATTTTATATCATTAAATAATTCTCCGCTTTCAATGATTGTCATTATTGCTGAAGTAATTATTTTCCTTCAGGAACGGCTATAAAAACGTGTCCAACAGTGTTAAATCGGGACTGTGTGGTGGCCATTAAATGGGTGCGCCATTACCAATCCAAAGATCAAATGGACCACTTAATTATTCACGAACTTCCAAAACGCTATGCCAGATGGTTATTAAAATTTGAAACTCTGTGGTGCTCAGAATAAAAAAGATAGACCAACATAATATGTTATATATTCGAAATCAGGGGAAAAAGAGCTAACCAAATATGGAAAAATATACGGGGTTTTCCATTTGAAAATATGAAGTTGCCATCAATACATTGGTCACCCTGTATATATTTCAGTTTCTGGACTAATATCGAAAAACCTCAGTTGATTTCGTGAAACTTTTGTATGAAACATTTTTTTGTATCTCCTTCAGTAACAAAGTTGAAAGGGGGGTCAAATTATAGTGAAAAACCCGGTACTGTTCGATTGGGTATTTCGCCACACTGTTCTCAATTGATAAAAAAGGAATTTTATTTCGGAATCATATGCCAAATTATTTAAAATAATATGAACATGCAGTGTGGCGAAATACCTAATTAAACACGCATAAATAAAAACACGAGACACAGACAGATTATATGTATATTTTTTTGGCTCTGTTTTACACTACATTGTCTTATGCCACGAAGCGTATTCATAAACAAAGCCACGAGTGATTCAGAGCTCGGCGCGGACCTCGCGCTCTGTTCCATACAGGCTTTTGCCTTTACGCCTTTCGGTGTAGTCTAAATGAATATACATGTTTGTATAGTTTATAATGAGACACCCTGTATAGAATACTAAACAGACTAATAAATGCGTGATAAGTAAGTCACAACATACACGGTGATTCATTGGTAAACGGACGCAAGCTGAGGGTAGATAGAGAACAACGAGGTGAACCAGAACAACCTTGATTTGAAGGGTCTGTATTTATTATCGAGATACCTAGAATTTCATTGATTTTGTCAATTTCTTCGATTGTCCATTAATTTTGAACCGCCCTATATATTTGATGATAACCGCTTCGTCTATTCTTTACAAGTCACTAGTTTATTTAGACTGAGTAACTGATTTCTTTTCAGGTCAGACCTGAGAAACAGTGATGACTACAATTCAATAAAAAATTCGATATTCGAAAAGAGGAAAAAAAACTAAACGGAACAAGATTTATTTCGTATTGGCGTTTGTGCACTAGACTTCTTGCAGGCCCATTATGCGATACACCTCTACCTATCCATAAATTCGAAAAATTTCATTCACCAATTGGTCATTCAAAGCTCCATGCTTTATTCCTAAACGAAAACAGAAATGCATTATTCTGAATGATAGTCCATGCGACCAATCTATTGGTAAAACTGTATGGTTTCATATGTAGGGCTTTCAGATGTAGATATAGTATAACAGTTTTCGAAATGACCTCTAAAATAAGTGATAGGTGTTATTTTGAGTGGTACAATTCCCCGAAATTATCAAAAACAAAAATATTCATTCATTGTGTTTCAAGTTTGTGATGCAATAGACAGTTTAACGGATGGCTGAATGTTCAATTGAATCGTAAAAAATGATAAAATCCGAATAAAGTTGCGTTTTTTGAGATTTTGATTACGATATTGTCTGCATAATATTCAGATTTGACTAGATTAGGTACAATTAGAGTATTCAACACGCATGCCCAAATACGAGAGATATCTTGTTCCTTTAGGTTTCTCTCCCCTTTTCCGAATATCCTATCAAATTAAAAGAGATTTGAGTATCCAGGTTTTTTTTTTCAATTTATTTATAGGCAATACCTGGAAAATTTTCTCTGAATGAACCAATTAAGAATGAACGAACCAATTATCCGATAGTTGAGGGTAATTGAAGAAATTGAAAACATCAATTGAACATTCTGGTTCTTGATAATATAAAGACTTTTAATATAGGTTAGTCTGATTCACCTCAGTGTTCTCAATCTACCCTCAGAATCTGTTCATTTACCAATGTTAATAATTTATAATAATTAGATGGACCCAAAAAAATTGTTTAAAACTGAGATATTTCCGCACGATTTTCCTTCAAATGGTATTGCACAATGAATGAATCTATTACAGAATAAAGCAAATAAATATACAGGGTGTCCTAGGAAGAATGCGACAAACCGATACCATGAATCAGTACATCGAGAAGGACTCGTATCAAAAGGTTTTAATCATTTTAGGGCCTTCGTTTGGAATATACAGGGTGATATTCATCTTATGGCTTAAATTTCAAAGTTCAATAACTCTCAAATTATTCGACCGAATTATTTCAAATTTCGAAGTTTTGTCACCCTTTATGATTAGAATCTTTCAATATTTCATATCAGATGAGGAATAAGTAGACAAATTTCGGACTTTTCGAGAATATTGGAACAACATGTACGTAAACATTATGTTTGGTTTTCATTTTCATAACCACAAAGAATCAATGAGAAAAATTCAAAATCTCTGCTTGGCACGGTCATACAAGTGATCAAGAAGTGATAAAAAAAACATTACCTCTTGAGTGAAATGTCAAAGTTCAATAACTCTTAAAATATTCGACCGAATGATTTCAAATTTGGAAGTTTTGTCACCCTTTACGATTGCCATCTTTCAATTTTTCAGAAATTGAATAAATCAGATCCGGAGTAGATAAATTTCGGACTTCTTCTACTTTCAAGAATATTGAAACACCCTGTACGTAAACATTGTGTTTTTTTTTTCATTTTTCTCACCTAATGAATTAATGAGAAGAATATTTGCTTGGCACTGTCATACAGGGTCATCAAGAAGTGAAATATTACCTCATGAGTGAAATTTCGTAGTTCGAAGAATCTTGATTTTATCGGTGAAATTACTTCGAATATTTTAAATTCGTCATTTTTAAATACTGCCTTCCTTGAAAATTTCCTCATATTGATGAACAATTTCATCAACGTGCTCAAAAATGTATTGAAATGGAAGGATACCATTTTGAACAATTCCTGAACTGAACATTTTTCCATTCAATTTGTTTTTGGATAGAATATTTCCACTTTATTTGCCGTTTCTTGTTTTATTCATTATCTAGTTTGTTGGTTGAAACTTTTCTTCGAATAGATCATTAGTGAACTCCCTACTTCAACATTAGTTTTTTTTTCAGGCATAAAAATCGTAAGATCACGCACAGGCTGATCCGATATTACCGAAAAAAGTCTTAAATTTTGCTAGCCTGGTTCTGTTTTTTTCAATTTGAGAAAAAATTGAGGAAGGGAATATTTATTGATCGCCCTGTATAAAAGTGCCAAGCGGAGTACTCGAATTTCATTATTAATTCATTCTTTGTGGTCATGATAACGAGAAAAACATAATATTCACCCGGACCTGATTTATTCAATTTAAGAAATATTGATAGATGGCGATCGTAAAGAGTGACAAACCTTTCAAATTTGAAACATTTCGGTTGAATACTTTCAGAGTTATTGAACTTTGAAATTTCATTTAAGAGGAACTGTTTCTTGATCACTTCTTGATCAGCCTGTATGAGATTTTGAATTTTTGTCACTAATTGATTCTTTGTGGTTACGAAAATTATAAAAAACCTAATGTACACGTACAGGGTGTTACAAAATTTATGAAAGTAGAAAAAGTCCGAAATTTTTTTAGTCCGGATCTGATTTAATCAATTTCAGAAATCTTGAAAGATGGCAATCGTAAAGGGTCACAAAATTTTTCAATTTGAAATCATTCGGTAGAATAGTTTAAGAGTTGTTGTATACGTTTTTCGTATTCTTCCCGGGATCCCCTATATACAGGGTGTCCCGGGAAGAATGCGACAAAAGGATACCAGGCATGAATCAAGTACATCCGGGAGGACTCTCATCAAGAGGTTTTAATCGTTTGAGGGCCTTCGTTTGGAATATACAGGGTGATATTCATTTGATGGCTGAAATTTCAAAGTTGAATAACTTTTGAACTATTGGACCGAATCATTTCAAATTTGCAAGTTTTGTCACCCTTTACGATTGCCATTTTTCAATATTACAGAAATTGAAGAAATCAGATCCGGACTAGCAAAATTTTGTACTTTTTCTATTTTCATGAATATTGGAAAACCATGTACGTGAACATTATGTTCTTTTTACATTTTCGTAACCACAAAGAATCCATTATTGATAAAAATTCAAAATCTCTGCTTGGCACGGTCATACAGGGTGATCAAGAAGTGAGCAAAAAACATTACCTCATCAGTGAAATTTCAAAGTTCAATAACTCTTGAATTATTGGACCGAATTATTTCAAATTTGGGAGTTTTGTAACCCTTTATGATTGCCATTTTTAAATTTTTTGGAAATTGAAAAAAACAAATCCGGACTAGCAAAATTTTCGACTTTTTCTATTTTCATGAATATTGGAACACCCTGTAGGTGGAGACTATGTTTTTAATCCATTTTCGTATTCTGTATGACTGTTCCAAGCAGAGATTTAGAATTTTTCTCATTGATTGATTCTTTGTGGTTACGAAAATAAAATAAAAACATAGTGTTCACCTACAGGGTGTTTCAATATTCATGAATATAAAAAAATCCAAAATTTTTCAAGTCGGGATCTGATTTCTTCAATTTCTGTAATATTGAAAGATGGCAATCGTAAAGGGTGACAAAACTCCCAAATTTGAAATAATTCGGTCTAATAATTCAAGAATGATTGAACTTCGAAATTTCTCACATGAGGTTATGTTTTTTGCTTACTTCTTGATCACCCTGTATGACGGTGCCAAGCTGGGATTTTGAATTTTTCTCATTGATCGATTCTTTGTGGTTACGAAAATAAAATAAAAACATGGTGTTCACCTACAGGGTGTTTCAATATTCATGAAAATAAAAAAATCCAAAATTTTTCAAGTCGGGATATGATTTCTTCAATTTCTGTAATATGGCAATCGTAAAGGGTGACAAAACTTCCGAATTTGAAATAATTCTGTAGAATAGTTTGAGAGTTATTGAACTTTAAAATTTCAGCCATAAGATGAATATCACCCTGTATATTCCAAACGAACGCCCTCAAACGATTAAAACCTCTTGTTGCGAGTCCTCCTTGATATCCTTGATTGATGGTTTCCGTTTGTCGCATTCTTCCCGGGACACCCTGTATACATATATAGAACACTCCAATCGATAAGAAAAAGTGTCTTTCTTACTCTTCCGGAAGCTTTGCTTACTGCTATCATTTTTCGATCTAGGATATTGATACAAAACAAATAGAAAATTTATTCGGAACCAACTACAAAATGAGAATAAAATGCAAAAAACACAAAAATGGTCGATATATTTTCGTACCCTCTGTATTGATATTTACATTCACATACCTAAATCGGTACTACTGAAATATGATTCATCTAATCATTTTTGACTTGTAAAGTATGTCTTTCGTCTGAGTCATATACTTATTTACCACATACGCTTATTCCTTACGTGCGGTGCTATGACTATCATTGGGGTATCAAAAAATATTTGCCTATGTTATTTGGAATAGATTGAGCATATTATAATTTGCTTCCATCTCACACAAAAATTCAAGGCCCAAATCCAGCGTATTGCAGTATCCCACAATATGTTTCAATATAGGGTTCTTAGTGTGTCGTGGTAATTAATGAGATCAGCAAGATTAAACTGTTTAGCCTCTCCTCTTATTAAGCCGGAACTGAAATGGAGTGGTTAAACGTTCAACTACTATCCTGTCAATTAATTTTCAGCACATTTAAGGGTGCAGCACTGATATGGATTAAGTTTGAAAGATGTTAAAGCCCGAATAGTTATGAACAACTATTTCGGCTAATCACAATGACCGTCCTGTCTGGCGATTAATTACGTAGTTGCCTCACTCGTGAGTATTATAATTGTTGTAGACCATTCCCAGTTATTGTATAATTTCTACATTCTAGATTGTGTAGGAGTACAGTGGTTCTTTTTAAGAATAGAACGAGGGCTTCATTTTTTTTCAGAATAATTCCTGATGAGATATATACACCTCTGCATGCATTTAAACTAATAGGCATAAGAAACTATTTTGAAATACTGTTCCGTGATTCGGATACACATTCACTCTGTAAGATTTTTATAATTCAACGTTGTCTTATGGGTATATGATTGGAAGTTGGTACACAGTAAAACACTGTATTTTTTATATGTACAGTTTATTTACACAACTAGAAATGAAGGGTGACACTTTCACCGTATATACTCCAGCAGCTGAGCATCAAGAGTTTTTCATCCTCTTTTACTTTTGTGATATATCGGAACTAATATGACTTTAGATATTCACAATAATAATAAATTAAAAATCGCTAATTTCAGCTTGAAGTTTATTCTACAACTGACTATGAAAAATATGTACAAACAACAACATATGTTACCAGATAAAATAAATTCTGATTTTATAAAAAGCACGAATTGAAACATCACCTAAAATCTACTTTATTTGGCCAACCCCGTGTTACAAAAGTTTTAATCTTATTGAAAATTTTATCTGCTTTTGTGGCTAGTCTTACATCAACCACATTTATAGGAAAATGTTCATTATCTCTAAAATAATTCAAAAAATTCAAATCGAAATTATCTGATGAAAATTCCAAGGTCGCTTGCGACAATCGCAATAAAGAATCTGCTGGATTATCCTCTGATTTTATGGTCTCAATTTTATATTGAAAACTCTACGTAATCTATTTGCCGAAAACTGTGGAATTTTCTTGCTAGGGTGAAAAATATATGACAAGGGTTTATTATTATCCATTACTAATGTAAATTCTTTCGCAAAAAGATAGTTATAAAATTTGGACACTCCGAAAATAAGCGCTAACCCTTCCTTTTCTATTATGAGATAATTACGCTCAGTGTCTGATAACGTTCTAGATGCATAAGAAATAACTTTCTCTGAACCATCCGGTAAAATATGAGAAATCAGAGCTCGTACTTCCTCATCACTAGCGTCAGTGATCAATCCAGGCCCGCCGTAAGCGGGAGTGCAAGGCGTGCCCGGCACAAGGGCACGTCCAGGGGGGCGGCAAATCCAGTGAAATTGAAATTTTTTTGGAGGGGACAAACAATGTGGTAAGCGGGAGGGACAAAAAAGGGGGGGCGGTTGTCCAACTCCAATTGCTTTAAAATTTTGCCAACTGTCGTAGAAACATAGAAATTTTGAAATATGCAATCGAAACTTTGCCAACTGCTCTGAAATTTCTGAACTCTGTTCAACATTGGGGGCGGCAAGGTCTCCACATCCCCCTCAGAGAGACTTTTTCTCTGAAGGATCGGAAGGGCAGGCGGCCAACATCGATAATTTCCGTATATCCACGGAATTCAGTGAATTCACTGCAGTGTAACTTTCAGGTATATTTCCGGGAGGGTCGCTGCCGCCCCCCGAAGTTCCGCAGGTGCCCTTCCCCCCGGCGAAATACTGATAGCGCCTAGATATAGTTAAGGCTTAAAACTTCAAGATCGAAAAATTCACATAATTCGATAAATTGCCCTCTCGGAACTTCGAATTGCGCCCTCGGAAAGAATTTTCTGACAGAAACATCGATTCAGAAAGTTCCTACGGCATCTCTGATTTTGTCCAATATTCTACGAGAAAAATTTGCAGCTGTTCTTTTTCCCAATATAACAACCAGGTAGTAGTAGTTGTAGTAGAATATTTTCAGTGTCGCCGTATCGTTTATGCCAATTATTGCATGTCATAAAAAACCATCTGTTACCAAATTGCGCCCTTTCTACTAGCCGAGTTTAGGTAGGTACGTGATTTTGAAGAGAGAATTACGAAAATAAAGATAAAAACAGAATGAGGGTCTTTGTCGGAATATACACCCCCCAGGATCAATTGCATTTTGCATTCGAAATTGAAACTTGTCTCTTGTCTATGATTCGATTCGAACAGTTCCGTGGTGTATGAACAGTAACGATCAAAAATTAAATTCCAATTATCAAGAAATGTAAAATAAAATAAAACACACTATTGTTGTTTATTAAAATCTTTGGCTATCGATTTCGGAATATTATTCCATCATCAGGCCAGCTGAAAGTATACAAATATAAAAACATGTATTTATCTAGGCGAGAGTATGCAACTTACTGTCTTGAATTAAAATGAACAGAAACTGTTTAAAAACATTAAAAATATTAAAAATGGTTCTCCTCGGTCAGAATTGTTAAAATTTGAATTTTAGTCAACCTTTATTATTGATGTATCTTTCTTGTGGGAATGTCAACTGAATCTGGAACTATAGGATATGTGCGAAATGTGATATCTAATATGTTATTATCGGTGGTCTATTGGTGGCGGGAATTTTTGAATTTTATTTATTGTTGTTTTTCAAGAATCTATGAGTTTAAAAATACTTCCTCTGTCGAATTCTGTATTATCATTAAGTAAAAATTGGTTGTCTTTATTTTTTAAAATTTCTAGTTGTTCAAGTAATATTATTTTATGGTAGTTATTTTCTTTATGAAGTATTTTCAGATTATTTAATGTGATATGATGTCCGGTATCGTTTAAATGTGTGCCTAAAGCGGAATGGGGTTGATTTCTTTTATGTTCTTTGAATCTTTTTTCTACATTACGAGTTGTCATTCCTATGTAAAATGAAGGGCAGTTTGTGCATGTTATCTCATAGACTCCGCTGGATTGTTCGAGTTTAGTTTTCATTTTATTATTAATCAGTATATCTGCTATTGTTCTGTGTCGTTTACTTGTTAGTGTGTAATTGTATTTCTCTAAAGTATGTTTTAATTTTTCATGTAGATCTTTGTAGTATGGTGTTGATATGAAATATTTCCTGATGGGTGTGTGGGGGTAGATCTTATCTAGAATTATTTTTCTTTTCATTGATGTTAAAATTTCGTCGATATATGATCTAGAATATTCATTTTCTCTGCCTATTTGGTATATTATATCTAGTTCTTTCTTATAATTCTCTGGTGTTAGAGGGGTGTTAAAAAGTCTATGAAATAAAAATCTAAATGCGGCTCTCTTCATTGTGGGTGCGTGGTATGAGCTAAAAGGAATGATGGTATTAGTTTGTGTTGGTTTCCTGTAGATTTCGAAAAGAAAAACATTATCGTCTTTTAGTGTTATGCTCAGATCTAGGAAATTCAGTGAATTTGCTATGGCGTGTTCTATGGTGAATTTAATTTTATATTTGGAGTTGATTTCTTGGTAGAATTCTTCAAGTTCAGCGTTTGTTCCTGACCATAAGCAAAAGATGTCGTCCACGTATCTTTTCCAGATTATTATGTTTTTACTATGTGGTAGGAGCATTATTTGTTTTTCTACGTGATCTACATAGTTATCCGCTATGAGTCCGCTAGATGGTAGGCCCATGGGTAATCCGTCTTTCATAGTATATAATTTTTCGTCAAATATGAAAAAGTTTTGTTCGGTTATTAACTGACTAAGTTTCATTATATTTTCTATATCCTCAGTTTCCAAATTTAAGCTGTTATCGTTGCTTTGATGAGTTGTTAATTGTTCTCTGAGTAAATTGAGGGATTCATTAATTGGGATGTTGGTATAGAGGTTAACTATGTCAAAGGATAAAATCATATATGTTTTATCGGATTTTAATTCGAGGGATTGAATTTCCTTTATTAATTCTAGAGAATTTTTTATGGAACAATTCGATCTGTATTTTAGTTTTCTATTGAAAAAGTCATTAATAAATTTTGAAATTTTGTGACATGGGGATGATATTGCCGAAATTATTGGTCTTATGCTCTTATCTGTTTTATGAAGTTTAATTGTGCTGTACATTTTTGGTAATTGTGGGTTCTTTTCTTTCAAAGTATGAATTGTTTCGCTGAATTTTTTCAATGTTGGAAGAGTTGTTTTCAATGTATTGTTTACTTTGGTTGAATATTTTTGTAACGGGTTATTTTTACATTGTATTATATTATTTTCGGTGAAAAATTTGAGTGTTTTCTCGATGTACATATTCTTTTCTAACAATACTAGTCCTGCGTTTTTGTCAGCTTTAGTTAATATTAGGTTGTTGTCATTTATTTTCTCCCGTATTGTTTTTATAGTTGTTGCTATTTGTTTATTGTTAATGACTTTTTTTTGTTGCATACTCTTACCTTTTCATTTTTATAAAGTATAAGGTCCTCCGTTAAAGCATCAGTCACTTTTTGGTAATCTGGGTTTTTTCTTATTTGAACTTCCAGGTCAACTGCAGTCTTGTGAACATTCATATTTTTAGGAACCGGTGCGAATTTATGTCCCAGGTTCATTATTCTCATTTCTTCCTCGTTCAGAGTTATATTTGAGAGGTTCGTGAATTTGTTGTAAAATTCGTGGGGCTTTGGTGTATCAGGATTTACCAGGTGGTTCTCTGTTTGTCTCTGTCTGGGTGTGTTCTTTTCTTTTTCCTCGATTAGTTTTCTGAGTTTAATTTTCCTCTTTCTATCTGCTTCCCAGTTTGAATAGAATACATCTTCTTCTATTGTATCGACTAAAATCTGGTATTCTATGGTATGTAGATATTTTTGTAGGTGATGGTGAAAGAATTTAAGCTTACTGTCGATGATTCCTGATTGTTTATATTGTCTTCTTATTTCTTTCTTAAGTAGTGTTGACTGTATTTGGTTCTTGTTGTAGTTAGATGGTATTTTGATGTTTAGAAATTTTGGTGTGACATTATTCCTTTTGCATTGTTGGAGAAAATTTTCTCCAACAATGCAAAAGGAATAATGTCACACCAAAATTTCTAAACATCAAAATACCATCTAACTACAACAAGAACCAAATACAGTCAACACTACTTAAGAAAGAAATAAGAAGACAATATAAACAATCAGGAATCATCGACAGTAAGCTTAAATTCTTTCACCATCACCTACAAAAATATCTACATACCATAGAATACCAGATTTTAGTCGATACAATAGAAGAAGATGTATTCTATTCAAACTGGGAAGCAGATAGAAAGAGGAAAATTAAACTCAGAAAACTAATCGAGGAAAAAGAAAAGAACACACCCAGACAGAGACAAATAGAGAACCACCTGGTAAATCCTGATACACCAAAGCCCCATGAATTTTACAACAAATTCACGAACCTCTCAAATATAACTCTGAACGAGGAAGAAATGAGAATAATGAACCTGGGACATAAATTCGCACCGGTTCCTAAAAATATGAATGTTCACAAGACTGCAGTTGACCTGGAAGTTCAAATAAGGAAAAACCCAGATTACCAAAAAGTGACTGATGCTTTAACGGAGGACCTTATCCTTTATAAAAATGAAAAGGTAAGAGTATGCAACAAAAAACAAGTCATTAACAATAAACAAATAGCAACAACTATAAAAACAATACGGGAGAAAATAAATGACAACAACCTAATATTAACTAAAGCTGACAAAAACGCAGGACTAGTATTGTTAGAAAAGAATATGTACATCGAGAAAACACTCAAATTTTTCACCGAAAATAATATAATACAATGTAAAAATAACCCGTTACAAAAATATTCAACCAAAGTAAACAATACATTGAAAACAACTCTTCCAACATTGAAAAAATTCAGCGAAACAATTCATACTTTGAAAGAAAAGAACCCACAATTACCAAAAATGTACAGCACAATTAAACTCCATAAAACAGATAAGAGCATAAGACCAATAATTTCGGCAATATCATCCCCATGTCACAAAATTTCAAAATTTATTAATGACTTCTTCAATAGAAAACTAAAATACAGATCGAATTGTTCCATAAAAAATTCTCTAGAATTAATAAAGGAAATTCAATCCCTCGAATTAAAATCCGATAAAACATATATGATTTTATCCTTTGACATAGTTAACCTCTATACCAACGTCCCAATTAATGAATCCCTCAATTTACTCAGAGAACAATTAACAACTCATCAAAGCAACGATAACAGCTTAAATTGGAAACTGAGGATATAGAAAATATAATGAAACTTAGTCAGTTAATAACCGAACAAAACTTTTTCATATTTGACGAAAAATTATATACTATGAAAGACGGATTACCCATGGGCCTACCATCTAGCGGACTCATAGCGGATAACTATGTAGATCACGTAGAAAAACAAATAATGCTCCTACCACATAGTAAAAACATAATAATCTGGAAAAGATACGTGGACGACATCTTTTGCTTATGGTCAGGAACAAACGCTGAACTTGAAGAATTCTACCAAGAAATCAACTCCAAATATAAAATTAAATTCACCATAGAACACGCCATAGCAAATTCACTGAATTTCCTAGATCTGAGCATAACACTAAAAGACGATAATGTTTTTCTTTTCGAAATCTACAGGAAACCAACACAAACTAATACCATCATTCCTTTTAGCTCATACCACGCACCCACAATGAAGAGAGCCGCATTTAGATTTTTATTTCATAGACTTTTTAACACCCCTCTAACACCAGAGAATTATAAGAAAGAACTAGATATAATATACCAAATAGGCAGAGAAAATGAATATTCTAGATCATATATCGACGAAATTTTAACATCAATGAAAAGAAAAATAATTCTAGATAAGATCTACCCCCACACACCCATCAGGAAATATTTCATATCAACACCATACTACAAAGATCTACATGAAAAATTAAAACATACTTTAGAGAAATACAATTACACACTAACAAGTAAACGACACAGAACAATAGCAGATATACTGATTAATAATAAAATGAAAACTAAACTCGAACAATCCAGCGGAGTCTATGAGATAACATGCACAAACTGCCCTTCATTTTACATAGGAATGACAACTCGTAATGTAGAAAAAAGATTCAAAGAACATAAAAGAAATCAACCCCATTCCGCTTTAGGCACACATTTAAACGATACCGGACATCATATCACATTAAATAATCTGAAAATACTTCATAAAGAAAATAACTACCATAAAATAATATTACTTGAACAACTAGAAATTTTAAAAAATAAAGACAACCAATTTTTACTTAATGATAATACAGAATTCGACAGAGGAAGTATTTTTAAACTCATAGATTCTTGAAAAACAACAATAAATAAAATTCAAAAATTCCCGCCACCAATAGACCACCGATAATAACATATTAGATATCACATTTCGCACATATCCTATAGTTCCAGATTCAGTTGACATTCCCACAAGAAAGATACATCAATAATAAAGGTTGACTAAAATTCAAATTTTAACAATTCTGACCGAGGAGAACCATTTTTAATATTTTTAATGTTTTTAAACAGTTTCTGTTCATTTTAATTCAAGACAGTAAGTTGCATACTCTCGCCTAGATAAATACATGTTTTTATATTTGTATACTTTCAGCTGGCCTGATGATGGAATAATATTCCGAAATCGATAGCCAAAGATTTTAATAAACAACAATAGTGTGTTTTATTTTATTTTACATTTCTTGATTTCGAGAGAACATACTATGGAAGAATTCATTTGTAAAAAAAAAAATAAATTCCAATTATTTTGTTAATAGTTTAATTAATTATTTAATTTTTATTTAATTAATACTGTTAATAATAATTCATTTTACCTGAATTAGTGCAAAATAGATAAGTGCAAGGTGATCGATAATAATAATGGTAAGTACTTATCTAAGTTTATTTGTTCATTAACTTATAGCAATAATTACTATGCAAGGAAGATTGAGGGCTCTGAATCTGAATACTTGAAAACTATATCTAACCCCCCCCTTTCCAGCTTTTCACTCAAGATCAGTTCAGGTCCCTCGGTAAAACTTGCCACTAAACACCACCACCCCCTCTCCCCCGAATTGCTCTCTGGATACGCTCTTGATGTAGCGCCCTATTGGGGGCGGCATAACACTATTTGCACGCGGGCGCTCAGACAGCCAGCGGCGGGCCTGGATCAATCTTAGCGGTAAATCAGGGTTGAAAATGAAATGAATCAACACTGGAGCTGAAGACAAAATTATTTTTACCTTTTCAAAAGCTACTTGGCATTCTGAAGACCAATGCCACCTTACTTTATAATTAAGTAAATTGTATAAAGGACACAATAATATTGAGAGGTTTTTCACAAATTTACCGTAATAATTTATTAACCCCAGAAATGACTTGAGAGAAGTAACGTCCGTGGGTACCGGTGCTACTACGCATCTACTTTAGAATAAGAGGTATGCAAACCGTTTTTATCAATGTCAAATCTAAAATACGTTACTCTCGACTGAAAAAAATGACATTTTTCTAAGGATAATTTGAGACCGGCTTGTTGCAACCGAGATAATACTTCCTCTAATCTTTTTAAATGTTCCTCTCTATCTTTACCCGTTATAAGAATATCATCCAAAAAACTGACAACACAATTAATTCCTTGCAATAAACTTTCTAAATTCTTCTGAAATTTAGCAGGTATGATCGCTATTCCGAACGGTGATCTATTGTACCGATACAGACCCTTATGTGTCGTAATAGTGACAAATTTCTTTGATTCTTTCTCCAAAGCGACTTGCTGATAAGCATAAGACAAATCTAATTTTGAAAAATGTTGACCACCCTGTAGTTTGACAAATAAATCTTCTATCTTCGGTAATGGATAAGGATCTACCTGAATTAACGGATTGAGAGTAACTTTAAAATCTCCACATAAACGTACCGATCCATCTTTTTTTAAAACTGGAACAATAGGTGTTCCCCATTCCGAATACTCAACTGGTTCAATAATTTTCAAAGTACATAACCTTTCTAACTCCTTTTCTACTTTTTCCCTCATAGCAAAAGGCAAAGCTCTGGCTCTGTAGAATTTGTGAGAAATTTCTATTCCCGGTTTAATATGTATTGCAATTTTTCCTTTATTGAACATTCCTTAACCCGGAGAAAAAAGACCGTTGTATTTGGAAACTGAAAATTTCAAATCTTTCGGAAATTCCGATTTCATTTGGAAAATTTTTCAATTCAAACAGATTGAAAAAATCGCGTCCCAGAAGTGGCGGACCTCCGTTCTTAATTACAAAAATTTTAAGTACATTATTCATATTCTTATAGCTAATATCACACAGAATATACCCCAATGGTTTAATTTTATCTCCATTATAAAGATTGAAAATTTTATTCGTGGGTTTTAATTCTTTTTCATTTAAATTTTCCATGAAAAACTTTTGTGAAATAACTGAATCACTAGCACCAGTATCTAAATGGAAAGTAAACTCTTTGTTATCGATCAACAAATTGGTTGAAATCCAATCGGCTTTATCTTCTAATTTGAAAAGTAAGTAATTTCCCTCCAACAAGTTATTAGATTCATAAGAATATGTTTTATTTGGACACATTGGTGCTAAATGACCCTTTTGATTACGAGAATGACAAGAAAAGTTTTTATAATATCACTTATCTTTGTTGTGATTTTTCCGACCACAGACAGAACATTTGAGGTTAGGCTGCGAATCTGGAAATTTCTTCTGTTTCATAGAACGGCGGCTACTTTGACCAGCAT
Source organism: Propylea japonica (assembly GCA_013421045.1). Taxonomy (NCBI): domain Eukaryota; kingdom Metazoa; phylum Arthropoda; class Insecta; order Coleoptera; family Coccinellidae; genus Propylea; species Propylea japonica. The sequence continues at coordinate 60,397,936 of CM024241.1, forward strand.
TTCTAGAAGTGGAGTGGGAATACTGCGCTTGAGTCTTATTTTTGCTCTTTTTGTTGGCGCCTGCGTAATGAATTTCTGCCTCCTTCTTCGTTGTACCTGTTGTGCAAAATGGCGGAACTGAAGATTTTGCAGAAGCGATGTCGATCACCCTCGAAAATGTAACTGTAGTATTTTCTTCAAAAAGGCGATCTTTTATAGATCCGCGTTCAAATCCAATAATGAAACGATCCACCAATGCTCGTTCAATCTCTGCTTCCCCATTAAATTCACAAGAAGATATCAAATTTCGTAATCTGGCTGCCCATTCTTTCGGTGATTCATGTGGCATTTTTCGACTTTCATAAAATCTTTCTCTGCTTGCGAAAACTGAAATGTTTGGTTGAAAATGACCATCCATTAATTTTATTATTCCATCATAATGTTTTGACTCTGGCTCGCTGGGAATGCACATATGCAACAATTTGTATGCTTGTTCATTCAGAAAACTTAAAAGAATTGTACGTTTACAGCATGCGTCCTGAATATGATTCGCTATTAAATAGTTTTCTAGTCGTTTTTTATACAGGGTGACTGGTGACGTAAGAGACAACGGCTAACTGGAGATAGAGGACCTCAAACTGAATGAGGATTGGGGGTTTAAATGTCCTATAAGGCTATTAGTTTCAGAGGGACAGGGTGTTTTTTGCAAAAGTGCTAAAACTATAAACTCCCATATCTTCGTCAATATGGCAAATTTTTCGCTGATATTTCGAAAGCATGTTACTATACATATTCTCCATCAGATCGAGAAGAAAAATTCCCAAAAATTGCAGGTCCGTATTAAAAATTTTCAATTTCCGTGTCAGGTTAGAAATATCACCCGGTATATGAGATAAAAAAAATTGAATTGGAAAATTGGAATCTTCAAGAAACACTGAGTAAAAATCTGTTTTTAGTTTGAATGGCACAAATTTTTTATAGTTTTTATTATATGTTGAAACATACCAGTTTTTACTTCTAGACTCTACTCTAACTCAGATCCTTCGACTTTACTCTCACGTTTTCGTCTCTCGTCTCCTCTACTCTAACACAGTCCATCTTTTAATACAGATCTTTCGACTCTATGCTGGGCTCTGCCATTTCAAATTAATTCTATTCGCTATGAAAATTCTGACGAAAGAACTATCAAATAAAAATTAGAGATGATTCCTAAAAGTCGAATATTACAATTTATTCATTTTGAATTCAAGAAACATACTATTCCTGATAAAAAAAAACACTGAATTTGAGATGCTTAAATAATCCTGACGCATTTTGAATATTCCTTCACATCTTGAACTCCTGTTTTATTAATTTTTTATCAATATTATAGGAAAAATTAAAAAAGCAATAGATATACAAAGAGAGGAACAGTAGCACATATGATTCATACAAAAATCAAACAAACAAATGCTCGATATGCGAAAACCATTCCCCCCACACACTTAAAGACTCTTTTGAACAATTGAAGTACTTTTCATATCCACAAGATGAAAAATTATACTCTTGATTTCTATCAAGAAGAACAGAAACACTGGATTTCAGCTCGAGAAAAGTTTGACTTTCTTCTCAGAACCCCTGAACAATAATCCATCTGGTACTTATGTTTTCAACAAAATTTATTCTTCAATGAAATAATGTATGAATTTTGAGGACTTATTTTCCTCTGATACGTACTTAGGTGTAGCAACTTCATCTTCTTTTGAGAAGCATATGAATTTCTTTAATGCAAACAGAATATTAGGGAAACAAGTGATTTTCTAGAATAACAGGTTTATTATTCATTATAAATAAAATACATCCTACTACACAGAGTAGGCTTATTTCAAAAAATGACGTTTATATTGATACATTCATTGATTGTGAATTATTGGGAATTGTGTCGTTTGTTTATCTACTGAAAAATGCCTTCAATATTCACGAATGAAGAATATGTAGATGATACTTGTTTTTGGATTGCGCAAAATGAACGGATATAATATTTGGTCTCAGAATAATCCTCATCTCAAAAGAGAAAGAAATCATTAGAGTTCAAGAGCATTTGCTTAGTTGTTTTCTCATGAACCATTGCATTATTTAATAGAAGAATAAATTTTGTTGAAAGAATAAGTATCAGATGGATTATTGTTCGGGCGTTCTGAGAAGAAAGTCCAACCTTTCTCGAGCTGAAATCTAGTGTTACTATTCTATCAAGAGTAATTTTTCATCTTGTGGATATGAAACGTACTTCAATTATTCAAAAGAGCCAATAAGTGTTTGAGGGAAATGGCTCTCGCATATCAGGCATTTGTTTATTTGATTTTTTTATGAACCATAATTATGTGCTACACTGTTAATATTTTTGTGTTTTTATTGTTTTTTGAGTTTTTCTTGTAATATTGATAGAAAATTCAATGAAAAAGTATTTGAAGATGTGTAAGAATATTCAAAATGCGTCAGGATTATTTAAGCATCTCAAATTCAGTGTTTTTTTCTTTCAGGAATAGTGTGTTTCTTGAATTCAATATGAAAAAATTGTAATATTCGACTTCCAACATATCATAAAAACTTTAAAAAAATTGTGCCATTAAAACTGAAAACAGATTTTTACTCAGTGTTTTTTGCAGATTCCAATTTCCCAATTTAATTTTTTTTATTTCATATACCGAGTGATATTTCTCACCTGACACGGAAATTGAAATTTTTGAATGCGGACCTGCAATTTTTGGGAATTTTTTCTTGTCGATCTGATGGAGAATATGTATATTAACAAGCTTGCCAAATATCAGCGAAAAATTTGTCATATTGACGAAGATATGGCAGTTTATAGTTTTAGCACTTTTGCAAAAAACACCCTGTATCTCTGAAACTAATAGCCCTATGGGACATTTAAACCCCCAATCCTCATTCAGTTTGAGGTTCTCTATCTCCAGTTAGCCGTTGTCCCTTACGTCACCAGTCACCCTGTAGATCGACCAGTCCGAAGTCACAGGATTGAATTCTTGAATATAACCAGAATATTGCACCGTCTCCATCATCTATTCGCTATGAAAATTCTGACGAAAGAACTATCAAATAAAAATTAGAGATGATTCCTAAAAGCAAGAAATTAACTCCAGCTATAAAATTAAATTCACCTTAGAACACGCTGTAGCAAATTCACTAAATTTCTTAGATCTAAACATAATACCAAAAGATGATAATGTTTTTTTTTCGAAATCTACAGAAAACCAACACAAACTAACACCATCATTCCTTTTAGCTCATATCAAGGACCCACATTTAGATCTTTATTTCACAGACTTCTTAACACCCCTTTAACACCAGAAAATTATAGGAAAAAACTAGATATAATATACCAAATAGGCAGGGAAAATTAATATTCTAAATCATATATCGAGGAAATTCTAACATCAATGAAGAGAAAAATAATTCTAGATGAGATCTACTCCCACGCGCCCATCAGGAAATATTTTATATCAACTTCGGAACTATTTAGAGGGTCCTTGTAGGTCTAGGTTATAGAAACTTAATTGGACATTTCCTTACTTTGTTTGTTTCTGAAGATGATAGTGACAATAGAGACCAACTGGCAATGTGAGTAGCTTCAATTTATTACAGTAGATACATGTTGATTTTGTTTGAGGAATTGTTATTTTTTTTGTACTCTATACAAGTCACTTATATTTTTTTTCTTGCTCCTTTTTTGTGTTCATTACTTCAGCTTTTATCTATAATATTTCAATAATTGTTCTTCCTAGTAACTGTAATATACCTATAGTAAATTTTTTTTTAAAGAATAATTTATGATGTAGCCTTCTTTCTGTTACAATTGAAAGATGTATCATTCTATTTGTAGAGCCCTGATGATGATTTTATAATGAATCGAAACGTCGGCATTTTGTCGAATTAAGTTTCAATAACCTAGACCTACAAGGACCCTCTACACTCTAAATTTTGAACACCAGCCAACACCGCTGACACCAGTCGTATTTCCTCAGAAGTCCTGATCTTTTGGTGTTATTTCGCACCTTCTAAAATAACACCGAAGTTAAAAATTTTTCTGGTGTATTTCATGATTTCAAAGGAGTTTCTTTTTTTATAAATAAATCAACTGAAGCGAGTGTGATTTTCATTCGGTTCTTTGCGACTTTGCACTTGTTTGGTGTTGAATCACACTAGAGCGGTGTGATCTCAAATGATCATCCAGTGTGTTTTGACACTGACTCAGTTATTTTTCACAATTTATTAGTGTGAAATACTATACGAGTTAGGTCGGTTTCGGTGTGAAATCGCACCGTTTCAGTCTTAATTTGCACTAGCTTAGTGAGGTTGCAATAACCTGTTCGGTCCCAAACAACACACTCACATCTAAATGACATCTAATAGATATTAAAAGTGATCTGAAGCCATCTTGCTCTGAAATCTGATTGAAATAAGATTATCTAATTGAGATGTTTTCTATACATAATGTCTAGAAGACATCCTTTAGATGCATTATCTAAGACCTGAAACAATTTTATATCCTGTAGATATCCAAAAATTTATAGCTTTTTGATCACACCTCCAAAAGCCGTATATTAAATATCGAAGTTTTAAAATCGTGGAGGAGGTATTTTATTTAACGTTTAATGGACATCTTTTGTTTTACGTCTATTATACATCAATATTTTGCTCTTTTTTGTCATCTAAAATACATCGATAAAACATATGGTCATAAAACAGTAGATTGATTGACATTTTTAGATATATACTGTATATATTGTCTTTAAACGTACGGTTTTGCATGTCTCAAATATGTCGATAATTGTATTTCAATTCGACCACACGTTTTTGAAATGTTTATAAGACATCTAATTGATACTATCGAAAAAAGAATAACGTTTCGACGTATAATAGATATGCCATGCCATTCAACGAAATAAGACATCATTATTCGACAATATTTAGTCATCTAGAATACATAAATAAAATATCTAACTTTAAAAGTCAAAGAATTGTGAATTGATTTTCATCCTTAAGAGTATTATTTATATAAAGTCTCCCAACCAAAGATTATGAATGTTTTTAAGATGTCCATGGAAATATTGCATTTCGACTATAGTCCGTTCACGAAAGGTTGAGCACATAGTAGGCGTTTCTTTATTTATTTGAAGTTGGCAGTATTTACTGTCATAGAGTAAAATAACGTCGACGTTGCGGAATGTACTCGGCCTCGTCCGACGAGCTTGCGAGTTATCAGAGAACTCTATGCACGATTGACAACATTGCGTATCAATCTGACAAGAAAATAAAGAACATAACCTAAAATTTTGATAAACACAGTGGAATATGCCAAATTTCCATGGCCAACCGACGGCTCTACCTTTCGTGAACGGACTATATGTTTTCAAAATGTTTATAGAATACCTATTCATTTCATGCAATAGAGAAGTGAGCAATTTTTTGATGTTTTTCAGATATGCTATGCAACAATTTTAATACCAAAAACCATATGGAAAATAATAATTTATTTAGGTATGAATTCGACTAGCAGATACGCATAGACATACAGGTTGTTTTTAAATTCATGCGACAAAATTAAGCATGTGAAATTTAAGATGAGTCTTCTCTACAACAAAATTTTCTCAGCCATCCCTTTTCGAGATATCACCCCTAAAAGGTAGTGACAAAAAAATCCTTGAACTTGCACGGCAATCCATGACACGTTAACTACGTTCACATAATTTGGCTGGAGGTTGTTGTTTCCAGCATTCAGCATTCATTATGAATCGTATGACATTTTTAATATTTCCTACCAACTTAATAAAAAAAAATATGAATTATGGTCCTTTTCATTCTCTTCAACAATTGGATGAAATGGAGTAAGAACCTCAATTTTTATGCTAGAGGGTTTTTGTTTTCTTAAATAAGTACTTAAACAAAGATTTATTGAGTTTTCCACGAAAATGCTCATTTTTTCCGTTGTTTTATGATACTGGAAACAACAAACATTTTCAATGATTGAAATAGACACGGGGTGTTTTTATGAATGAAAACATTCCATGTTTTTTGTTTCTCGTATCATGCTTCTTTGGTGTGCGGCCTGACAAAGAGCTATACCGGCTGTCAACGGAATATGGAAACACGGTATATAAGGTATCGACTTCGTTTTTTTTTTTCAACAAAGAGAAGATTTTTGAAGTACATGGTTATACCGGAAATGATTTTTTTCAAATGGCGTAGTAGGTGTATTTCTTCATATTTTTATTATAAATATCGATTTCAGTACAAATATGTGTCACTTGTTAACATATAAGTTTAGTATTAGTGATTTTTTTTAATTATTTCAGTTTCGTCCTGGATGAGTGAAAATAATAATAATAATAATAATTGCTATAACAGGCCAGATATAATTCCTAGTGAAGAAAAAAGAGAGAGAGCAATACTTCTTAGACGTAGCCATCCCGAACAACAACAATCTACGTCAAAAATATGCTGAAAAAATATCGAAATATCGAGAGCTTGAACTTCAGATTAAAAGGCAGTGGGGAATGTCTAGTACCAGAACCATTCCCATTCTCATATCAACCACAGGAAGATTCCTAAGAGCTCAAGTCCACCTCAAGGAGCTAGATTTGGATGAAAACCTGTTTAAAGTAATGCAAAAAGCAGTACGTCTTGGTACTGCTAAAACGGTAAGGAAGTTTGTAGGTCACGATGGACACCAGGAACAACCATGGAGGGAAACATTGCAAAAACCAACTACCCGACATCAACTGAGAGATCCAGGACCAAGCAACGAAGGCGAACAACCCAGGACCAGGAGAAGAAGAAAACACCGAAGACCTCAGAGCTCAATCCCCCTGATACTTGCTATCCGGGATGAGTGAAGTTTCCCCTTAGTAGGAGGTGATAGCCGATCGCTAGAGGGTTGTGAAAAATCACACCCTTTCTACGCTAATAGGCTCAAGTCGATAATAATAATAAGATAATGAACACTGATGTCATACCAAAATTCCTTTCAATGGCAACACAACTGGAAACGATCCATCTCATCCTCTATTGTGGCCGCAACAACTGTAGTGGAAGTGCTGGGCATGAAGACCAAACCAAGACAGCACTCAAATCAACCCTGTCCACAACCTCGCCTACCTCACTGGCAAAGGAGGCTGGAGGAAAAAGTTCAACGCTGTCGACAGGACATAGGAAGGCTGACACAATATGAAAATGGCATCAGAACAATCAAGCTGAAATCGTTGGTGGAATCGATTATCTATCGAAATCGCAAGCACTCAAGCTATGAAGAAGAAAACACAACAGTAAAGCAGTGCATCGACACACTGAAACAAAAACTCAGTGTCTACTCCGAGAGATTGCGAAGATATAAAGAGAGCAACAGGAGGAAGCAAGATAACATCTCCTTTGAAAACTCGGAGAAAAATTTCTACAGACATCTGGATGGAAAACAACAGAACTCCCCAAACATCTATCCGAATAAGGATGACATGGAAAAATTCTGGACCGAACAACTGTCAACACCTACTACTTACAACAAAAATGCCGAGTGGATAAAAAACGAGGAGAAAACTCAAACCAACACCGCACAAATGTCCCCTACGGTCATCACAAAACAAGAGCTTTCGGATATTCTCAAAGAAATGCACAACTGGAAATCACTGGACCAGACGGGCTCCACAGTTTTTGGCTTGAAAAAATTCAACTGTTTGCATAGTAGTAATTTAACTAGGGCAGTTAATGAAATTCTACGAGGTCCAGAGAGTATGCCCTCCTTCCTGACAGAGGGTAACTATAATCTTCTGCCAAAAAATCACCAAAGTACAGACGATCCAAAACGTACAGGCCAGTGACATGCCTGCCAACTATGTACAAGCTCATAACATCTTGCATACACGTCGACTGTACTCCCATTGCGAACGAAATAATATAATTGCATCAGAACAGAAAGGATGCTCCAGGGGTGCAATGGGATCCAAAAAGAACAACTGATAATCGACTCCATAATCTGCAACCAAGCCCATAAGAAGAGGAGAAATTTGTTCACGGCTTACCTTGACTACAAGAAAGCTTCGACTCCATGCCGCATGAATGGCTCATAAAAGTTTTAGAGATCTATAAAGTAGATCCAAGAATAGTAAGCTTTCTCAAAACAGTTATGTCAACTTGGCGAACTAACATCGAAATCAGCGGAACAGGCATAAGAACTGGCACAGTATCCATCAGGAGAGGAATTTTTCAAGGAGACTTTTGAGTTCATTGTGGTTCTGCATGGCAATGAACCCGTTATCAACTATTTTAAAATCCTCCAGAAAGGGATTCAACCTGAAAGGCAACACTAGCAATATGTTGATTAACCATCTTTTATACGTCGATGACTTAAAACTGATTGCAGCAAACAGAGACCAACTAGAGTGCCTACTACGACTAGTGGAGATGTTTTCCAAAGACGTCAGCATGAACTTTGGACTGGACAAATGTCGTTCCCTAAATATAGCAGGAGGGAAAATCCAACAGACACCTCTCACCTTATCCAACGGAGAAGAAATAAAGGCAATGCTGGCAGGTGATCTATACAAATACCTAGGTATGAAGCAATGTCAAAGGATAGACCAACGAGTGATGAAGGACGAACTAACAGCAGAGTTCACCAGAAGAATGAGGAGCGTTCTGAAAACGAAACTGAACAGTAGAAATCTCACAAAAGCTGTTAACACCTACGCTTGCTCAGTTCTCACCTACTCTTTCGGAATAGTAAAGTGAGTAATACAGATCTCGATCGTCTCCAACGGAAAATGAGGACACATACAAAGGCCAACAAGCATCATCCTAAATGCTGTGTTGAAAGAACAACAATTCCAAGAACTCAAGGCGGACAAGGCTTTGTGGACATAAAGAAAATGGCAGCTGAACAAATAAACAACTTGAGAAATTATTTTATAGATAAAGCAAACACATCGGACTTACATAAGATACTGATTGAAGCAGATTGTTCAACACCTCTATTACTAAGCGAGCACCCTCATGAAAACACCACACAGACGGATAGTGATAAAATTCAAAGATGGAGAGAAAAGCCCCTACATGGAAGACACCTGAACGAGGTCACCCAGGAACATGTCGACATTCCTGCGTCGAACTACTGGCTGACTTCTGGAAGATTGTTTCCTGAGACAGAAGGTTTCCTCCTTGCCATTCAAGATCAAGTAGTGCAAACTAAAAACTATCAGAAATATATCATGAAGGATAGGAGCCTCACCGATGATAGATGCCGCTACGGATGCCAAACATCAGAAACAATCCAACATATTACAGGAGGCTGCCAAATTTTGCTGGAAATGAATATAAGAGTCGACATGATGCAGTTTGTAAAATACTTCATCAGGAACTCGCCATCCAACTGAAGATTCTGCAGTCCGAAACAATTCCATATTATAAGTATCAGCCCGAAGTAATACTGGAGAACAACCTTTACAGGTTATACTGGGACCGCACAGTACTTACAAATTTAACAGTTGCTAATAACAGGCCAGATATAATCCTAGTGAAGAAAAAAGAGAAGAGAGCAATACTTATAGACGTAGCCATCCCGAACAACAACAATCTACGTCAAAAATATGCTGAAAAAATATCGAAATATCGAGAGCTTGAACTTCAGATTAAAAGACAGTGGGGAATGTCTAATACCAGAACCATTCCCATTCTCATATCAACCACAGGAATTATTCCTAAGAGCCTCAAGTCCAACCTCAAGGAGCTAGATTTGGATGAAAACCTGTTTAAAGTAATGCAAAAAGCAGTACTTCTTGGTACTGCTAGAACGGTAAGGAAGTTTGTAGGTCACGATGGACACCAGGAACAACCATGGAGGGAAACATTGCAAATCCAACTACCGCGACATCAACCGAGAGATCCAGGACCAAGCAACGAAGGACGAACAACCCAGGACCCAGGAGAAGAAGAACACCGAAGACCTCAGAGCTCAATCCCCTGATACTTGCTATCCGGGATGAGTGAATGTTCCCCTGTAGGAGGTGTGATAGCCGATCGCTAGGGGGTGTGAAAAATCACACCCTTTCTACGCTAATAGGCTCAAGTCGATAATAATGTCTTTATTTCAACGAAATCTCAAGGGGAAGTTCAACTAAAGGTGCTCTACCACTTAACCCTTGTTATTCACATAAATACATTTGAATGTGAAGAACAAAACAAAAAAAAAAAAATACACAAGTGTAAAATAATAATAATGAAAAGAAAAGAAGAGAGAACACAAAAAATACTTAAGAGAGCATAATCATAGAGACAACTACAAAACAAATCAGGAACTGAGGAGATAGAGTTTTATCTTTTTTTGAATTGACAATAATTCAGTAATTTTAATTCACTTGGAATAACATTGTATAGCCTGTAAATGTTATAACTAAAACTTCTTTGGAAAGTGGACGTTCTGTGATGAGGACATGACAACATATTTCTATGGCGTAAATTAACATTATGAACATCAGCCCTATATACCAGTTTATTGTAGAGATAAGTGGACTTCTCTTAAGAATTAACTTATGAAATGTACACAGGGCGTGATACTCCAACCTAACCTTCATTGGAAGCCAACTCAACTCTCTCAACTTGTATGAAACATGTTCATACTTTCGAATTCCATAAATGAAACGAATACAAGAGTTCTGGACGCGTTGGATACGGCATAATGTTTCTTGGTCTAGGCAAAAACTGTTATACAGGAGAACAATAATTAAACTGTGATAAGACCAAAGTTTCACATAGTATTTTTTAGTATCCACTGGCAAGTACGATCTGTGAGGATACAGCATTCTCAACGCTCCATAAGCTCTGCGAACCACACTCACCACATGTTCACGAAATCTCAAAGAATCATCCAAAAACAAACCCAAGTTACGAGCGCAATCAACAATTTCAACGACATCTCCATTTACAGTTGGTTTGAAATGATCTTTAACAATTTTTTTATTTTTATCTGAACCGAAAACCAGAGCAAATGACTTTTTAGTATTCAATCTAAGGGAGTGCTTCGCTGCTATGTCCGCCAACCGACACAGATCTTCATTCATTTTCGTTATCGCTGTATCTAAATCATCTATAAAGAAATCATAATAGAGTTGGAAATCATCTGCATACATATGTGCGCAACAATGTAGTATGAATCTTATAAATTGACTCGTGTAAACTAAAAAGAGAAGTGGTCCAAGAACCGAACCCTGCGGAACTCCACCCAAAACACCCCTTGCCGAGGAAACTGCCTCACCCAATTTCACACTCTGAGAACGTCCTGTGAGATATGACTCAAATAGTTGAAGTGCCTCCCCTCGAACTCCACATGATCTTAAAACTGCCAAGAGAATGTCATGTTTGACTGTATCGAAGGCTCTGCTGAAGTCAAGCAGAAACAGAGCCGTGCATTTAGAGTCATCAATAGAGCGCAAGATATCGTCAGTTACATTCAGGAGAGCTGTAGTGGAGCTATATCCGGGACGAAAACCAGATTGAACTGGCGGCAAAATTGAGTTGTCTTCAAGATAGTTAGATAATTGGTCCGCCATAATCTTCTCCAACAGTTTTGACAAACCTGACAAAATACTAATTGGTCTTAGATCAGAGAGCTCGCGAGGGTTAATAGTCTTTGGAATAGGCGTAACTTGAGCATGCTTCCAAGAAGTAGGGAACTTGGATGTTAGTAAAATACTATTGAAGATATTAACAATTATTGGAAGAATTTGAGGACAACAGATTTTAATGAAAGAGATAGAAAGATTATCGCAACCAGGAGCACTGTTTTTGAGTTTTCGCAGGTATTCAAGGACAATAACTTCATCTACTAGACGGAAACGAAACTGCTCCGGACAAATCGGATTGTCCTCGTAATAATCAATAACCGAGCGGTCTGTAGCTTGAAATGTGTGGTTCAAAAAGTGATCATTTATCAGATTGGGATCATTAAATCTGTCTTTTATATCTGACTGCGGTTTGCTAGAAATTCCCAATGATCTGAGTTCTCTCCACTGTTCCCTACTTGAAGTATTCAAAGTAATATACTGAAAAAACAATCGCTTCTGTCTAGTTATAGCGTGATTTACAGTATTCCGCAAACGCTTGTATCGCTCCCAAGTTTCCTCCGTTTTGTACCTTCTATGCCCTGCTCTAGCGCCATCCCTATCCTTCATCAACTTCCTAATCTCATCAGTGATCCACGGCGCATGCGCCTTAGAAATTCTATTAGTCTTGACGGAAAGTGTCTATTAAATAAACTCGTTAGAGTTTCCGAAAATAACTCCACCTTCTTATCAACATCGCTCATGTGAAATATTCTCGACAAATCTGAATTAACAATGTCATGAATCAAAACTAGCTCATTAAAACCTCTACAGTCCCTAACAGTAAATAATTGCGGTTCAATTTTTGGTTTTTTAATTTTTATGGAACATCCTATACATTCATGTAAGGAGAAATTATGCTGATACGTGAAAGTGGAACCAATGATATTGTTCTCATTGCACAAAATCACATCAATAAGAGACTCAGAATTCGGTGGTGTGATATGAGTTGGCTTCTCAATTAGCTGTCGCATGCCAATAGAAGACAGCATGGGTTCTGAAATACTTAGTTGAAGGCAAATTATTATCAAGAAAATTTACATTAACATCCCCAACACAAAGAACATTATCACAATAGGATAATGCATAAGTAAGACTCATTTCCAAAGAATCAATGAACAGTTTATACGGCAACTGAGGTGGTTTATAAACAACAGCGACAATGAAGGAAATTCCATTGAATTGTATTTTAACAAACAACTGTTCTATATTCGAAATATTTGGAACATCAATCACTTCAAATCGAAATCTATTATGTATATATAATAAAACACCACCACCTCTTGCACCAGTATTTCTGTCACTTCTAACAAGGTCAAAGTTATTAATCATTAAGTTCTCCGAATCGACTGAACTATTTAACCAAGTCTCAGATAATGCAAGTAAATCAAATTTATTCTGCTCATTAAACACTTTTAAATCATTAAACTTAGGAACTAAAGATTGCACATTCAAATGACCCAACAAAAACATACTCCGATATGCTCACCAATACGCAACAGAAGTGCGAGAAAGACACAGCCCGGAACGGAAAAACTTAACTGAAACAATTAATTACACACCAGAAATCAGTTTCTCAACACCAGTGTCCGCTCTAACGAAAACAGCTCCATTAATAGTCCAAACATTCTTGAATCCATATTTTTCCGACGATTCCGTTACCAATTTCCACCTGTTATGCGTTAAGTCCTCCTTCATAACTATACCTGTCCCCTTCAAAAGTTTCTTCTTTAGATAAACCGTATTCTTAAAATTTTGATCTTTGAATACAACGATGAGATGCCGAGGATGCTTTTTATTATCAGAATTATTAGTTTTATTAGTTTTACCAGCTCTGTACACAGCGGCGATATCATCATTATTGACTGGTATTTTCAGTTTATCAACAAACAGATTATTGACCTGGGTCAACACATCTTCACCTGGGGATTCCTCAATGCCGATAAGACGGATGTTTTTATTTTTTGCCCTCTGTTCGAGAACGTCCACTTTTTGTTCGAGTTTCTTGTATGTGTCGTCGGGGAAATTGTTCTCAATTATATCAGAATTAGATTTCAAGAACTGAACTTCAGCTTCCAAAGCAGTTATCTTAGCTTCATAAACGCTGAATTTTTCAGCGAACTGTTTGCTGACAGAGTTGATGATTGCGTCCGAAATTTCCTTTATTACATTGTCAGATTTTAAAGCCTCAATTAAGGACTTTTCAAAGTCACTTTTGCCTGGTGGTCATTCTAACACAAACTACTGATACTTTAAACACGAGAAGATCTTCAAGTAACAATATATAGGTGGTTTACAAACGAGGTAATTGTCACTAACCGTATCCAGCAGAGCACAACTATACGCGTGTGTTCACGGCAACGTATCGCAGCATTATCAAAATTAGCATTAGCATTAGCATTAGCAAAAGCAAATGTCATCGTTGAATTTTCATTCCAACATCAGGGAAAAATTGACACCCCAAAAAAAGTCTAAGATTCCCTAGTTTTATCAGCCTGCAATATATTCGGAATGTTAGTCTTTTCTTGAGATGTAAATGCCTTGGAAAAAAGTATTATTAGAAAGGCCTTTTTTCTGCTCAATTCGATACATAAAAGATAAAAATCGAATTAATAATTATGAAGATACAATACTCTAAATCTGGCAATTGGTAAGGTGACGCATATTGTGCTCTGGAAGTAAGATATAAATACAAATTCTAATATTTCGGTACGACCGGAAGTACTTTAAACAATAAATCTAAGTTAAATTTGAAAAAACGAAATCGATAACTTGAATACCACCTATTGAAATAAGAGCGTTTTTCCATATTCCGTTAATATAAATAAATATAAAATGAAAAATAGGTGATCTATGCGATCACGATGAGCGAAATGCGAACTCCTATATCGGGCTCGGTCACGTGGTTACGAACCGCCGAACCGCCAAATGTTAAAATTCAAAGGGATAGCGGGTAGGGTTATAGACAGAAAGACATTCGAACTTGATCATTTCGTTAGAACACTGCTTCGTCAAAAGGTCAAGTCAAATATCGAGTGATTGTTTTTGCTTTAGCCTTAGCTTAGTGAATATACTATTTAGTGATTAGTGCTGCCACAATTAAAGAAGGTGAGTGCAAATGTTGCTTATGGTACCTAGTTCTAGTAAGTACAATTTCAATTTCTCCATAATATAGCTTTTCAAACGTAGCTGGTTCAGGTCTGGGCTCACTGTTATAAAAATGAGATTTATTTATAATTTTCAAAAACGAATCTGCATCTTTGGATAAAAGCAGAATAGGTATTATGAAAATATCTTTTACAGATGGATCATCTATTAAGATCTATTGAATGATGTTTTTAGATAACCGTTCAAAAGTGAATATTATGTAATGTTGAATTATATAGGAACCTATTATTCCCGGTGTAGTAGGTACCTAAAAAGTGTTCCTCCGAATAATGTGGTGGCACTAAGATATGCTAATTAATATAAAATTGGAGATTTGTTATGGAATCTAGAAAAGTCGATTGAATGATATCTTTCAGATGACTAACTAACACTAGTGATTAACTTTTGATTAGGTACTACTTCCTGTAAATTATACCTATAACATTTGTTCTACTGGAGAATATGTTGATTAATTATTGTAAATTAGGTAGGTATATTGTAAGTAGAAATTTGAAACCTTTCATAGAATGATCATCTGAAGAAGTCTATCGAATGATATCTTTTGAATAACCGTTCTATTGAACTGTTATGTCTGTTATCACTATTCTGAATACTCTGTTTATTTAGATATTATCCCAGGTACCAGGTACCTGAAATCCGCTCTTTTTAAAAATATGGTCCGATGATCTAGAAAAGTCGATTGAATGATATATCTTTCAGATGACTAACTAACACTAGTGATTAACTTTTGATTAGGTACTACTTCCTGTAAATTATACCTATAACATTTGTTCTACTGGAGAATATGTTGATTAATTATTGTAAATTAGGTAGGTATATTGTAAGTAGAAATTTGAAACCTTTCATAGAATGATCATCTGAAGCAGTCTATCGAATGATATCTTTTGAATAACCGTTCTATTGAACTGTTATGTCTGTTATCACTATTCTGAATACTCTGTTTATTTAGATATTATCCCAGGTACCAGGTACCTGAAATCCGCTCTTTTTAAAAATATGTTTATAATTTACACGATGATCGGTTTTGGAATCTTTCTTTCAAATATTTAAGGATAAATATTTCAAGATCATCTGAAATTTCAAATTATAGAATTTCATAATTTGCGTTGGAGATTTCGTAGGGCTCAAATTGTTACAGTATCTATTATAGAATAAATATTTTTCTGAATAAACTTGGAAGGTTTATCATCAAAGAAGTCAATTGATAGACCTCTTTGAGATATTGATTTAGTAATGAATAATACTCAACCACTCGACTTGAAAAACTTGCTGAAAAATATTATCATTAGTCAAAAAGTCGAGCACAAAATAGGTTCAATCAGGATTTGAAGAATAATTGAATGTCTTGAGCTTGAAATCTTCGAGAAAATGTTAAGATGTTTTTCAGATCATCTCAGATGAATTATAGCAGGAGGTATAAGCGTTTTCCATTTCTATTTAGAATGTTGTTTTTTTCAGCTATCGTTTCAAAAAATGATATTTATTCAATATACAATGTCAAAAAAATTAGCATTTATATAAAATATAGATTTAATTAACAATTGATCACCTTGAATTCAAAATATCATTTATTATCTTTCTGATATTGTATTCGAAGGTCATATCATTACGAATAAGTCGAAATCTCAAAAAAAGGAAATTTTCATAGCAAGCCTTGAATCCTTTGGAAAAATATGAGTGAGAAGCCTAATTCATTCACTCATTTTTCCATTTCTAAAAGTTTTTTCGACAACTCAAGCATTTACAAAAAAACATAAACAAAATGTGTTCCAAGCTCTTATTAAATAGCATTTTATTGAACAACAGCCAACAAAATTAAAATGCATCGAAATTGTTTTCTCGTGAATGATTGAGTTTTCGAAAAGAATTGTAGAAATAAAAGAGTAAGTACATATATGAATTGGGCTTTTCAGCCATGTTTTTTTACAAGTAAAATTCTCATAAAAAAAATTGTGAAAAAATTGTTTCCGTTAATCTTTGGAAGGGTGTAACCTTCATTTTCACCATAGCATCACCTCTCAAATTTTCTCGGTGTTACCCTGTATTCATAAACTTTCAATTATTTCTATTTCTCAGAAAAAAACTGAACGCAATATAAAAGTACATTTTATAGTTTGAAAAAATTTTTTCATAATTTTCTGCAAAACTTTGATATTCTTTTGTTCTCTGTTGTGATTGTTTATTAAAGTTGTACTTAATTGCGAAAAAAAATCACTTATTTTGATTTGTGTTGGTTCCAGAGGCTGTTTATAATCTGTTCGAGAGTGAAATCCTGGCAGATCTCAACGACACAACCCTAATAAGGCAATTCAAGACTGGTTACGCCTTGCAAACCAACGATACGAATATGAGAAAACGAAAAGCAAATCCTCACAAAGTGCCGATGCCTATGACATTCTTATTTATTTTTTAATTGAACAAATTGTCTCGACTACATTGGTCATTGATACAATTTATATTTTTGATACATTTGAATTGTGTTTATTAATGTTTTTATATTATGAATATACCTATTTATTTTTTCATATCAGAACTTGTTTTTGCTTTCCTAACTGCTATGAGAGATTTCAACTGTGTAGATAAAATATATTATATCTGATAATTTGCTGGGCCGCACACCACAGAAACATGAAAGGAGAAGCATAAAACAGTTTTCATTGATAAAATAAGACTCAAGGTGTTTTTATGAATGAAAATACATACTTTTGAAGTCTCTCACCAAATCTCCTTAGGATAAACATGATCTTGAAACTAGCAAATGTCAATTTTCTTTGAATTTTTTTACCATACAACCCTTCTTCGAAAAATCTAATGGAATAAATCAGTAACAGGTCTTAAATATGACGTCTTTCAAATCATTATATCGTTCAATCGGAATATTATTTATGAAAATTGTTGGTGATATTGTATACGTATATAAGATGACATAAGATAAACCTTTGTTCAATGTCCCTAAAAAATCTTTGCATTGTATAATTTTTGACATCTTACTATTGTCAATTCCAAAACAATATTGATAACGTGCGTTCAAAAAAATTCGTGGTCAAGTGAGCTGTGGATTCTATTTTTCCTGAGAGTCTATGAGGAGAAAAATAGAATCCACAGCTTACTTGACCACGAATTTTTTTGAACGCACGTTATCAATATTGTTTTGGAATTGACAATAATAAGATGTCAAAAATTATACAATGCAAAGATTTTTTAGGGACATTGAACAAAGGTTTATCTTATGTCATCTTATATACGTATACAATATCACCAACAATTTTCATTAATAATATTCCGCTTAATAGACGTCCAATTTCGATCATGACGGCAATGCTCCAAAAAACATCTACTATGTTATATATTTAAGAGGTTATGAGTGTGGATGTTTTTCGGATCATCTATATATTATCAGATTATTGATCAAGAAAAACGACAAAAATCTAATGATATATAGACATTAGAGAGTCATCACAATAACATAAATCCTCAAACATCTATTACATGTCAAACGTGATACTAAGTTAGGATAAACTAAAAAAAAACAGAAATTTCACTTGTTATAGAAAGACTTACTTTGACGTGAAATAGATGTCTAAAAAAGTAGTATTTTTCAACGTAAATCTCGCGGACATTTTTACGTCGAATCTAGGTTAGAAATTCAATACATTTTGATGTTTTATAGATCATCTAATAATCTATTTTATATAGTCTATAAAATGTTTAAAAGATGTGTGTGTGTTGTTTGGGGTGTTATTTAGCACTGACTTAGTTGAGATGAGAAATGACAAATTTATATCTGAAATTAAAAAATGCCATTCAGCAATTTAAATATCAGATATTTGATACATAGGTTCTTTCGAAGATAAAATAATGCATCATGAACCATAAATTATTAATTATTATTTAGCTAGGTACTTACTCCCTATGTTAATATTTTGTTCTGCAATTGTTATTCCTTAAAAGTCTTTTAGTGTATTCGTTTGCTGTGCAGGTTTTTAGAACAATTTAATTCATTTGAATCCATTCACAATAAAAGATTACAACAATATTTGTGGCCAAATCAAAAAACATTTTCCTGTTGATAAAATATATTTTCCTTACACTGATAAATACATAATGAACAGATATAGATATGTACCTGATGGTAGACCAAGTGAGGGGTTGACAGTAGAGGTATCTTCCAAGAACACCCTTAGGGAAGGTTCTTCAACTAGTCAAAAAAAAAGATCAGATATAAGCACTTATAAATATAAATGGATGTAAATTTGTACATCGTATCTTCTCACATAAGCATTCAAGTGATTCAGCAATATCCATTTCCGTCAATTGAAAATATATGGGTAAATAATCTCAACAGAAGTCACAATAAATAATTCCACCGTATAACCTAATCAGGTATATTATACAAAAAGAAAGTTTCAATCCTTTGTAAACACAAAAGTTACCTGAATCAGTCTAAGTTCATATTCGTTGTACCTACTTTCAAACAGTAAAGGACAAAATCAATTGATTTTGTCCTCGAATCATCAGCCAAAATGAACTTTTCTCTGTATCCAAAACAAATTTTCACGCATTTCACTTTCTTCACCTCAATTAATTTCACACTTTCGATTCATCATCACAAAGGCACATACAAGAAACAGAGATAGATAAGAAGGTGAAACCATTCGCAAGTCCTGTTTTGACTATGCTGAGGACTCTTTGTAGAGCCGCCAAGAATTGGAACTATTGCTATTAACATTGTTGCCAAAGTTATTCGATTGGAATAATCAGTTCATCAGACACCATGGTTCTAACTGTGTGACCGCTCATAATTTGGCAATATCTGGCAACCATGTAAAAATACTGAAGACAAACTAAAGTAAACGTATGGGTTTTTCATATTTTTGGTGCGTATTTTGATTCAGTTGGTGTAAATTTTGAAACATGATTTGGCCGAAAAACACTTCCAGGTGCTTTTTTTGTTTCTACAAGCTTCAGAAGTAACACCTGATCATTTCTGTGAAATTATTATTTGAAACTTCAAACATGCAGTGTATATTTTCACACAAGAGTTGATTTTCTGATTTATGCAGCAATTTGTTTGTTTGATTGGTGTTATAGCCTGATAAACACAGTGTGTTTTCAAATATTTTTATATTCATTCTTGATTTTGTTTCTGTTTGTGATAATGTGTTTCATGAATCACACCACTTAACACTATATTCTCATAATTTCGATAAAAATGATAGAATTGTGACACAAAAAGGGAAAAATATGCTTGATAGTTTAGTATTAGCATTTACACCGGGATTTTTTTTAGAGTGTAAATAGTTCTGAAATTGTGGAAAGGTCTCTAAAATATCCAAATTTTATATCAACACCATACTACAAAGATCTTCATGAAAAACTGAACCATAATTTAGAGAAATATAATTATACACTAACAAGTGAACGACACAGAACAATAGCGGATATACTGATTGATAATAAAATGAAATCTAAACGTGAACAATCCAGCGGAGTATGTGAGACAACATGCACAAACTGCCCTTCATTTTACATAGGAATGACAACTCGTAACGTAGAAAAAAGATTCTATCAACACAAAAGAAATCAACCCCATTCCGCTTTAGGCACACATTTAAACGATACAGGACAAATAACTATCAAAAAATAATATTACTCGAACAACTAGAAATTTTAAATAATAAAGACAACCAATTGTTACTTAATGATAATTTCGAATTCAACAGAAGGAGCATTTTCAATCTCATAGATTCTCAAAAACCAACAATAAATATCAAAATTAAAAAAATTCCCGCCACCAATAGACCACCTATAATAACATATTAGATATCACATTTCGCACATACCCTATAGTTGACATTCCTACAAGAAAAATATACCGGTAATAAAAGTTGACTAGAGTTCAAAAAATTTTAACAATTCTGACAAAAGAAGACCATTTTAAATGTTTTTAAACAGTTTGTGTTCATTTTAATTCAAGACAGTAAGTTGCATACTCTCACCTAAATAAATACATGTTCTACATTTGTATACTTTCAGCTGGCCTGATGATGGAATAATTCCGAAATCGATAGCCGAAGATTATAAAAAACAATAATATTTCTTTATTTATTTATTTCTTTATCCCAATAGCACTTTTCTTTATCCCAATAGCACTTTAATTAAAATCGAATTTTTGAATATTCTGCAGTTCGTTTCTATCTGTATACCTACAGACAGAAGGTGAAACTTCTTGAGCTCTTGTTATACTTGAACGAGTGCTATATCGTTTTGCCCAAATATCTGTAGTTTTCGACTTTTGAACCGAAAATGGTCTCAATCGATAGGGTTCGACTCCCTGATGACGAATCCGTGGTCAAATTCAATTCGATCCGTGGGGCTGTCTGTCCGGCCGGTCGTTATCACGATAACGTTTGAAGAGATTATCCTAGAGACTTGAGCTTCTTATGGTAGGTTCGGATCCCAAATGCCTCAGTTAAGTTCGTCAATTGGCCAAATCGTACAGGTTGTTCCACAAAATATGGCCATTCAAAATTGTTGTTCCTGAATATTTTCAGACAAAACGGAAATAATCGCAATTAAATAATGCGATCACATGCCAGATGCTCATAAAAAGCCTCATACAAAATATTGTGACCATAGTGTTGGTTGACAGAACCATAGAAATTTCATTTGGATTATTGAAAAGGGAATCTTTATATTTTCATAACAGAATATTCGATTCGAGTGAAATCTATTTTGTGAATGAGGACTGATATACTGAATGTTCATGCAAAATTTCAAGAAAGTCGCATCATTAGAACCAGAGAATTAATTTTTTTTAATTATGTTTTTTTACTTATTGCATATTCTGAATAATTTCTGAAATATAATTCCGATTGTGCTGGGATTCTGCATTTATATATTTGGTATCAATTTCAAGTCCCATATAAATTTGAGGTAATAGTATTTTTGCTCTACCAATGAACGAGGACTCAAAAGCTCTTGCTCAGAGCTTTTGTTGAATTTTTTTATAAATATATTCTGAATCTTTCATCATATTCACACGTATTCTTGATATGTCAATAAAGTCTGGATTGTAAATAATCCCGGTAGGAAAGGAATAACGTTATTAGACGCCGAATGGCATAAGGTGAGTTAAGAATTTATATTTCGCACAGGGACATCGAGATTTATATTGTCAATGTTTCCTGAGCGCCATACCATACCGAATAAATCTAAGAAATTCATCGGTTTCTGGTTTTATCCATGGTGATTCTTGGCTTTGGCTCAGGGAAAATCATACTGACTGCAAAAATTTCACAATAAAATATTTTTCGCTTTTGTTATCACACAAGTTCTTCAAATTATTTTTGTGCTCTTATTCTAGGGAAAATAGCATGCTATACTTTTGCCTTAATACCTCTAGTTTTCGAGACGAAAGTACTTCCAAATGACCCGATTAGATTCACTGATGAATAATCCGAGGTCAAAAGTCATTCTGTCCGGCCGTTAATCTATTCTGTAAAAATCTATCTGTCGAATGAAATAATAAAATGATCACCTCTTATAGATTCCAGAAGAAATATTTCGTTTAAAAAATCAACTGAAATTTAGTTATAAAAAGCGAAATCTAATGCCATGAAAAGATTCATCTCAGAATTTGTCATTTTTTCATGAATATTCTGATGAAGTAACTCACAAGATCTCTTTTTGAACCCACGAAAAAACTAGTGTAACAATTAACTTCCGTAGATCCATCTTCACTCGTTATATAGGTATGAAAATGGCGTGGGAAAGAAATTACCTCATTCATTTAGTTTGATGTGCTTCAGCATAAAACTCCTCTTACCTTTTTTGTTGGTATATACTGGAAGTGGTATGGAGTAATTATGAAGTTCATTTCCATTTTTTTCGAAACAAAACTTTCAGTCCTTCTTTTTCATTCACCTGACACATGAGTATGTTTTATGGTTAATCCATTTAAACAAATAATGGTTCAATGTGACATTTATGGCTGCCATCAATCGGTAGGTATAAGAGGGAAGAATGGAATTTTATCGGCAATAACAATTTTCTTGAAGAGCGGACCTTTGATAATAAAATCCCTGAATTGAATTTTTCACAAAACATTACAACATAATATTTTGGAATGGCCTCCGAATGTTTATAACAGAATATAATAGAAGCCTGAAGGGAATGTGAATATCAAGAAGAGCATCATAATTTGACGGCTGAATATTGTACGCCATCATATTCGAAAATCGAATAGAATTAATTCATTATCGCGGCTACTGTAAATATTCATGAAATATCTTGAAACACGTCGAACTCAAATTTCACAGTGTCTACTTGAAAATCACGAAGAATTTATTTGTGATCTATCCAAAAATATTATGTTGCCAAAAATCAAACCGGAAAAATTTAAATCATATGAATACAAAGATTAATCAAAATATTTCCTCGATTATTTCGAAATATTAATATAAAATACCTAAACAATTTGCCCTCAAAAGTGGTAAAAACTTGGAGAAAGACTTGTAACATTCAAATGTTACAAGAATTCTTTAATTTCGATGCGCCAGCGCCTGTCGCGCACAATCTCTAAAAATTCATATGGTAAGAATAGTCGGTTAGAAAATTTCAGAAAGAGATTTGATGTTGAGAGACTCATGTGCTTCCCTGGAAATTTAAATTTGTTACCTTTCTTCAATCATCTATATCGTGTTTCAATTACTATCTACATCCTGGAATTGAGGGTGTAAATATTTGTTCTTCAGTTAATGCGTAAGTGAAACAACAGAAGGTTTCACGTCCTTTCTGTAATTCACTATATTATATTTTAGTTTAGAGGATATCTATTCGTGTATCTGCTCCATTTACATATACCGATTTGGATGTTCCAAACTGTACAGGGTGGGCATATTTCGATGTTTTAGCACTACAACTTTTGAACCAGAGGAGATAGACAAAATCTGATAACCACTTCTCGATATCTTTTTCTGAGAAACTAACCAGACTAGAATTCATTTTTGGCTATTTTCTTTTGTTTTCGACTTATAAGCGAAAATTGGAAAAGTGGCGATATCGAAAAAAATTCATATCTCCGCTAATACTGATGATAGAGCCCTGATATTAAAACATTATACAGGCACTTTTTTACGTAGAATCCAGTGGCGTGCTCGTCTTTTTTACACCGTTTCTAATTACGAATTTTTGACCCAAAGTTATGTTTTTTGAATGGAAATACCAGAGTTTAGTTCCATTTTCTTAATTTTTTCTGTTTTCAAAAATATATAACATCGTATGATTTGTATCAATATGAGTATAGAAAATCATCAAAAACCTATTTTCATATGAGTCTCAATATTTTCTATGGTTTCAACTGTTGATGAGCACAAAAAAATTTAGCATCGTATAATTACCAGTTTGTTTCCAGTAGTCTTTTCATTTCTATGCTCTTTAATCAATTTCTTCAAGATCAAAGAATAATGGACTGCTGTGAAACTTAATCCTCATTCTAACTTATTACCTACTGACCTATAATTGTAATCACTATTAGGTATTGAAAAATATTTTTCCTTTGTTACTTTTCTAATAGAATTGATAACTTTTATCACATCTATATGCGTTATTTCATATGCGATTTGAAATAGACTGACACTTGTGCGTATTTTTTCTGGAGAACAATGAACATATTCTCCTGTATCCATCTCATTATAACTAAGTACCTATATATATTGAAACGGAGGATCATGTGGATCTTTTCGTTATTTTCTAATCCTTTTCCAAATATAGGAGTTTATGAAATACATCCATGTTCGAATTTTGTAGAAATTAGTTGAAAGCATAGAAATAATGAGATTGACGGAAGGAGACTACTTTTGTTATAGGAAGCTCAATTTTTCTGTGCTCGTCAACAGTTGAAACCATAGAAAATATTGAGATGAAAATGGGTTTTTGATGATTTTCTATACTCATTTTGATACAAACCATACGATGTTATATATTTTTGAAATCAGAAAAAATTAAGCTTTCAGAAAATGGAACAGAAATCTGGTATTTCCATTCAAAAAACATAACTTGGGGTCATAACCTCGTAATTAGGAATAGTGTAAAAAAGACGAGCACGCCACTGGATTCTACGTAAAAAAGTGTCTGTATAATGTTTTAATTTCAGTGCTCTATCATCAGTATCAGTAGATATGAATTTTTTCGATATCGACACTTTTCCAATTTTCGCTTATAATTCGAAAACAAAAGAAGGTAGCCAAAAATGAATTCTTCTCTTGTCAGTTTCTCAGAAAAAGAGATCGAGAAGTGGGTATCAGATTTTGTCTATCTCCTCTGGTTTAAAACTTGTAGTGCTAAAACATCGAAATATGCCCACCCTGTACAATAATCATTGTATCATTATGAGGAATTCAAGATTTTTATTAGCTTTTCTCCTATAAGGAATAAGTCATATTAGTGTCCATATTTCTCCAAGAAGTAGTCATGATAATAATTATGATATATAAGTTGATATATGATAACTTATTAATTATATTCTTGTAGGGACTAAAGGAGCTATCGAAACGAGTTTCCTTTCAAACATCGGAATTGATGGATTTTTTTAAAAGGACCACTGTTTAAGATTTGTGTGCTTTCCAATTGACAAGGCAGGATCAACAGCCTACCAAAAGGATTGTGGCAGGAATTCAAAATCGACAAAGAATAAAGGTCAGATCTGTCAATTTTGACGTATTTGTCGAATAACCTTGTACAAAACTAGAAATAGGATAATTCAAATCAGAAATAGGATAATTAAAATTAGAAATAGGATAATTAGGATAAACTTCAAGAAGGTACCTTGGGTTGTTGGGGAGGTGGCACACTTACGTGGTAATTTAATTGCTTTGTGCTGTTCAGTTGTAGTTCATTATTTCTTTAATTTCCGTTTGAATGTCACAGTTTTTTGCATAATGGTATGATTAAAAACATTCACAAATTGATAATTTCACAGAAGATTAGCCTTGAAGATAACAGAAGAAGAAAGTCGCCTATTTCATGTGTGGCAGATTAAAGAGTGTGTTGATGTGAAGTTAGATCTGATGCTTGAGTTTGTGGGAAATCTACGTTAATCGGAAAAGGATTTCTCTTCAAAATTCAATATCAGCCATGGACATGTAGGAAACAATAGGCGAATTTTGTCGATGTAACTACAGCTTACTATAGTTACATAGTTGACAGTTAATACACGTATGTTCTGTCAAATCAACACGTGATAGATACATAGTTACGTGAGTTGACAGAAAATATGTGTGATAACTGTCAAGTATGTAACTATAGTAGGCTGTAGTTACATCGCCAAAATTCGCCTAATATTATCCAAATTATACAGTTTTGACTATTCACATTCGCAACGATAAGAAGGGGACAAAACTACATTATTTGCAATCGGTCATTTATTCTGTCAGCTACGTATCACGTAAATCTCTGGAATATACAACTGTTCAACTGGACTGAAAAATTATCTGTCTAGTGCATTAAATATCGTAAATATTTTCAATGTGAATTTCCAATTCTGTACGTACCTATACTATAGGCATAATGACAAGCGCGATAGCCGGATCGAATTGAATTTTGAATTCATTCAAAAATTACAATCAAGTCTTTAACTTCAGTTTTCTGCATTGATTTCAATAATCGAAACTTATCAAGTTGGTTTCACGAGTAAGGCTGACAAAATAACATTTTCTTATATTTGAAATTCTTTATTCAACTCGCTAAGATCCTTCTGTGGAAGGAAGCAATTCAGCAGGGTCAAAGTTTTCGGGAACAACTTGAATTCTTCCGCCATCGATAATAAAAATAACAATAGTGAAGGTTATTACTAAAGATTATTATGAAAATCTAAATTGAACAAATTCAATTTCAGCAATTAGGATAATAAAAATTGAATTTATTAATGTCTCTATTTGGCGACGTTTCGCAGAATTTTCCATCTGCTTCTTCAGGCCTGAAATTAAAGTTGTTCAATTTAGATTTGCTGTGGAGGACACTAATTTCGAACTATTTCATTGTATATAATTTTCTCACGATTGTTCAATTTTCAAAAAAAGCTTTCATAAGTTCAAATTGGATATTGTAAACGATATTCATGGAACATTATCGCATATAGTATGAATTGATAAGACTTTTGGTCGATCTGTTATTATATTTCTGATAATCACTAAGTTTGAAAAAACTATAAATAAGTTTTGAAACTTATCAATTATTTCCTTTCGTTATGTACCATCATGCCTTGAATGGAAAGAATAAATCAAAAGCTTTAAAAAAATATTCTGAATTTTTTGAATAATGCAGTTTAGAATTAAAATAAGCGAATATTCATTCTTTTTCGTTCTAGCTGCAGGATTGAAATTGGTACCTATATGTAGGTATATGATTTTTTTCAGAATATTTTTTTTGTTATCTTCAATTGTCGAGGATCCTCAAGGAAATTTTCACGAAAATTTTCAAAGTTATTGGGTACCTACTAATTGAAAGTTGAACCGATCAGATCATTAGTTTTGAAGATATCCGAACAAATTATTCAAAACTCGGGAACTGTTCGACTGAGTTGGCCCATCAACGAGCTTAGTAAAGCTATTCAGATTATTCACCTATACTAAGGCATGGCTCAGGAAAAACTGAGCAGAGATAAAGCTCAGCACTGCTATCTACTGAAGACGTCAAATTTCCATGAATGATTTCGCGTTTATTTTTTATGCTACCATTGGACACAAATGAAGCTATAATACGTGTATATTATAGTACAAACCAGCTTCAGATAACTCTAACTGAAATGAAAAGCTCATAACTGCACGATTTTTCACGATATATTCAGTATATAAATTCAAATTTATAATCATGCAAAGCAGACCACACGTGGTCCCAAAACATACAATTCATGGAACATGTCGCATTGGCACGAATTTCGTGCTTCACCTTTCCTGATATCACAATTCCTTACGTATTCAGAACCGTAGCTGAAATAATTCAATCTTGAATACTGCCGCTGACACTTTATTTCACCTGTCATGTTGTTAGCTTTAACATATATCGTACAACGCAGTTAATATGTTTCTTCCTAACTTCCTGATAACTTTGATTAATTACGCTGTTCACACAGACCCTATGCGGTGTGACATGTGATAATAATCGTTGGATTATTTATGAAGTTAACTCTTTCTCTAGATAAAATAATTATATGAGTTTAGGTAGGATTACGTTGATATTTATTTGTTTTCATTATTGAAATGGCCTTTATATATTATAATGTGATTATGTTTCGAATTTAATTCACTTTAGTAGGAACTGCTGCACCTGAAAAAACCGTGGAGGTCAAGAAAGGCGTAAAGACAAAATTATCATATATTAATTAATGTGAAAAAAAGCATTCATTTATAATTTTGAATAAATTGAAGAAAACCCTTAAGTGGAGTCTATAATTGTTGATTGCATGATGCTATACGAATTATGATATTCAAATTAACATATATACAGGAACATACAGATGTAAATTTTATTCTTTTCTTGCAGAGTTGGTTTATTTATGGAGTTAAATAGACAAACAAAAAATTTATGAATTCAGAAACAGCATCTTTGATTCCATTATAAAAATGAAATTCACTTATAATTTGATTATGTTTCGAATTCAATCGATTAATTTACTTTCGTCGACAATGCTGCACTTTGAAGCCGAGTTATTCGAAGGGCGCAGTGAAAACTTTTTGCCGAACCTTTTCTCAATTCCAAAATTTCAATGAATTCATATTATTTTTCTGACTGATTTCTTACTGTGGAGTACAGTTCGAATATGGAGTAGGTTTGTATATCAAAGCAAGCAATAAAATGCACGATCATCATGAAAATGAATCATTTCATGCATAATCGCCATCCAAACCTAGTAAAACAACCGATATTGAATGTTCATCTATTATTCAGCCTTTGTTTCGACCATCGTAACCACATTTCATTATTTGGACAGATTTAGATTCAATATTTATTGCTTTTTGTATCATTTCCATGTGAGCCATACTTATCGATGTAATTTCATTCAATTCGAAATAATTGCACACTAATTGCTACAAATTTGTATGCATGTGATATTCCATCGGATGAGGCAGTAAATTTATCTGTTGCTAAGAGCGTTATAATATAATATCTATTGTCAAGTGCGAAAATGACGAACCTTCATTACATTATTTGATGCTGATAATTTTATTCGTTTTCGAACAACACCAATTGACTGCTATTCGCCTCCATGCCCACATATGATGCTATTATTGTTATAGGTTTAATATAACCCACCGCTATTACACTGTCCAATATGAAGGTGAATATACAAAATATTGTCAGTGAATAGTTCGAAATTAGTGTCCTCCACAGCAAATCCAAATTGAACAACTTTAATTTTGAGAATTAGGACAATAATAAACTGTATTGAATAATGTCTATATGTGGCGTTGTTTTGCAGAATTTTTCTACTGTTTCTTCAGGCCTGAAAAAGTAACAAATACATAAATAATTTTTTCTGATGTTTTTGACAAAAATTCAACAATACTTAAAAGCTTTTGCGAACAAACATGAATTACCTTTTTAATCTTGTTTATTCTTTACCCATGAAATTAAATGCACAAAATTTTATAGTCATAAATACATGGGCATAAGACCGAAAAAACTCAACAATAAACAAATGACTTAATCTCATATATTATCATATTTTGAATATCACAGTTTGACTAGATTCAAAAACACAGAAACATATCATATATCATATTTTCGAAATCGAATCGATGGTCAGCTTAAAAGAAATGGGAGCACAGGGTAGTCTTGTCTCTATTTTTCACGTCTTTCAGATCGTTTCTATGCTGTTTTGTTATATTCTTTGTCTTCTATTGTCAGTAAATAATTGCAGAAAACCCTGTCGTGAGTAAGAAACTTTTGCGCACTTGTCCAATTTGAATATCCTGGAAACAATTGTTATCATTCCACTCGTTCATAGATTATTTTTTTTATTTCAAATCCTAAACGTATCTTGAAAAATTCATGTTTTGAGGTCGTTTCTTCCGGAAGATACCGTATTTCAGTTGACCGTTACACGATAACTTCCAAAGGGTATCGAAAAGTATTTCTCGTGAACCTGAAGTTATCAAGGTTCAATGTGTACGACCTGATATGTCGAAATGTTTTGAATTTTTCGAAATATTTTCCATATTTTATATTCTATTTCTCTCACACGGTGAGATGCATGTCTATCTCATCCGAGTGGAAAACGCACCCTACAATATACAAAGAGTTCTTCGTTCCTTTCACACGAGGTGCGAAAGATGCTACCATTCACGAGCAAAATATACCTGGTTTCCTGATCAAGATCTCAAGGTCAGAAGACGCGATTCTCAGTCCAAAAACAAATCAAAAGAGTGGTTCTTTGCACGCGGAGATGAACTTGATCTTTTTCGCTATCAAGTAAAAAATATTTTAGAGAAGTATTAATTTGAAACATTATATCGGAGAAAACGGATCTAAAGTAGCTAATTATTGAATTTTAGATACATGTAGTTGAAATAGTACTCTGATACTCATGTCCAAGGTTCTGCATTACCGACACAGAATACTGTGTTATCGAGGTGGGTAGTCGCAAGAATTGGTTCGAGGTGACACTGGTGAGATTTAATTCTTACTGGTTGACTGCCAAAAATCATAACCTTTCCTAAAATACCTTGGGACATTCAGAGTTCGCTGCACTGATGACGGTCAATAAGCCAAAAACAGAACAGGTGACATGACCTCGATGCAGATCCTTTGGATGACATGCATGAATGGTTCAAGAGTCTGAGTTTGATATTTATATTTGATTTGATTTGATACCAGAGCTCGGGGAAAAACCTCAGTGAAAAAAACCCTGTCTCGCCGTTTCAACCAAAATAAAACTTGAAAACTATTTAAATATTGAAGGATTTCTTTTTTATTGAGTCCAACCGATAACTTTCTGCCAGATGCCTTCGAAATTCTGAATCTAAAACGAAAAAATTGAAGCAGAAAGAAGGAACAGAAAAATTAAATAATTGAAACTCTATTGAATCGATTAAAAATTAACAACCCTATCCAAACACGATTCAATAACTCCGTGTATAGCGCTTAAGCCATCCTGGAATTTAAATATGGGACAATTATTTATCTGCTGTTCTATTGTGTCCTCTGCTTCTCCGCATTTGCAACGAGGACTTTCATCTGAATTTCATTTGAAAAGCAAACGTAAATATCTTTATCATTCTATAACTCTTTGTTTTAGGGCGAATAACATAGAGTGAATCTTTTCCCCATGAAAATTCGATGTCTTTCTCATAAACCAAATGATATTTTTTTTACAATATCATATTTGAGATCTGGCTCGGTTTTACTGGATTTTTAATCAACCTTTTTATATCATTTGCATATATTGTTCATATTGGGTCTTTTCCATAATTTATTTTTCCATTTTTGTCTTGAGTCTTGTTGAAAGTCTCGTCAATGAAGTTTTTTCAATATCATTGACATAAATAAGGAACCATAAGATATGCCTGTTATAAGAACGTTGCGATCAGATTTTAATCCCTACACAGGAAACGTAACATTGTTAACGAAAATAATATGAGATACGCGGTTTTTTATGAATAGGGTCCCTATAACTATACTTAACTATCAATTATAAAATTTTGATCTGATCGACTACTAGTTCCGAAAAAAGTACAATTCTTTACAAGTTTGTAATCCTGGTATTAGAAACAACATAGCATTATTAAAATCTGATGCGAAATGACGAATGCGCCAGACCTCGCATAAGCATCAGTAGATGGTTTCGAACAGAAGTAAAAAATTAAATTTCAGATATCTACCCAGGATATTTTGAGGTTCTTGCTTTTCTCTCTTGAAAGTTATAATTCTGGTTTAAGAAACTACGTAGCTTTATTTCATTATACTGCGAAATGGAAAATGCATCAACAGATGGTTTCGAACAAAATAAAAAGACGGAAATTTCAAATCTTGATCCTAGAAATTCCAAGCCTTCATCTGAGTTCTACGAGTATATAAAGTTGTAACTCTAGTACAGGGTCTCTATAAATGATTGTAACAGCGCAGTTGGCTTTGGATTATTCTCATTTTGCGGCTTCCTATGCAAACCACAGAATTCTGTGATCATGCTATGCTCTGATTGGTTAGAGATTGGTATTCTGTAGCGGCAAAGTAATCCAAAGCCAACTGCGCTGTTACAATCATTTATAGAGACCCTGTATAATAAACTATGTAGCTTCAGTACAGTGTCGTGCGAAATGGCGTATGTGGTTTCAAACTAAATTATTGGAATTGAATTTCAGATCACCACTATAAAATTTTCAAGGCTCTAGTTCTTTTTCATTGAAAGTAGTAACCCTGGTACCTATTAGTGATTTCAAAGTATGATTACGAGTGCTGCGAAATGGCGAATGCGCCTTACTGCATCAGAACATCCGCAATATACATTAATGATCTGCCACGTTTAAATATTTTCTATAAAGTACTCTATAGTTTCTCTTTTCTCACTTGTTGAAGAAAAATTCGCATTTTAGGATAATTTCATATATGAAATTTATTTTCACGAACAGAAATGGATAATTTTCTCAAGAACTTCGGCGCAATAAGAAATAATGAGTTTTATTTTCTAGAAATATCGAAACTGTTGAAGTTTGTTTTGAACTCGAAATAGGTTATATATAATATCAGACGACCACCCTGAATGGGGTTGAATCAACATGTAAATCATAGTGGCTGTTCTTGTCTGTTGATAACCTAAAAATATCTAAAGTCTGAAGGAAGGAAATGAAACTATCTACGGGGTATCCCGGAAATGCGACAAACGAATACCATGAATCAAGTACGACTCGCATCAAGAGGTTTTAATCGTTTGACCTATTTATTCCAAATTTGAAAGTTTTGTAACCCTTTACTATTGCCATCTTTCAATTTTTCTTAAATCGAATTGAATGAATCAGATACGGACTAGAAAAGTTTCAGACCTTCTCTATTTTCGTTAATATTGGATCACCCTGTACGTAAACATTATGGTTGAATATCCTTCCTCAAGAATCAATGGAGATTTATTGAGGCTCTTGCAACAAGATTACTCAAATCTCGCACTTCAATAAGGAAAACAAATCTCGCATCTAGGTTCAAAGTGCAATAAGTTAAGACCAGACCAGACTGATTCATTCTACATGTTCAACTTGCCGGCTTAGAAACGAAAGCGATTTTCTCTGTTTGATATTCTTCATCGTGAATAGTTTTTCCGAGGTCTCCCGTCGGAAGATTCAACAGTGACATCTGCTTTACGTTCGACAGTTTCAAATCTATCTCTTTGGGGAAAACAATGTGAGTTTCAGTGAGAAACTCTGCTCATGATTGGGAATTCCTTTGAGATACAGCTGCGATAGGGACAATCCAGGTTGTAGTTATTTATTCTTGGGACTTCGCCGCAAGGTGTGAGTACCTTTCCAAACTTCCAGATTCGAGATGTGGTGGAATGAATTCTGAATGGCTTACCCACCTCAGTACGGCGAATGCATGCATATCAGATTCAATTACTCGTTGACATGAAATTTTAAATGGTGATGAATTAATTGAAGTGTTAATGATGTTAAGCAGAATTCGTTGCTTTTGTAAATGTTTAACAAACTAAGATTCATATGTGATCCTTGGTTTGTAGTATAATTAATATCTTTCAAATCAGTTACTGACAAATAAAGCTGAAACACTTGAAAAAAATTTGAATTCAAAGCATTTTTTGGCAATAAAATTAAATATTTTTCTTCAACCCCTTACATCCAACACCACCTAACTTTTTCTTCATGTTTGTAAAACGGGCGTGTGAGTCCTCGTTTGAAAGCTCGTGACAGATTGAATCTTACCATATGAAATTTTTTCACTTCAGTAATGTGAATTGAAGAAAAAACAAAAATATACCAGCAGAGACCATTGGGCATTCCATAAACGAGTTTCACCATCGCCTAGGAGTATACGTAACACTAAGAAGGTTTTGAAATTCTTTAGTTCTCATAGAACTCTTGCCTCGGATTGGGAATTGCAACATATTTGATTATGCATTAATGATAGATATTGGTGATTCATTCTGGAAATTTTTGCTTTTTAGGAAACTGAGTGCCGATATTATGAATGTGTGATCGAAGTAATATGTTGCAATAAAGATAAGAAAAAAATCGTTTGCGCAAAAAACACAAGAGATATATATACAGGGTGGCCATTTGAAAACGAAACAGACGAGATTACAGACGAAATAAATTTTTTCGATAGAAATGCTCGGACAGGTCGATTTCTGTTTCGAGGGGGACAACTTAAGATGTAGGTTACGGACGCATAGCGCTTCAACCCTTGCTACTACAACCCTCACCCCCAATTTTTGAATAGGGAAGATGGGGTGTGTGATACCTCATTTGAAAGGTATTTTTATACTGATTTCAGCAAGGTAATTGTTTTTTCATTTTATGCATTAGTTCTCGAAATATTCTTAACTAGGTATTTGAAAAAGAAGTGGTGTTTTCATGGCACTTGTAGTGTTTTTTTGTGAAAAATCGACATTTTGAGCTTCAAAACAACCATGTTTATCTAAATGTCGTTGATTGAAGAATTCTGCGGTTCTATTCGCACATTGATTGTCTGCAAAAAAAAGTGAAATTATTTCCACCAGCTCTGCAATTGAATAAACCATGTCGCACAATGAATTAGAACACATACAAGTCTCGATTCATAACTAAGAATAATTCACATGTCAAAGAACCAGTAAGCCAACTTAAGGAACTGTTCGTAATAAATAAAAAATTATCGATTCTCATTTTTTTGAAAAAGATATGAATTCAATAATCAACAAAATAAAAACATTATTGAAGCCAACTGAGAAAACACTTCATTATTAAGTCGGAAATCCTTTCACGAATTGGGACTGGAATATTTCTATGGCATCATTAATGATTTGATTTTCTTACCTGGTAATCTGATTAGAGATATGTACGTATTTGGACTTTTTGGAGATTTCTATCGATCAAGTGTTACCGCATGTTATTGGAAATACTGCAAATTATATCGAAGTTAATTTAGATTGAGTTTCAGCAAGATTGAGATCATTCGCAATACGCTTTGTTTGTTCGACATCTTGATTAAAGATTTCTATGTCAGTGGATTGGAGGAAGGAAGCCACAGTCATGGTTGTTTTGAAGCTCAAAATGTCGATTTTTCACAAAAAAACACTACAAGTGCCATGAAAACACCACTTCATTTTCAAATACTTAGTTAAGAATATTTCGAAAACTAATGCATAAAATGAAAAAACAATTACTGTGCTGAAATCAGTATAAAAATACCTTTCAAATGAGGTATCACACACCCCATCTTCCCTATTCAAAAATTGGGGGTGAGGGTTGTAGTAGCAAGGGTTGAAGCGCTATGCGTCCGTAACCTACATCTTAAGTTGTCCCCCTCGAAACAGAAATCGACCTGTCCGAGCATTTCTATCGAAAAAATTTATTTCGTCTGTAATCTCGTCTGTTTCGTTTTCAAATGGCCACCCTGTATATAAAAATATAACAAAAAATATTCAGTAAGTTATACTATTGAACTATACTTACTTAAGTAATTTAATGTTTCATTATATTTCAAAGTGGTTAGGCCTAACACTTTTTAATGTAACGGGCAACACCACAACTCTCAAATTATGGTAGATGGTGGGCACGAAGATAATATTTTTTCATTATCGCATTCTTTGATATTTTTCGATGCATCAGGACTCGTAAGTGGTATTATACAACCGAAAAAATATATGAAGTGATTCCGTAATGAAAATTAATTTGGAATTTTGGTATATTTTTTCTGAACCACCGTCATGTAAAATTTTTAAATGCTCTTATTTTATTTTCTCTGTATATTGAGCTGAAGACACGAAACTTATAGAATATTATTTATCACCGAAGCTACCTGTCGAAATGTTTTCAGCACTAACGTATGAGCAGGAAGGGTTGAAGTCAATCGCTCAAATATTTTTTGTTGAAATTCTTTTCCGATGAAAATTTTTCTTTTGAAGAAAAATGGCCGAAAACCTGGTTATATTAGCTTGTCGATCTCTACGATGAGTTAACTGGAAGCTAATGTTGATAGTCATTTAATCAACTTTATTAATCTTTAAATCGATAAACAAGTAGATCCCAAGTTTTGTCCGTCGACTGCACTAGGACTGAGAATGAATTTTTCATTGAAATACTTTTTTCACATGAGACACATTTGAAGTAATATAAATTTCGATGTTTCTTGTTTCTATGTTTCAGTGAAATTGTAAGATTACTCGTACTGTTCAGGGTACTTCTTGTTCGGTTGCCCATGACAGCCATTCATTTAAATAGAAGACATCTTGCATACAAAAGAGTCATTTTTAATTAATTTCGTGTACGATTAACTGAGCTTTTAGTTGGAGGACGACGTAAAAATGCATTGAACAACAGCCAACCAAATTGTGCTTCTTCTTATCTAAGACCTTCACAGCTTAAAACATTGTGCATTGTGAGCAAACAATAAACGAAAAAAAACTCATGTGCTTCTTCTTCGCTGAAGGAACGCTTGAATGAGAATGAAAATAGGCAGAAATTTAATGATATGACACTCATAAATCTGGTTCATACAGTTTTAAAGCTGTATTTCAGTAGCTGATAAAAATGGCAAACAGATATTCGTTACAAGCTTAACGTTTTGAACCCTCAACGGTTTTCTCATTCATCATGAATTTAGTGCATGAAACTCGTTCAGGAATCAATCAGCGGTTTTCATTCACTCTGTTGAAATGTCACGCATTGAAATGTAGGGTGTAGGGTGATAATAGCTGAATACAAAACTTGATGGGGTTCACTGAATATTTATGTCGTTTCATACAGTTTTCATTATATCTGCACAATAACAACATCAAATCTCATTCATTCATTTTCTTTCGGTATATTAGATAATAACTTTGTCAAATGGCAGATATTTATAATAGGTACGTAAACCCGAAATTAGTCGCAAATATTTAAAAGTCAGTAACAATACACGTCCGATAAACTATGTCGGTGAATACGCATGGATTTTCTCGAGTTGGAGAATGGTTTCGAATTGAAATGATATATATATAATATTCTATCCGAAGGAGCCTCTCGAAGATCGGCATTAAACTCATCAAAGTTCAGATATTTATAGTTCCTATATGTTATGGCCCGTGGCGCAACATTGGGGCGTGTTGAGTTCGCAGTGTAATATATTAATTGGTGATCGAAGCAATCATTATGCAGTACCCCAGAACTCATGATGCGTTTGGGAATGTTAGTGAAGATCAAGTCGATAATAGATTCAGTAGTTTCAGTAACACGTGACGGCTCAGTTATCAACTGCCTGAATCCATATGAATCCGCATTGGTCAGTTGATTAATATTAAAATCACCGGTGATGAGAACACTTGGATACTGAGGGGAAACAAAGGCAAAATACTATAGAAATACTCGTAAAAAGTCGCTGGAGACGCTGAGGGTGTCCTGTACACAAATCCAACAAGAAGGGATTCCCGACCCATCTACAAGTGAACCCACAAATGCTCGACATAATATATACACAACCAAACTCCTGCAGTACTCTTGTCACCCTCAAACATTTTCTATAAAAAATTCCTACGCCTCCGCCCAGGCGATTGTCTCTATTTTGACCTATAAAATCATAACCCGGGAGCCGTATAGAATGCAATGGGGAGTCGTCCTTCAACCACGTTTCTGATACACACAATATCAAAATCATTAAGATTTACCTGATCAGGATGATGAGGAAATCATCGAAGTGAGTAAACAAGGAGCGAACATTCAAATGACCTTTTTCAATGATTCAGTACCCTTATTCACAGAGCTGTGCCGAGCACTGAAGAAAAGTGCTTCGAGCACAAAGCACTAACCCCTTATTTTTTAAGGAATGCTCGCGATTCCTAAGTATTTTTGGAAAGTAATTCGTTTACACGAGCACCGAGCACTAAGCACTTTTCAAAATGAACCTTTGTATTTTCCATCCAAATGTCTCTTAGTTTGAAATTTTGATTTTGATGTCTTGATGTTTTCTTTCGAGTGTTATCGTGTTTTAAACTGGACCTAATTGAAATTGAAAATTTTTTCTCAGCAAGTCCAACATTGTCGTTCACAGACAAACATAAAGTTACCAGACGTCATATAAAAAAATGAAAGAATAGCATGTGGTCTGGAAACAGAAAATAAAATTCGAACAGTTATAGCAAGACAATGACGTCTTGGCAACAAAAAGAATGGAAATTTTTCTTGTGGCGAAGCTGAAAACAATACTGTCTGCAAAGAAAAAACGTTTTCTGAGCTCTTTATGTCATTCATTAAGTGAACAGACTGTAATTTGAAGATTGGCCAATAAATAACTTGAAAGCATGACTATAGAAACTTGCATCGTATATAAAAAAAAGATCGCATTGCTCCATAGAATTTCCCAAAAAAAATCGTCATACAACATAACAATTTCTTCTCCATGTCAAAATAATGGAAACATAAAGACTTGTTCCTTTCCATAACATACTGGGAGATCATTTTTTAACACCAGAGTTATAATGAAGGACAAACTTAGATATCGATAGAGGTTTAATTTAAAAAAAATAATATTTCAGTTCTTTTTCTATTCCAATCAGGAGAAAGTCCGTCATTTTCATGTTCAGATAAGTCCATAAAGGGCTTAGTGCTTGGTAATTTCTGAAAGTGCTCGGGAGCACTGCGATGCTTAGGAGCATTTTTTAGAATTATTAAGCACTAAGCCCTTTCAAAAAATTCGCGAAGCACCAAGCACTAAGCACTGGTTCACGCTAATGCTCGCGAGCACAGTGCTTACGAGCACAAAAGTGCTTCGAGTGCTTTCACGAGCACTAAGCACAAGACTTCGGCACAGCTCTGCTTATTCATAGCAAATTCTCGATTTGAATGATTGCAATGACTTTAGAACACATACGAACAGTTATGACTACTAACACAATGATTTATATCGAGTTTCGCTCCCGAATTGACTTTTAGATCTTTGCTATTTTTGCAACCTAATGTTAGGATTGACATTCTTTTTTTTTGTTACAATCGGCTCACAAGAGACAAACAACTGGTAACAACAACAACATTTTAGTAAACGGTGTTCTCTCACCGTACATTTCCGCCAGGCCAAAATGATGAAAATACTCATCTTCGAATAATTAAACTTTGGAAATTCTTTCTTCAAATAAGTGGAGCACGAAAGCATGGCAGCAACACAAATATTCTTAGCAAAACTAAATTCAATCGAAAACTTAATTTAACATCGTACCATTGATTGTGCTATTATAAAATGTAATGAATTGTCAAGAAAAAAATTAAAATTAATCTTATGAACCTGTTGTGTTGAACTGAAAAAAATTGACAGTAAATGAGAAAAAAATATGAACTTGTTTTCAAAAATAGCCCTTCTTTCCTCTGAAAATTTTCTAGCTCTTGTTATCAAATAAGCTACAGCTTTCGTATGATTTATTCTCAATGCTATAAGAAAGATCACAAAAAAATTTGTTTACTCTCAATTTAACTCTTTCTGAATCTAAGGGGCTCATGATAAGAATTTTGAAGTTTCAAACCTTTGTCTGGTAATTATTAAAATAGAAAATGGATAGATTGTTGTGTTTTCATAAATTTTAAATACGAGAATTATCGAAATGCCGCCATTCACGAATGCCGAATATATTGATATGTTGTTGGTTTATGAATTATGTAAGTGCAATTGTCGTGAAGCTGCTAGGGAATATCGAAGGAAATATTCGGATCGTCGAATTCTTAACCACCGAACATTTGAACATGTTAATCTGTCACTTCGAGAAACGGGACATTTTTCGTCAGTAAGTAAACGAGAAAGTGCCAATTAAATAGTAAATCATGAAGAGATAATAGAAGCTGTCCATGAAAATCCTACAAGCAGCACTCGGCGTCTTGGTTAAGTTTTAGGTTTGCCACATTGTCAGGTCTAGCAAGTTCTGCACCGTAAAAAGTGGCATCCATTTCTTATACAATCCGTCCAAACCTTGAAGCCAGGCGATGCGATTTTGCAGATGGATTTTGCGAAACCAGCGAGCTATCTTCAGAACGCTTTTTACTGAAGAAGCGACATTCACAAAAGATTGCATTTTGAATTTCCGCAATTCACATATTTGGTCAAGAGAAAATCCTAAGGTGACTAGCAAAACGCAACATCGTTTTTCAGTAGATATTTGGTGTGGAATTTTACAATAACCGCTTAATTGGATCATATATTCTTCCAAACCGGTTGAATGGAGTGACATATTTACAATTTGTAGTCTAGTCTTTACCAGGGCTCTTGAATGATGCAAGCAAAGTTCCAAGAGGAATGTACTTCCAACATGATGTAGCGCATTTGAATGCAGCTTATTGGGGACATTGGTTTCGTAAAAGGGGACCTCATGACTGGTCTGCAAGATTTTTTCTCTGGGGACACTTGAAAAATTAAGTTTACTCCGCAGTAATCATAGACAGGGAGTTGAGTAAACGTATTCAAGCTGCATGTGAAGCGATACGAAACCAACTAGAAATTTTGAAGAAAGCTGTAGATCTTTTGATGAGAAGAGCTAAAAAATTTTCAGAAGAAAGAGGGGGTATTTTCGAAAACGAGTAATGATTTTTTTTTATTTATTGTTAATTTGTTCAGTTCAACACAACATGTTCATAAGATACATTTTACTTTTATTACTTGAGTACATTTTATAATGGTGCAATTAAATGTTCAATGTTAAATCAAGTTTTCGATCGAATTTAGTTTCGCTAGAAATATTTCATGCTGCTGCCATGCATTCGTGTTTCACTTACCCGAAAAAAGAATTGCAAAAGTTGAATGATTCGAAGATGGGTATTTTCATCATTTTATTTTCAGGTATCTCGGTAATCAAAAGTGAAACCCCTACATCCATGTATTGGATGGAATAAGATGCAGTACAATACCTAAGTCATGTTAATAAGGATTTCAATCGATTTGATTATGAATTCATTTATTATTCGGAGATTTACAGGTCCGTGTTCACTATAAATTGAATATTCCAAAAATTCAATGGTTCATAATATGATGATGCAAAGTGTTCCATTGATCCTGATAGGCTTGTTCGAGAGGTGAATTTTGCTCTTCAAAAATTGGATTTACACGGTGTTGTAGAAGATGGGGAATAAAGAATATAATTTTTTCAGTCCAGGCCTGCGCATCAGTAGGCCATTCTTTGAGAATATTTGCCACTGGCTCATACTCATTTCCTGAAATTAAATGAGGATCCACGCACGCGTTCAAGAGTTATGCCAATTGAAAATTTTTGTGGAAATCCATAAAACATCCTGTATCTCTTAAACGAATATTGTTAGGAAATATTTTTAACACTGATCCAGACTCACCAATACGTCCTACTTCTGCCTTGAAAGCCTGTACAATCATTCGTGAAACACGCTGCATATGTATGAGTGTTAATATCCACCGTCCAAAATCTTCAGCAACGCTTGTCCATAGTCACTGATATAATATTTCAATTACTCATTAATGACTCATGGGCTATTAAGTCTTGAAACGATATACGAATTCTCTTCAGTCTTCAATATTTTTCATCAGAAGAAGCCATAGGAAATGAAATCTATCTTGTGATAAAAAAAGATGAATCGAATAATTCTTTCTATTCTCGAATCTCTCAGTACAAACATTATTACATGGAATACCAACATGGTCTTATTTTTTACTGTATGTCATATCGTGAGAGAACATGTCTATGATTTCCGTATAGGAAACGTTATTTCATGAAAAGAACATACTGTGACGTTCTCCCGAAACTCCATTGATCACTGTTGGCTTGACATGT
This sequence comes from Propylea japonica, assembly GCA_013421045.1. Taxonomy (NCBI): domain Eukaryota; kingdom Metazoa; phylum Arthropoda; class Insecta; order Coleoptera; family Coccinellidae; genus Propylea; species Propylea japonica. The sequence continues at coordinate 60,439,681 of CM024241.1, forward strand.
CACGTTCTGAATGGAATTATGCGTTACTTTTTACCAAACTTCATTTATCCTTCATCATCGAGTGGGACATAAAAAAATTATGTGTAGTCTTTTAGGGCTGCAACGTAAAGTGAAAAATATTTCGACTAAGTATGAGTATCTTCTCCAGATTATACAAATTGAGCAGGGTATACTTTTTTCACAAGATAATGCATAACTTCCTCATTATATTTTATGATACTGTGTCAATCCTTCCAACCAGAAATCATTTGATTCAATCATATAGCAATATTTTTCTATGAATTTAATTGACAATTTTTCAGCTGAGAAAATTCAATTTCATTCAGTCTGGCTATTTTCTGTCGAACAAGAGAAATCAGAATAAAAGGATTAAACATGTAGGTACCTGATTTATTCGGAATATAAAAATTGAGGTACGATTAACAAATAGATGCAATTCTACCATAGTTGCTCCACTAAAATAAAAAAATCAAATCAATATCAAAAAAGCAATGGCCAATACCACTTGGTCCGAATCGCGTAACTAGCGCCCTCTGTGAGACTCAGCCATAAAAAGAAATTATTTCAATGTATCAGCTTCCAAAACATATTCATATAAAATCACATCACAATGTTTCTTGTATTTTCGGCCAAATGTTAAAAGATCTGTGTTATTTTTCTTTCTCCAACGCCCTCTATCTTGAATACGGATGACGACGCTACTAAATTTTTTTACTGAACAAACCCCAACTATTTTTCGGTTGTCTATCTATTCCAGAGAGGGCAACGCCTTTTTTTAAACAGCCTGTATAAAGGGATTCCTCATCAGGCAGCTATTTTTCTTAAGAGTTGGTCTGATTTATTTGATTAAGGAACTAATGAATCGGAGCATATGTTAAGCATTGTATTATTTGGACACAAAGTTATAAGATGTGAGACATTTTTTCTGAGTGCTATCTTTCGACAACACAGAAACAAATCGGAACTGTCATATATCAAACAAATTAATGATAAGAAAAATAGATAAAACTCTGTAATCGTACTAAAACCAGATGAGAACAGGTGACCACTTGAACTTGGCACAAAAATTTAACACCATTATCTCATGTTCAACTCTATAATAGAACAGTGGTTAGCTAAAGAGCCTAGGTTGATAATTCATGAATACTATAATGTTGATTCTAATAATGCACCATATTGTTGTCAAAATATTCCTTCTGCTGCTTTTTTTCTGTTTCACTAATCAGGTTTTTTATGTTCACTTCTGTGCTACTTCAAGTGATTATAATTTGTTCAAAATAAAATTATCGTGGTGATGTAATCCCGCTTTGAAGACCTGCCTTTAACGGTCATTTGATTAATTCATTTGTTCCTTTTACCTGCTAATTTGCGATATTGTATTATTTGTGTGTTATTGAAGAAAAAATTTTTATTATTGCAATGTTTATAATATTCAACCTTGATTTAAAATTTTGAAAGCATATATTTTGAGTTTCACGGTATTTGAGAACATAACTATGGTATTATTATTTATGGCAACAAGTAGTTTATAGTGCAGAATTGCAATTTGAATATTTTTTGTTTGTTTCTCATTTGTAAACGTCAGTTTCCAAAAACACAATATTAATCAAGAAGTTTATTTTATAAAGTCACTAACTTGTAAAACTGACAGTTAACTTGTAAAATTTTCACAAGTTAGTAGTATTATTAACATTGATAGTTGTCATAAGTACTTCTTCTAATTTAATTTATCCTTCTAATTTCAGAGTTCCTGGAACAAATGTATTTCTCAATAAACGTTCTCAAACTATTCAAAAACGATATTCGTACCTTGTTTTATTCGTATCTATTTGTTTTCCTTCTCAAAATTGCAAATATCCTAGAGGTTTTTGACCTGTAAACTCACTGACAGTTGTAACGTACTTGCTTATAATTTCATTGATTCTTTTAATTTCATCGTTCCTGGAACAAATATTTTAGTAATAAACGTTATAAAAGTATTAAAAAACGATATTCATACCTTGTTTCATTTGGATCTAGCCTTTTTCGTCAGAAATGAGCAAATATTCTCGAAGGACTTCCCTTTCGTAAAGCCACTGACAGTTGTCATAATTTTCCGATGTCATAAATAATCATAAATAATCCATAACTTACGACATTTGCGACAAATTATTGAGATTTTTTTGGAATTTATCTTACCTTTTTACAAATGAGAGACAAATAAAATATAAAACAATACACGCAAGGTAACGGGTTTTACTGGCTCTATTCGCCAGTAAAAACCCTCTTACCTTGCTAGTCATGTTATATACTATATTTTCTTATTACTGAGTAGAGATGAGAAGTTGAAATTTCCAGGGTAGGCGAGACTTGAATATATCTCGAGTTCGTTAGTGAGATAAAAATGTTTCGTCAGTTCCGAAGATATTTGAATATATCCTAATAGATGCGCTAACTACAGCCTCAATTATAAGTGTCTGGTTACCGCGGGTTACTGAGGCTACTGGGCTAATAAAGAGGCATATCTATCGATGCATATTTGCACAACATTCCTTCTCGTGGACCTGGAACCATTCGTGATAGTCCATATGGCATAATTGAACAGGTGAAAAACGGTTATAATGAAGGATAACCTGAAGTCACTCACTTCTAGCCTGGATGAGTATCCAGGCTTAAAAACTCCAAAAGAGTCTTAGTCGGATGCCTCAAACCAAAAACTGATAAGGTTAAGATGGGTTGCACTTTCTCCCAACTGATTGAGCTTCTGGCCCTAAAAAAAAAGTTGAAGTCCCTTCCTCGTGAGATTCTAAGCCTCTTCATTTTCTCTGGTTCTCAATTACCCTTGGCCAGTTAATTCAATTGCCTAGGCATTTATGTTTCATCTTCGAAATGATGGTGCTGAAAGTAAACCCCTTTATAGCCTCTTGGCTGTCTGTGTGTATAATGTATTTACTTTTTGTGTGTTTTATTATTTGAAATGCGTTCCTTTGATAGGGATGGGATTTAAGTGCATATTTTGTGAATTTAACGTTATCATTTCTAGAAAAAGAATCTTCAGATTTCTAAATGTTACAGAGACTTTGAGAAACTGTAAATCGTAGAAATTCTGTATGTCGAGAATATACTGTTGAAGATAACAATTAGTGTAAACTTACCTATAGACATCTGACATTGACAGATGAGTCTGTGAATATAATCATTACAGTTCTCTTGGTAGGTTATTATTTTCATCTTTCACAAATGGCGTCCTTACAGACAAAATTCTTTGATTACTTCCAAAATTGTAGAGGCAGGTCAATTCTTACATTTTAATTTTTTTTGGAAGAGGATAATTCACACAAGATTGGAGAAACTCACCACGAGGAACAACTTGCTTGAAATGTATAGGATTGGCATAATTGTTTTTTTTTCTACCCAGTAGAATAAATGTATAGTCATATCGTCGCTTCCGGATGGAAGTTCACCAATTTTGTTGGAAGATCTTCCTTATAAAAAGAAATACGATGTGATTTATTCAGTACATTTTTTTTAGTTGAAGGCCCTGAGCCAACTCAATCTGTGTCTAGACGGATTTGGAAGTATTCGAAGAAATTCGTAATTTTCTTAGCTTATTTTCACATCGAAAAGTTTTCGCCGCAGGTAAAAAAGTGATCATACCATTCTCACTGTAAATTATGTAGGAATCACGAAAATAATTATTAATTTGACAAAAAGCATTGTCGTACCAATTTTTTCACGAAATTTATTCGGAAGGAAGACTGTATGGACGCCATTTGTAAAAATCAAAAAATAATTTTGAATTAAAAAAATTGCGTTTTGATGTGTATTCATAACGTTTCAGAAAGCAAACAAAATTTGTGTGTGGTGTCAGAAATATTGCCGAAAAACTTTTTTTTTCATTTCAGCACCCTGTATGTATCTCACAAACAATGCGTCAGAGACCAATAGTTCATAGTAACATTATTCCGTAAAATCATAAAAGAATGAAAATTTCGAATTTTGGCCACCTATTTCTGAAACAACCTGTATGTTCAAGTCTTAATAAAAGAGCTAGCCGACTTTGATATGATGTAATGATAGTTTGATGCGAAAGATTCATAGGTCAGCACTGTTATGTGCTGAAGAAAACATTGAACGTTATGATTTTATTTTGAGAAATCGATTCAGAAATCAGTATTCGAGAACCTAATAAACCTGAAAACATCGTTTCAAGACGATTTGCAAAAAACATGTATCCACTTCATTATGACAGACAGAAATATGCCCAACCACATTTCAATTTTGATGCAAATTTTATTGAATGAATAATTTTCTGAATATTTCCGTGATGAGGCAATGAAAAAAAAAAGATTCGCCATTGTGTCAACATCTGTCGAATCTCACAGAAAATACGTTCGTTGACGATCTGCTTAGGCCGTATTTGCAATTCGAATACCAGCAAAACGTAGCTTTGTCGTTAGGGGTAGTAAGCAACCATATTTACATAAACATTTTGCAATTTAAATCGAAAAGTATATCCGTAATGAAGGAATGATCCTCCAGAGTTTACATAATTCCATCTATTGAATATGCTTCATCGATATTTCTCGAAGAAAAGCATATGCATGGAAGGTAGAGATATAGAGGAATATATGAGATCGAGATGCAAGAAATATATGATATGCTGATTGAGACTGCTTTTTGCTATCTTTCGTGTACTCTGTTTTCGTCGAAATACCGGATTTGCTTTATTTGATTCGAACTTTACTTCCAGCAGTCCTTAATTGGAACGAAGATAGAATATAACACAATTGAACAGATTCGCTGTTTTTCATCCACTGAAAAATTCAATTCGAATATTTCCATAAAGAGATATCCAATTTTCACTTTGTGAATGAAGATTGATATACTGAATGTTCCTGCAAAATGTTGTGGCTTTTGTGTTAACAGAACCATAGAAAAGCCAATTGGCATATTGACAAGAAGAATATCTATATTTACATAACAGGATATCAGATTCGAGTGGAATTTATTTTGTTAATCAGGACTGATATTCTGAATTTTCATATAAAATTTTTGTGGCCATAGTATTAACAGAACCATAGAAAATTTTTTTGGAATATTGAAAAGAACAATATCTACTTTTTCATAACAGGATATCCGATTCAAGTTGAAATGAATGTTCACGCAAGATTTCAAGAGGATCAAATCATCAAAACCATAGAATAAATTTTTTTAAATTTTTATTTTCAACATATTTAATTTTGTGAGTAATTTTCTAATATACTAGTGCTGAGATTTTGCATTCATATATTTGGTATGAACCTCAAGTCCCATATAAAATATTTAGGTATTTGTCTTATTGCCCCACTGACTGAGCTGAAACTTGAAATTTTATTTGCAAAAATAGGCATAGCATTGTGTCCTTCATAGGCGTAACGAGGGAGGTGTTATTGGGGACTTAACCCCCCCCCATTGATCAGAAAATTTTTTTGGTAGAACAATAACAAAATAACTTGGAAGATTTGGCTTTTTCAAAGTTGTTATTGTGGAATTACAGAAGTATCATTGTGAGAAGAAAAATATTTTTAAATTGTACTACATGAAAAAATGCTTATTTGAAGTGTAAGCAATTTACTCATTCATCAGCTATTTAAGCAAGATACCAAAAGTCCCTCTATTTTCAGTATTATTTCTTACTTTTACAAGTAGAATAGTCTTTTCGCCCAGAACCGCGCCTAACCAAGAGCGAATAATACTATCATTTGAGGGAATCGGGGCACCGTAAGTGCCCCTCAATACTCGGCGCCTCTGGGCCGAGCAAGTCACGTGACCCGTCTGATTAATTATGTTATTGCTTATTGCAATCATCCAGGGTTGTCATGTTTCATGTTGGGGTATTTTCCTCCAAATTTGGGTGATTTTTCAACACTCTGGGGAAAAATTGGGAGACAACTTTTCTTGGGGTATTTTTTGGGGTTTCAGTTTTTCACTTGGGTGTTTTTGGGGTAAAAATCACAAATTTCGAATTCGATATTATATGTATTTCCTCACAACAGCTCACATTCAGAATTCAAAACTAGTGTTGCCATCTGTTGGTTTCCAAGAGAACTTATAGAAGCTTCTCGCATTAGGTGGACAACGCTGATGGGGTTCCCCGAATGTTTGCCCCAGGAACTGCAAAATTAAAATTAGAACTAGTATTGCCATCTTTTGGTTTTCAAGATAGATTGCACATTATTAGCCACTCAGAACTCGATGAGGGGTTTCCCCGAATGTTCGCCGGGCCTTCCCCTAATTCAAAGCATATAAAACAATAAACTCGGTAATCTGTGAAGATAGTCAGTATTGCTCGCCAAATCTTGTGCGTATCCGCGGTCAAGTGAAGTGCAGTGTTTACTAGGATAGCGAGTTCTTTTTCCATTCGTTTTAAAATTTCAATATGAACCCTAAGAATGAGAGGAAACGTAAAGGTACCACTACATTATTAAAGTTTTTTAAGAAAATCAAATCGGTGACTGATAATGTGGTTGTGGAAGACACAATGGAAAATCATGCTTCTGTGAATGAAAGTGTATGTGTACCTACAACTTGATCAGATGCACAACCAGGTCCATCAGGAGAAGCCAATGATATCGGTATAATTTTGAAAAAACAGGTAAAATTAAAATTTTTTGTTACCAATTGTACAGTTTTGAATATTGTATTTTGTTTTATCTAACAAAAATTAATAATTTTAGAATTAACTTTTGGAGCTCAACACGGAGTTATTATGAGGTTAAAATTGGAAACAGTATTTGTCACTTTCATGATGCTCCTCAATTAATTGATGTAGTAAATAAGTGCAAATGCTTTTGCAGATTGGCGATGAAGAAAGAAGAGTGATAATGGAGAACCCTTGGATTCCTGAATAGAATTTAAAATTTCCGGGATCTGGTGCCCGAAACCTTAAATTTCAATATGGTTGGTCGTTAAGGTGTAAATAGCTGCTCTACTCCAAGTTCGAAGACGAGGCTTACTGCAGATATTGTTCATTGTTTTCGTCTTTTGGTGCAGAAAGAGGCTTTCAGCCATTGGGTGTCTTAGTAAAAAAGCCTTTCAATCGTTGGAAGGACGCGGTGAAACAATTCAATAACCACGAAAATAATGAATACCATATACGCTCTTTACTTAAGGCTGAAGATTGGTTGAAAACTTATAGGGGTTTGATACCGAATGTCGAGGTGCTACAAAACACAGCTCTGCAGCAACAAATTATTGAAAATAGGAACGCAGTCCTACCAATAATTGGAACAGTAATTTTTTGTGGTCGGCAGGGTATACCACTTCGAGGCCATCGAGACCACGGGAAGCTTAATTTGGAAATTTGTCCTGTTGAAAATGAGGGAAACTTCAGAGCTCTTCTGAGATTCAGAGCCAATTCTGGAGATGAGGCTCTGAAAAAACATTTAGAAATAGGATCGAAAAATGCACTTTACCTCTCACCAAAAACATAAAATGAAATCATTTTGGATATTAACGATATAATGTTGAAGAAATTGGTTGAGATGGTCAATTCCGCGAAATGTTTTACTGTTCTTGCAGATGAAACGACAGACATCTCAACACAAGAACAAGCATCAATCGGCGTTAGATACCTATACAACAATGACATTAAAGAAGATTTCCTTCAGTTTGTACCTGTTTCTGATTTAACTGGTAAAAACCTAGCGACAGTCATTTTGAAATCATTACGCGAGTTTGGAATTGATACAAAGTATTTGAGGGGGCAAGGATATGATGGGGCCGCTGCAATGAGTGGAAAATTCAACGGAGCACATGCATATGTAATGGAAGAGCATCCGACTGCAATATATGTCCATTGTGTATCCCATAGCTTAAACCTTGCTATAAGTGCATCATGTTCAATTTCTGATATCAGAAATTGCTGTGGGACTGCAACAAAACTATGTGTGTTTTTTAACACCCCAAAAAGAATGGAGGTTATTACAAGAGCAATTGATAAACTGTTCCCTGAAGCCAAATCTACTCGTCTAAAACAACTCTGTCCAACCAGGTGGGTTGAGCGCCATGATTCAATATTACTACTTCAAGAAATGTTACCTGCTGTCCAGGAGGCTCTTGAAGAAGTTTCACAGTGGAAGGATGTAGAATCAGCGTCGATGGCATCGCAGCTTTTATGTGCACTTCAGAGTTCATCCTTTATAATCAAATTGCAAGTGATGACTAGAGTATTTTCCTTAAGTTTACCCCTTGCTCGATTTTTGCAGCATGAACATATCGATCTTTTAGATGCTATGAAAATTCTGACTAATCTAAAAGGGATGATAGATAAAATCAGAACCAATGCTGAAGAAGAATTCGCAACCATATTTAACGCATCAGAGACTATGGCTGAATTACTCAGTACCTCAATAAAAGCCCCAAGAAGAACTGGACGACAAACTCTTATGTGCAACATTGAAACCGACAATCCTCAATCATACTTTAATATATCCCTATTTTTGCCATTTTCAGATCACTTTTTAAGTAAATTCAAGACGTACTGAATAGTTTTGAGTGTCTAATACCGACCTCTACCAGTAATGCTGAAGCCACCAGAACACAGGAAGAAAGTTTTAAAAAGCTCCTGAATTTCTATCAGGAAGATATTCAAATTGGTGACATCGCTGCCATTGGGGAACTCCATATGTGGTACGAGAGGGTAAAAGATTTGAAAATTTGCTCAAGGAAGGCAATCAATTATTACACTGCCTGCCATCACAATGTTTTCCCCACTATCAACAACCTCCTGAAAATTCTTACCACTCTTCCTGTATCGACATCAACCAGCGAAAGGTCCTTTTCAACTCTAAGAAGATTGAAAACATACTTAAGGAACACAACTGGCCAGCAAAGGTTGAACGGGCTTGCTATGATCAATACTCACAGAGAGCTAGATATCAATGCTGCTGAAGTGTTGGACGAGCTGACAAAAACACCTTGCTGTCTTGAATTTGGACTTTCTTGAATGATTCTTCTCTATAGAAGCGTGATAGCAATTTTCACTTATATATTTATATTTTAGAATATTTTGCATCTTTTTTATTCTTACACGTATTTCATTGTTTATTAAGTGTAGCATTCAATAGTATAATATATTATATTGTGCATGTATGATGAAATAATTTTTTTAAAAGAGTTTTTCACACAAATTTTCGAATGGGAACTTTTTAAACCCACCCCCACGCTTTTAACTTCAGTTCAGGTCACTCGCTAAAACTTGCCACTTCCCATAACCTCCCCCATGAGTCAACTCTAGTTACGCCACTGGTGTCCTTCTTATATGTATTTTCAAAACTTAAATTCTGATCGGGTTCAAATTTGAAATTTAAATGCTGAATTATTGAATAAGGACAAGTTGAAAATTATGATGCTCGTACGTAGAGTATTGACATAGATTATATTCTTTTCACGAATACTTTTCATTCATCTCGTCAAATAAATTGTGGTTCATGTGCTTCATCGCACAATATTGAAAACTTAGTTTACCTTCTGCTGAAAATCCACAAAATATAAAATTTTCTTTTTATATTTATGGAAAAACTTCCACTGAGAAACTTTGTTCAATATAAGCGGCCGAATGTTCTTTTATATTTTATGTATTCCTGAAAACAGGAGAGGAGAAAATATTTAGAACATCCAGAAAGATATATATTCTGTTATTCTTCATTTATGACTAAGTCCATAACTGAATTTTCAGGTATTCATTTCCTTTACGGGTTTAAGTTATGGATAATAGAATCCGCGAAAATTTTTTTACAGTCCTTATTTCAACGTTGTCTCATTGAGACATGCGTGAGTTTTTTAGGACACACGGAAATCAGAAACAGAGTTGGGAAACCCTGAATTTGTCAGCTTAGGTATGCTATACCTAGATTTTTGTAAGTGCTTCGAAAACAGATGAGGAAAGTTCAAGCTGTTGAACAAATTATTTATCAATATTATGAGATGAATATCACGAAACTGAACAGTATTGGTCCTATTTTTCCATTGGTTTTTTCGATGAAATATTAAAAGTTATGCCCACTTTTTTTAAGTGAAAATTACCTCATCTAGTGTACTTTCGAATTATAGTGTTTCCCAATAAGGTTGTAGAACTTTGTAAGGTTTTGGCGGCCATATTTGTTTATCAATTTTGACGTTCGAAGTGTCATTTTATTCAGAAAGGTTCAAAGTTTTACCATGAAAAGTTTCACGCTCACACAACGTTTGGAAATCGTCCAAATTTATTACGCAAATTCGCGTTCGCCGGTGGCCACGCGAAGAGAGTTTCATTTCTGGCTGAACGGCTTCGTTAACAAGCAGAATTGCCGATATTGGAGCGATTCTAATCCACAAGTGGTGCAAGAAAGACCTTTGCATCCACAAAAGATCACAGTTTGGTGTGGATTGTGGAGTGGTGGCATCATCGGGCCGTATTTTTTCCGAAATTACGCCGGACAAGCCGTTACTGTGAACGGCCAGCGCTATAGCGACTTGCTGCGTGAATTTCTCTTCCCGAAATTTGATGAAATTGGTGACGACGATCTTTATTTCCAACAGGACGGCGCCCCCCACACATTTCGAACGACAACATGACTTTATTGCGCGATAATTTCGGCGACTCATTAATTTCGAGAAACGGCCCCATCGCCTGGCCGCCAAGATCGTGTGATTTAACGCCCTTGGACTTTTTTTTATGGGGATATGTGAAATCACAAGTGTACAGCAACTCTCCAGCGACAATTCAAGACCTTGAGGAGAACATTACGAGGTGTATCGAGGCCATACCACAGGAAATGCTAGGCCGAGTCATGGAAAATTGGGTCAAACGAATTAAGGTCTGCAAACGAGCTCGTGGAGGCCATTTGAACGATATCTTGTTTAAATCATAAACTTATACACCATATCTTTCGAATAAATGTTTGAGAACCAAAATCGGTTAATTTGTTGTTGTTTTATTCAATTTCAAAGTTCTATCAAGCTTATTGGGAGACACTATACATATCATTTTTTGTGCTAGCTGCTCATCATCCCCCATAATATCATGGCTTAAATGATAACAACAAAAACTATAAAATTTCCGAACCTAAATTTTTTCTATTTTGAAGCTCTTCGTGATAGAATCCTAATGGAGTTTTATGGAAATCATTAGTTCATCTTTCACTCGAGATTTTTAGTAGGTAGGTTCAAGAATTGAAAAGGAAAATTGAACTCATGAACGAATGAAAGATAAGGAAGGAATAACTTTCGACATTATAGTCGAAATCGAATTCTCATTTTGCTGATATGGTCAAGCGCAAAAAAGCCTCCGATTTCTCTGAAGGGATCTGTTCAATATTTTAATTTCACGGGTGGATATTTTTTCGATATATCAAAACAATGAAAAACAATCATTCAGACGTAACATAGGTGATTCAATATTCGAGCAGTATATTTTTAGGACACGTACCTACTTTTGAAAAGCCCATACAGCATTTTTATAACCAACATGCATTTTTCAGAATAACCTTCGCCTAATACCATTTTCTTCCTATACGTCCTTCAAACGGAAATGAAGATCTTTATAAAAACGAAATGATATTCTGAAAGCATTGAACAACACCAGAAAAACTCAAATCGATAAAGTGGTTTGTTTTCGATATATCCGCTCGTATATTTCACGTGAGCTTAACTGCTTTGTCGTCTCAATCGGTTTGCTGAGAATCGAATAGAAAAAACTTTTTCCCTGCCGGCTAAATATAGCGCTATAACTTCGGGTGATATAAATCATGACAAGAGGCAAAATATACCGGAATCGACAACTTTTTCGAGGCTTTGTCTGTTCGCTAAGTTGCAAATCTTACCTGTCCTGTTCAAATAATCGCCCGACCACAGATTCCCCATCGATTTCAAAGAACAACGAAATGCACTCACTTCTTTCCTTCTGATGATGAACTGAAATGCTAGCTCTTGAACGATGATTTTTGTTAGTGAAAGATATAGGTGATGAACAATTTTATAAACGGCGCAGATCTTAAAATCAGTAATGGATATATGATTACATAGCTTAACGGGTGTACTCAAGAACAATAATTTTCAATATTTATAATTTGAATTAATCGAGGAAGATAAAAACAGGAAACTGGAATTCATAAGTCTACATAATGAGAGAAAATTGAAGCAAGCTCATTCAAGTTTTCTGACAACTATTAGATTCGTTTCATTCATTACATAAGGAACGGACATATTGCGTTCAAATTGTTTTCAGGATGTTCAAATAAGAATAACCATTTTTTTAATATGACCAAGCCTGTATAAGCTAAGAACTTGACTTTACTAAAGTCGATCAGAGTTCTAGTTTGACAAAAATTGTGAAAATCTAATTTTTAATGACTACAAGATATTTGAGAACTATTCGATGGGTTTATGGATCAACCTATCCGAGATATTTCGACCACTGAATATCACTCTAGATTATTTCATTCAAAAGTGAAAGTGTCTGAGGGCAAAAGGATAGAATTACTTATGATTCGAATTCTTCATCAGAAAATTCAGAAAAAATATTATGACAGAAATGCTAAAATTTTGAAAACTTTTAATGTGGGGGATAAAGTATATATAAGAAGTAAGAACATTTGGCTGCCAGAAAGAATTGTAGAAATATTCAAGGATCATTCTTATTATGTTAACGAAAATAACTCTGATATTGTGAAATGAAGAAACTGATCATTTCTCAAACCATACTATAAAGAAACAGATCTATCTTACTCAGATAATGATGAAATTTGACCTGATAGAAATGTGAACGATAATGATTCTTGTACTAAATTGAATACTTATAAAAAAAAATTAAAAGAACAATAGTAAAACCTGATAGATTAGAGTATACATAGTTGTTACTTTGAACATATAATTTTCGATGTATTCTGGAAACCTGAGTGTATATCACCTTTTCATTTCCATCTATCTGATATCTGAATTGTTTTGTTTGTTGTTATAATTTTCTTTATATGGGAGAGATGTCATGTATTATATTCGATGGCTGTGTTATTATGACTTCAATGTGCATACTCTCATATGACGTACAACCAAGTCTTTGAATAAAGATTCAGTATTGAGAAGAAGAGCGTATCATTAATGACCCAACTTATTATTGAGTGCTATTAAAAAGAAATAGCATAATTATTATTGTGTATGACAATAGTGGACATGGGTGTGAGGCTGGTAATAATGATAGGCTTCAACTCAACGGTACAGTTTCTAAAAAACTTTATAGGTTTTCACTCCCAGTCTCTGAAACAAAAATAATCTAAAAAATTTTCATTAGGCTGCAAATGAAAAAACACACAATTCTGAAGATTTTACAAGTTTGTCTGAAGAAGGTGTCTGATATAGACACCGAAACGTTACATTGTCCTTTTCATTTATTTCCTTTTTCAGTTTTACTGTTAGGAAACAATTTTTTCAAGATCAATTTGCTCCCAACAAATAAGTGCAAAGATTCTCGCAGGAGCACTTCATCTTAATTAAATTTTTTTTAATTATTTCTGTTTCAGAGACTGGAAGTGAAAACCTATAAAGTTTTCAGAAATGCGGAATCCTCCCAGAATATATTTCAATCGATATCAACTGTACAGGGTGGGCATATTTCGATGTTTTAGTACTACAACTTTTAAACCAGAGGAGATAGACAAAATCTGATACCCACTTCTCGATCTCTTTTTCTGAGAAACTAACAAAAGTAGTATTAATTTTTCGCTACCTCCTTTTGTTTTCGAGTTATAAGCGAAAATTGGAAAAGTGGCGATATCGAAAAACATTCATATCTCCGCTAATACTGATGATAGAGCTCTGAAATTAAAACATTATACAGGCACTTTTTCACGTAGAATCCAGTGGCGTGCTCGTCTTTTTCGCACCACATCTAATTACGAAGCTATGACCCAAAGTTATGGTTTTTTAAATGGGAATGCCAGATTTTTGTGCCATTTTCTGAAAGCTTATTTTTTTCTGATTTCAAAAATATATAACATTGTATGGTTCGTATCAATATCAGTAAAGAAAATGGTCAAAAACCTATTTTCATCTGAGTCTCAATATTTTCTATGGTTTCAATTGTTGATGAGCACAGAAAAATTCAGCATCCTATAATTATCACAGTCTCTTTCCAGTAGTCTTTTCATTTCAATGCTCTCTGCTCAATTTCTCCAAGATCTAAGAATAATGGACTGCTGTGTCATAGAGATTCGAGCTTTTGACTGTCAAATCATTCGAAAGTTTCAATTCAAATCAGCGTATCATTGTTTCGAAATATTTATATATTTTTGCATTTTGAAATGAACTACGGAAGTAATGAAAAGTTCAACATGCTCGTATGTTACATTGATGCAATTATGATGAAGATGAAGTATCACAAGATTATTTGAATTGTTTCCCAAAAAGAATTCAACCGCACAAGTCAATATTAAGACGACTCAAGAGCAATTTGATTGAACATAGAAGTTTCGAAAAGAAAAGAACAAAAAGGTATAATATACCTGACGAAAAAGACACTGTATTGAGTGTAATTGGTACCGTATCTATAAATCCGAATATTTCGAGTCGTCAAATAGAAAAAGAAACTGGTATCACAAGAAGGCGAGCCTTGAAAATATTGAAAAAAAATGAATTCCGACCCTATACCTATATGAAACAACCTGCTCTCCGACCTAGAGATCCTGCAGGCCGGTCAGAATTTTGCCACTGGTATTTAGAGAAAGTACATAGAAGAAGACCCGTCGTTTTTTGAGAAGGTTATATGGTCGGACGAAGTTCATATCAGTAGCGCTGGTATTTTTAACAGACACAATGAACATTTTTGGTCAGACATTAATGCCCATGTTACTGTAGATGTTCCTCATCAAGGAAGGTTCGGGTTTAATGTATGGTGTGCCATTATGAAAAACCGTTTGTTGAACTATCGCATTTACGATGGGAATTTGAACAGTCAACGCTATGGAGAAATAATTGAGCTTCACATTTTTGAAGAGTATTTGGACAACTTACCTCTTATCGAGAGAGGAAATATTTACTTTCAACAAGATGGTGCCCCACCTCACAACAGCAGAAATATCAGTCAAAAATTGACAAACAACTTCGGCAATAAATGGATAGGAAACCAAGGGCCCATAAGATGGCCGGCTCGTTCACCTGATTTGTCACCATTGGATTTTTTTTCTGGGGACATATTAAAGATAAACTTTATAGGAATGGTCACGATAACATAAGTGAACTCAGAAATGACTTCCTAAGCTGTTTGAGCACAGTTTCAAATATTCATCTATTTAATACGGTACGAAGTATAGAGAAAAGGTGTCGACTGTGCATTGCTGCGGATGGTCAACGATTTGAGCGTCTTCTGTGAAACTTGATCCTCATTTTGAATTATTACCTATTGATTTATTATTTTAATCACTATTAAGTATTGAAAAATATTTTTCGTTTGTTGCTTTTCTAATTAAATTGATGACTTTAATCATATCTATATATGCGTTATTTTATATGCGATCTGAAATATTTATTCTGGAGAGCAATAAATAATAACTTTGAAGGAATTAGTTGAAAGCATAGAAATAATGAGATTGACGGAAGAAGCTCCATTTTTCTGTGCTCATCAACGATTGAAACCATAGAAAATATTGAGACTCAAATGAAAATAGGTTTTTGACCATTTTCTGTACTGATATTGATACAAACCATACAATGTTATATATTTTTGAAATCAGAAAAAAAAAGCTTTCAGAAAATGGCACAAAAATCTGGTATTTCCATTTAAAAAAACATAACTTTGGATCATAGCTTCGTAATTAGATGTGGTGCGAAAAAGACGAGCGCGCCACTGGATTCTACGTAAAAAAGTGCCTGTATAATGTTTTAATTTCAGAGCTCTATCATCAGTATTAGTTGATAGTTGATAGTTCACAGAGGGGTTACAGTCCACTGCGACCTTAAGGTCTATTGTGCCCCCTCACAGAGCTGTTCTGGCCAAAAAACCTTCACAGCTCGCCTTCCAGTTCCAGAGATCTAATGAAATCTAGTAACTGTGAAGACTTCAACGAGGCTAATTCCTCACTCTTACAAGTTTCTTGTCCAAGGCATTTCCTCCTCAGGCTCGTAATGCCAAGGCATTCCGTGACTAGGTGAATGGGGGTTTCTTCCTCCTCCCCACAGAACCTACACTCGTCAGTGTCCGACAATCCCATCCTCAACAGGTGCTTCCTAAGGCGACAATGTCCTGTAAGAAAGCCAGTGAGGAGGTGCAATTGCTTCTTACCAAGATCCAGATATCTTTTGGATCCCGCTGTCTCGAAGTTCCGAAGGAACTCAGTGGAATGATCCATCCCTGGGAGATTCCGCCAGAGCTTTTCCCTCTCGGCTTTCTCCTTCTCCAGAAACTCCTTCTTATAGGTACATTTAGATATACCACAGAAGGGTTCTGGGCCAAAGAGTGACATTTGTGCGCCCTCTTTGGCGAGTGTATTGGCCTTTTCGTTTCCTTCGATTCCCGAGTGGCCGGGAACCCAGATTAAAAAGACCTTATTTTTCTTGCCTACCTCGTTGAGTTTGTTCCGGCACTCCCAGATCATCTTAGAATCGATGACAGTATTAGCGGAGATATGAATGTTTTTCGATATCGCCACTTTTCCAATTTTCGCTTATAACTCGAAAACAAAAGAAGGTAGCGAAAAATGAATACTACTTTTGTTAGTTTCTCAGAAAAAGAGATCGAGAAGTGGGTATCAGATTTTGTTTATCTCCTCTGGTTTAAAAGTTGTAGTACTAAAACATCGAAATATGCCCACCCTGTACAGTATTTCAGCTCATACTAAAGACAACCCCTTGAGAACTTTTGTATGAACCATGAGCTGCAAAAGAGCTTCATAGGAGCATGAAACACTGAGATCATCAGTTAAAGAAGTAAGTATGAGAGGAGTAGGTGAATATGAATTCGAAAAAGAATTAAATTGACCCCAAGTCTTGACGAAAGCAGCATTTCTTCGAATATGATACAATAATGCAATCGAAAAGACTAGTATATAATGTAGAGGTGTATAGAGAGTGTCCAGAAATTAATGCAACAATTGACCAGTGATTGCAGAGACGAAATTAGCCTACCCGAATTTTTTATTTCTGTCCAGTGGCATGCCATTTCGGAATTATAGCCTCCGGAATTTCACCTGAAATGAAATTCTTTCTTCCATGTCCCAGGCCTGGTCTGTGCAAACTTCACGAAATTTGGAATAGGAGAGTTTTCAGTCATGTCTAATCTGTAAGTGATATTTTTTCATTCCGGAAGCCCTTCGGCGACTCTTATCTGAGTGCCCTTTTACCTGTGGGACCTGGTTTTTCAGAAATTAAATTTGAATTTTCAAAAATGTTGATATTTTCATAAACAACATTTCAACGCCAAACTTTTTTGACCTAAGAACTGGACGAAAATGAGAAATACGGGTCGGCTCATTTCGTCTCTGCAATCACTGGTTAAATTTTGTTGCATTAATTTCGGAACATCCTGTATACAGGGTGTGCAGGCGATTTGACGTCAATAAATTATTTTTAGATTTCTCAGACCTGTGGCTATCCAAAAATACCCCATGTATGTAATGATATTATTTTGTAGTTCTGGAGTTATGACTTTTTAAGTGTGTTTTCAATGTATTTTGCCAGCTAGGTTTGGAAAATTCATATACATCCTGCATGATTTGTGACGAATCATCACGTTCAGGATATCTGCCAGTTTTTCTGTACCCGGAACACTTCAAGAATTTTTGGTCAAGGAGCTCAAGTGATGTAAGGTAGGACAGGGTAGGAGAGAAAACAGAACTCTCAATACTGACACATTAGATAAACTTCTGGAATACAGTAACACAAATCACAATGCTCGACTAATCGAAAAGAAATAAGCTCTTCGATATGAGGAACAAAACTGAAAGTCAGGTTGGTAAGGCTTGAAGTCATCTGTATAGGTCAGGTCTAAGCATAACATATAATTTGTATCGTTAAGTGCAAGCATGTTAACTACAATTGAAAAATTCAGCTGACTCAACAGTACTTTTAATCGATTCATTTTCGAAGATAAGAATGAACTTAACAGAGCCTCCAAAAGATACCAATTTTAGCCTTTGCGAGTCCCTCAGAACTCTGTATGTTGCATATGTGCAGAGCCGTCTTAGTTTCGGATCAGTGGTGTGGAATCCCACTTACAATATTTACAGGGTGTTGCATAAGTCGTTAGCCATAGCTTAATGGTGAATGCAGGACATCCAGGCCTTTCAGAAAAATTGGTAGTTCAGTATCCTAAGACCCTTAGTTTCGGATATACAGGGTGATTCATGATATTAGCCTTAATTCGCGATAGCTATAACTCTGGAATGCATAGTACAGGGTATCCCATTTTGGGCACTTTTACGGGATATCTCCGTTATTTTTAACGTTAGCGGGATGCAGTTTTCGCGACAGTGTGCTACTTTTTTATGAAACTAAAGATGGCGCAATCAGTTTTTGCATAGCCCTCTTAGTTTTTGCTATACAGGGCTGAAATGAAAAGTATCACTTTTTAATCACCCCCCGTATCTCAGTTATGCTTAAACTTAAAGAAATGGTTAAAACGCATTCCTATAGATTTTTTACTGTAGAATCCAGTGGCGTAATCAGTTTTTCAATTAAACTTTCCGTTTTTGAGTTATTGGACAAACATATGTTTTTTAAATTGAGCACCCTGTATATTATTTTTTATTCTGATTGAGCACAATCTCAGCTTTTCAAAAACATATTATTTGATGCATTTATTTCCAAAACCAAGCTCAGAATTCAAGATTTTGTAATTCAATTGTCAATAACTAAGTAGTAGTCTATGACTGTTTATTAAAAACAAGAAATAAATGTCAAGATTTCGTTAGAAATAGAAAATAATGTTAACATAATATCTAGATCACAAACAAGCATGTCATATTTCTCGTAATTTTCGTAAGCAGCCGTAATGAGGAAAACTTAAAACTGAATCATTAATATAATATAATAAATAATAAAAAACTGAGAGAACTGTAAACTTTTGAACCAACCGACAAAGCTTTGACATTTTTTTTGTTTTTAATAAACAGTCATAGAGCCTACTACTTAGTTATTGACAATTGAATTACAAAATCTTGAACTCTGAGCTTGGTTTTGAAAATAAATGCATAAAATAATATGCTTTTGAAAAGATGAGATTGTGCTTAATAAGAATAAAAAATAATATACAGGGTGTCAAATTAAGAAAAAACATGTTTGCTCAATAACTCAAAAACGGAAAGTTTAATTGAAAAACTGACTACGCCACTGGATTCTACGGAAAAAATTTATAGGAATGCGTTTCAACCATTTCTCCAAGTTTAAGCACAACTGAGATACGGGGGGTGATTAAAAAGTGATACTTTTCATTTCCGCCCTGTATAGCAAAAACTAGAAGGGCTATGCAAAAACTGATTGCGCCATCTTTAGTTTCACAAAAAAGTAGCACACTGTCGCGAAAACTGCATCCCGCTAACGTTAAAAATAACGGAGATATCCCGTAAAAGTGCCCAAAATGGGATACCCTGTACAATTTCGATAAAATTTTATGAGCTTGTCTACTTCAGAAAGCTCTTTGAAACAGTTCATGAAATATCGGAATTTTCAGGTCCGTACTCGAAATATCATGATTTTTGTTTCAAACCGCAAAATCTATAATTTTACATTCCTCGCAGAAATTTCGACATAGTGTGATGAAGCGTTTTTTCCGCTCATTACTAAAAGCCGCTAAATATACCACAATAATTGACTACTGGTAAGACAGTACGATATTATTTCGTCTATGGTAATAATTTCCGACCGCCGTATATATCATTCATGTCGATGTCGAGGAGAATAAACCGAAGCAAGAATAATTTCGTTCCGATATTGTTCGTTTGGGTCCCTCTCAATTCGGACATCCCCCGTATACCGTTTTACGATGTTTCTGTTGAGAGTCTTATTACTTTCTCAAGATGTCCTGCTCAGAGAATTAATAATTAATTAATCCGTTAATAATGCTGTGAATTATAATATTTCTCATTGTTATTTCAATCGTCCGTTTGTTTATTTTCCCGACGATGAAACATGAAAATGATACCGAATTATTATTACCAGAGAAATTCCATTCCGTTCAATTTCATTCCGTTAAATTTACTCAATAAATAAATGAAATTGAAAAATTGAGAAATTCGGAATATTATAATACGAAATAAATTATTTCAATTTCGATTTCCAACCTATGTAGAAAAACACCAGTCCGAGATGCAGTTTGTTATTTACCGTTTTTTTCTACATATGCTGCTCGTGTTTTTCAGAGGTTAAGAATTTGATAGGAAAAAAGTCCGCCGTTTTAATTCCGATTTTAACCGAATGTTCCGAATTTTCTCGAAGCCGAAAATGGAGTTTTGGAAAAGTGGCCAATCGAGAGTACCGTTTTAACCCCGGCGTCGAATTTTCTGGAATTTTGACGCATGTCTTGGTCGGTGGGGACTTGCCATTAAAACCAGAATTCACCCGAAAATTGATCATTCAGCTCGGAGTTTTCGATCAATAGTTGTCATTTTCCTTTTGAGATTTTGCTTCAAAGTTAAATTCTTTTCTTGAATTATTCTGAGATTAATTTTTGAAAGTGAATAGATTACTTTCGGAAATTCGTTTTCGTTTTCAAAAACAAGAGAATTCGAATCAGTGTACCGGTGATATAAAGGTAAGGCCCTTTTGGGGGCTTTGAAATACTTAATTTGGCTGCTACTTTACTTTACTGTGTTCCCTTATTCCGACCCCGCTCCTGAAAAGTTTTACACGACAGAATTCCGTTAAATTGTTCTGTTTATACAGAGTGTCTTTAGTAGAATTTTTTTTTATTTTTTTTTATTTCCGTTCCCGCCTGTCCCAGGGCACTAGGTGAGGTGTGGTTGGCTATTGCGGCTTAAGCACGACTGGCAACCCGCCTAAACTGGTGCAAGGGTGTGACCCGACCTGTAGATATTATTATTTTTCATTTTTTTTTATTTTTTCCGTTTTCGTCCGTCCCCAGGGTACTAGGTGAGGTGTGGTTGGCTATTGCGGCTTAAGCACGACTGGCAACCCGCCTAAACTGGTGCAAGGGTGTGACCCGACCTGTAGATATTATTATTTTTCATTTTTTTTTTTTTCCGTTTCCGTCCGTCCCCAGGACACTAGGTGAGGTGTGGTTGGCTATTGCGGCTTAAGCACGACTGGCAACCCACCTAAACTGGTGCAAGGGTGTGACCCGACCTGTTGATCTTTTTTTTTTTATTTTCCGTTTCCGTCCGTCCCTAGGGCACTAGGTGAGGTGTGGTTGGCTATTGCGGCTTAAGCACGACTGGCAACCCACCTAAACTGGTGTAAGGGTGTGACCTGACCTGTTATATACAGGGTGTCCCGTAAATACCACGCGAAAGTGACACTGGAGAGATAGATTGGCATTAGGTCTATCAGATAGCATCAACATGACCTCAGTAAAGTTCGCTGGTTTTCGAGATATCACCACTTTTGCAAACAAAAAATAAAAGAGAAAGTGAGATAAAAGAGAAAGAAGAGCAAAAATAATGGTTGTTTGAAACGGTTGCGAGGAAAGAATATCAAGCAACCTGTAATTTGGCAACAGGTGATACTTGTGCATTTTTCCTAATTTTTAATTATTTCGGCATAAACACATCTCTCGCGACAAAATTATAATTTCTAAGGTTTTGACATAAAAAAATTGGTAGTGTTGTATCATTTTGAAAAGTGCTGGAAATGGACCAGTTTTTACGATTATTTGTCAATTCAGTCTGATTTTTTTTCACATCAGTCAGTCAAACTTAAGTTAACGTTTTAACTTCATCATAAAATACAACAAGTTAGACATTTTTTTTTAGAGATTTTGTTCTAGTTCTCGGTGAAGTTATTACTTCATTGTTTAAAGCAACTATTCAGGGTAGCCTAGGTAAAAAAAACATGAGTTTGAAGACCGAAAATTGAAGATTTTCAAAAAAACACAAAAGTGGTTATATCTCGAAAACCAGCGGACTTTTACTGAGGTCATGTTGATGCTATCTGAAAGACCTAATGTCAATCTATCTCCAGTGTCACTTTCGCGTGGTATTTACGGGACACCCTGTATATTTTGAATAAGTTTTCCTGTTCCGAACCAATTTTTATCTGTGGACGCAGGTAAAAATTTCTGTCGTGTACGTAGTTGAACACAGTAAGGTACCTGTAGTTTCCAGACAGCCAACCGATAATTCAGATTACCGATTACCTGTTTAAGTGTATGCTCTCTTGCTGAAGAAATATATCTGTTTCTGTGTTTTATTATATTACCTGCTTTTACCGTTTATTTTACATTGCTCTTACCGTTTGTTTTTACCTGCTCTCTCCGCCTGCTTATTTTTACCTGCTCTCACCGCCTATTTATTTTTACATCGCTCTCACCGCTTATTTCACCTGCTCTCACCGCTTGTATCACCTGCTCAGTTTGCTCACCGCTAAAGACCGCTATTATTTTGAATTTCAGGTTGGAAGACAACTCAGTGATACGTGTCTTTTTTTTGTTTGAATTAAACTTTATTTTTTTCTTTGTATTCTGGAATATTTCTTTTTTTGGTATTGTAAATATCAACTGTATATTGTAAATAAATTTGTATATATTCTTTTGTGTTTTTCTTTACCCTGAAGGTGAGCAGACTTGATACTCGTTGGTTATTTGATAGACTCTACTCAATCGCTAAGAACTCAGATTGAACCGAGCCCTTCTCCAACTGTGTAAAGGCTACCCAGGTTTAGGTAAGTGAACGACGTCATCAAGGAGTTGTGACTTTGAGAAAATTATCACAACTGGCGCCCGAGGAAAGGAAACCGAAACCGTAAATCACCAGCAGGGAAGAAAAGGTCGTCACAAATTGGCGCCCGAGCAGGGACCAATTTCTATCAGATATCTAACCGTGGAGAAGAGGACATTACCGTTGGAGAGCCCGACAATGGAGGTGAACCGTCTGAGAGCAGAGGAGTTGGTATGGGAGCTCGAGCACGGTTCAGGAGAACCGAGCAGCTTTACGCAGGGTGCTGGCTCAGAGGATTCCATTCCTACCAGTGTCAAGGAACGTAGAAGAGGAGTTGGACACCGCCAACAGGATCCTGAATTCCCTACTAGAGGATGTCCGGGAATTCGATGAGGAAAACCCGGTGAACGAAGAAATTCGACTGAGAAGCCAGCTGATCCACGTTTGAGCCGATTGATACCGACCAATTTGCAGGAAAAGGTCAGGATAAACGACCTGGAGGAAGTCCTTACTCGGACTCAGGAAATGCTAAGGGACGCAAAACCTTAGCTGAGACAAGGCACATGTTACAGGCATCCTTGGGGGAATGTATCGATGTAACAGGAGTCTCAAGGAATCAAGGAACCGAAGAAGTGCCTGAAGTTAACGAGGATGCTGACGTGATCTCTTTTCAGGACATCCCAGACAACCAATCACGTTATATTGGAACGGACAGCCCGCCGAACAGGACATGCCAGGGCAACTCAAGCCCCACAGGACAAGCAGAAAGTACGAGAAATCGACCGGTTAACAATGCAGCTTCAGTTTCTCTTCTGATTGGAGTACTGCTGGACTTCCTTCAGCGTACGCTGGATCGAGCTTCGGAGGCTGTCCGACGCCGACTGAACTTCACGAGTTCACTAGAACATGGTGAGGAATTGCTGGACAGAGAAACTCGGGGAAGCAGACCTATTTTGGCTGAGTCAACCAGGAGGGTTTCTTTTCCCTTTCTGAATTTTGAGGACCAGGACGAACTTGGGAATTCTCAGCTAGCACCAAACCAGCAAATTCCCAGATTTCCAAGAAGATCCGTGGCGTTCCGATCGAATCCTGTCACATTGTACCGGAAGTTGTGGAGTTAAATGGACATGACAACAATGGAATAATCGATAGGAGAAGCCCGAACCGCAATCGTCCAAGAAGTCCGAGGGAAATTGGCGCAGAACAACACTAACTCCAAATAGTTACGTGACATCACCAGTCTATCCGCCCGTTCCTGTGTATAAGTGGAACATTTACTTCGATGGTTCCACTAGTGTGATTTCTTTCCTGGAGGAAGTCGAACAACTAGCCGAAACCCGAAAGGTCAGCCACCAGCAACTATTCGAAAGTATTTTCGAGTTACTGAGGAGTGACGCCAAGGAATGGTACATTCCCAGGACAGGTACATTCGCTGATTGGGAGGACTTTTAAGATCAGCTGCTGGATGCTTTCTTGCCACCGGAATACGAGGAAAGCCTATTAGATGAGATCAGGCGAAGGACACAAGGAAAACAGGAGAAGATACTTTTCTTCGTGACTAGGATGCAAAATTTGTTCCTCAAGTTGACAACCAGGAGACCGTCTGAAGAAGAGCAGGTTAACCTTATTAGGAAACGCCCGTTATCTGCAGAAAGCATTGGCCTTTCAGGAAACCCGGACTTATAAGCAGTTGTTGGACAAGGGGAGAATAATTGAGTTGGTCCAGTGGCAGGCCGACAGTTACACTCCACCGCCGTCACAGAAGGGACTATTGGATGAACCGAACCTGGTATACGTGCATCAACGTCCGAAAGATGCAGTGCCAGGACCGAAAGAACCGACACTTCCACCAGTTAAGCCGCAAACACTGCCGAAAATCCGGCGGGAGGAACCAGAAAGGAAAGCTCCTATTAAATTTGGAGATGTGAAACCAAATAGGGTGAGCTTTAAGGATACAGAAGTTCAATGTTGGCGATGTGGAAAGATGGGACACACGCGAAGGATATTTTGTTCTCGTGTGGCAAACAGGGGATTTTGTCCAGGGACTGCCAGTGTTCGGAAAACTAGAGCGGAGCTGCCTAGTGGGGAGAAGGCAGATTCCGACAAAAGCATCCCCTATGGTTCAAAAACCTTCACCGAAAGAAAACCGACCGATCATCACCGTGTACATAGCAAATGAATCTTTCAAAGCCTTATTGGACACCGGAGCTTCGAGGTCCTTCCTGAGTCAAAAGACTGCCGATAGATGTAGGAGACTGGGAATAATACCGATTGGGGTCACCGACATGAGGACTACTGTGGCTGATGGGAATTCAGTTGCAGTTAAGGAAGTCTTCGAACCGACACTGAAAATTGGGAACGAGTATATCGACTCGCACCTATTTTTAGTTCCGAATTTGCCCATGGACATCATTCTGGGAATGGATCTCTTGACATGTCATAATTTCCGAATAGATCTCAAAACCTCACGATGTTTCCTTGGAGATGTACCACTGTGGAATTCGACCGTACCTCCGAAAACACCTCAAAACTCGATGATGGATCCGTCAACATCACAAGAACAGCGAATTCTGGACAAATTCTTGAAGGATGAACTCAAGAAGTTCGAGAACGTGAGTGGTATAACTGACATGATCAAACACGAGATCAAAATCAAACCTGGCACCGAACCCATCGAGCAAAGGTACCGTCCCTACAATCCCAAAATGCAGAAAATCATCAATGAAGAAGTCGACAGAATGCTGGCCGAAGGAATCATCGAACCATCAAATTCACCGTGGAGTTCGAGTGTGGTTATCGTCAAGAAGGCAAACGGTAAACCCCGATTCTGCATCGACTTTAGGGCAGTTAATGAAGTATCAGTCAAGGACGCCTACCCCCTTCCATACATAGCAGGAATTTTGGACAAGTTGCGAAAAGCCAAGTTTATTTCTACTTTGGACCTAAAACAGGGGTATTGGCAAGTACCTCTTACTAAGGAGAGCAAGCCTATCACCGCATTCACCGTTCCAGGGAGAGGCCTGTACCAATAGGGATGTTGACTATTTTTTGGAATTCATTTTATTTTGTAGATAAACCCTATACAAAAACGAAAATATTACTTTTTTCTAAAAATAAAGTATTTGCCAATAAAAATACGTTGAAGAAAAGAGAATTAATTTTCCCGCTGAAACGGCAAGTTATGATGATTACGTCAATAGTCGGTAGACATCATAGACTAACTAAATTTTTAGTTTGTCAGTTTGTCTATGGTAAACATACTTTAACTTTTGTCAAAGCGAGTTGATTTTGCCTGATTCCTTGTGGAAAAGTTCAATTTAAGCCTTCAAAATGAATATGTCGGTCTATAAAAGCTGAATGAGGTGTTTCTTTTATTTGTAATAATAAATATGAGTTGAAAGTTTGCTACTTACAGAGACAATTCTACGTTTTTAAGCTCCATTGCACAAAAATCTTTGTTCTCATCAAAGAAACTTGCGACCATCAGGGAATCAATCTTCGTTAATTTACTACTATTACCCTTGATGAATCCTATCTCCATTATAAAGAAAATTGTAGATTATTGTTCTTGTAACGAACTAGGTATTCTGTTCTCTTTCAGCTTTCAACTGCGAATCATAGATATGATATTTTATATATTTACTATGGTTCAAGTCACAGAACCGTGGGTTTCACAAAAGCTTGATTGGCCATCAAATCGTTTATATCGAAGTAAGTCGATGGTTTATGTTAAAAATGAACTGAAAATTGCAGAGAAATGATGACATTTCAATAATCAAGGTGATTGGAGTTTTGTGGAACCCGGCCTATGAATGTATTTTGTTGATCTGAGCACCGAACATTCGAATTTGCAATGACAATACGGATAGTTTGACGTCACTATACGGATTACCTCTGATTGGCGTTCGCAGTCACGTGATAGGTGATAATAAATAACATAATTTAAATCAGCTTTATTTAATTCAACGAGAATAATAAGATCACTAAAATGGTTTTTTAGGATTGCAAAAACTCTCTTCTATGAGGAAAACCTCAATTTATATGAATTCGTAACATGAGTCAACATCCCAATTCCAGGTAATGCCATTTGGCTTACATTCAGCCGGAGCAACTTTCCAAAGATTCTTGGACCGAGTGGTGGGACCCGAATTGGACCCCTTTGCTTTCGCCTATCTTGACGATATTGTGGTGTTAGGTGAAACATTGGAAGAACACCTGGAAAATTTAAGAACCGTTTTCCGCCGACTACGCTCAGCGAATCTGAAAATCAATCCGGAAAAGTGTGAGTTTGTGAGGAAATCGCTTAAATACTTGGGTCATGTGGTGACTGAAAATGGGATTGCGACAGATCCAGAACAGATTGCCGCCATTAATTCCATGACACTACCGAAGACTGTCCGAGAACTCCGACGATTTCTGGGAGTAGCCAGCTGGTGCCGAAGATTTGTTGAGGAATTCACGAAAATTGTGACACCACTCACCCTTTTGCTAAAGAAGAAGCAAAGGTGGAAGTGGGATCCCGACCAGCAGCAGGCTTTCGACCATTTAAAAAGGAAATTAACTGAGTCACCAGTATTGACCTGTCCGGATTTTTCCCAACTATTTACGCTGCAAACCGATGCATCGGAAACTGGATTGGGAGCCGCTCTGACGCAGGTCCTGGAGGGTCATGAAAGAGTGATTGCTTATGCCAGCCGCTCGTTGAATGACGCCGAAAGAAATTATTCCGTTACCGAAAAGGAGTGTCTTGCAATAGTGGGGCTATAGACAAAATGCGACCGTACCTAGAAGGCTACCGTTTTACCGTTATTACCGATCATATGAGCCTCCGCTGGTTACAGTCCATTAAGTCACCCTCAGGACGAAATGCAAGATGGAGCGTATTTCTTCAGCAATACGACTTTGAGATTAAGTATAGGAAAGGAGCTTTGAACCGGGTGGCAGATGCCCTGTCTAGGGACCCGTTACCGTATGATGATCAATCTTGCCTGACCGAAAAAGCGATCCTCTGCCCATGGTACGTGAAGAAATAGCAAGAAGTCTCCAAGGTACCATCCGAATATCCTAATTACTGTATTCAGGAAGGAAAGTTATACCGACATTTCTGGAGTTCTAACGACTTTACCGAACCAGAAATGGGAACTCCTTGGAAACTCTGCGTTCCGACCGAAGATAGGTTGACCGTAATACAGGAAAACCATGACGAGCCAGCAGCAGGCCATTTGGGAGTCGCGAAGACCATAACTCGAATGGCCCAGAATTATTACTGGCCTGGAATGTTCCGAGAGGTGGCCAAGTACGTACGACATTGTGGACAGTGTCAGAGGTACAAAGTTAGCCAGCAGAAGCTTCAGGAAAAATGCCACCGTATCACATAAGTGAGCCATGGAATACCGTCAGCACCGACCTGATAGGCCCACTGCCTCGCTCGAAAAAGGGAAACACTTTCTTGGTGATGTTTCAAGACCGTTTTTCAAAGTGGATTGAGTGCAAACCGCTCAGAGCAGCAACCGGAAAAGGAGTGTTTCAAGCTTTCTACGATCAGTAGTCTTGAAGTTTGGTTGTCCCCGGACCTTCATCAGTGACAATGGATCCCAGTACGATGGACGACTTTTCAAGGGAAACCTCCGACAGATGGGAATAAACCACGGAGAGTCTACTCTCCACAGTGTAACCCGGTCGAGAGGGCTAACCGCACCATCAAAACCATGATCGCCCAGTTTTGCGAAGGTGATCACCGTAAATGGGACGAGCACATAGGCGAATTGGCTTTTGCCTTAAACTCGGCCAAACATGAGTCCACTGGATTCACACCAGCATTTCTGAATTTCGGCCGAGAATTCAGATCGCCGGAAACAAACCGTCGTATCCCAGAGGGAGATACAACCGGTTTGGCCGAAGAACCAGGGTTTGACCCAATATGCCGACCGTATCAAACGACTCCAGGAACCGCATGAATTTGTGAAAATTCACCTGGCCAGAGCGTTCTCCCAACAGAGTCACCACTATAACCTCCGTAGAAGAGAGTGGACCTGTAAAATAGGTGATAAGGTTTGGCGTCGAGAGCACCCCTTATCATCTGCCGTAGGAGGTTTCGCCTCCAAACTGGCTGCTAAGTACGCCGGTCCGTATACCGTTACTCGAATATTGTCCCCAGTCGTATATGACTTGAAGGACGCTTCCGGCAAATACCTCCGTAGTATTCATGTCAAAGACTTGAAACCGTTCCGTGGAAATGAGGCAGAGGGTGAATCAACCCAGAGCAATGTAAAGTTGTAAAATTCTCAAGTAAGAGCAAAGAGAGCATGCGCATACCGAAATGTCCGTATACCGTTACCCGAATAGTGTCCCCAGTCGTTTATGACTTGAGGGATACTTCCGGCAATATTCATGTCAAAGACTTGAAACCGTTCCGTGGAGATGAGTCAGGTGAAGAACCGACTCATACCCACGTGAGTCCGTAATATGTTATACAGTACTAGTACATACAGATGTGGAAGAATCGAATGGAAACAGTGTTAAATTCAAGCAGGCTCAGAGTCCAGTGGAACAGTGGAACAATCGAAACCTCAGAGCGATGCGATATTGGATAAGCGGCTGATGGTCTGTTGGAATGGCATTCTGAAAACTCTGATAAGGGTAAGATCGGAGCATTGGTTACAGCAAACGCTACGGTCGGCAACGACACAGGCAACGTCGCGTATTGCGACTACCACCGAAATACCAGCGTTTGCTGTAACCAATGCTCCGATCTTACCCTTATCAGAGCTTTCGGAATGCCATTCCAACAGACCAGCCGCTTATTCAATATCGCATCGCTCTGAGGTTTCGATTGTTCCACTGTTCCACTGGACTCCGAGCCTGCGTGAATTTAACACTGGAACTCCCGTGTTTCCATCCGATTCTTCCACATCTGTATATCATATCCGTCATATCCCGAAACCGCACCCAGGCAATCCGTCTCTAAAAAAAAGGAAGCCTACGGCTTCATTTTTTGTGGAGGAAAAGGGGGTGTGTAATGAAGCGTTTTTTCCGCTCATTACTAAAAGCCGCTAAATATACCACAATAATTGACTACTGGTAAAACAGTACGATATTATTCCGTCCATGGTATAATTTCCGACCGCCGTATATATCATTCATGTCGATGTCGAGGAGAATAAACCGAAGCAAGAATAATTTCGTTCCGATATTGTTCGTTTGGGTCCCTCTCAATTCGGACATACCCCGTATACCGTTTTACGATGTTTCTGTTGAGAGTGACCGCGTCTTATTACTTTCTCAAGATGTCCTGCTCAGAGAATTAATAATTAATTACTCCGTTAATAATGCTGTGAATTATAATATTCTCATTGTTATTTCAATCGTCCGTTTGTTTATTTTCCCGACGATGTAACATGAAAATGATACCGAATTATTACCAGAGAAATTCCATTCCGTTCAATTTCATTCTGCTAAATTTACCCAATAAATAAATGAAATTGAAAAATTTAGAAATTCGGAATATTATAATACGAAATAAATTATTTCAATTTCGATTTCCAACCTATGTAGAAAAACACCAGTCCGAGATGCAGTTTGTTATTTGCCGTTTTTTTCTACATATGCTGCTCGTGTTTTTCAGAGGTTGGGAATTTGATAGGGAAATAGTCCGCCGTTTTAATTCCGATTTTAATCGAATGTTCCGAATTTTCTCGAAGCCGAAAATGGAGTTTTGGAAAAGTGGCCAATCCGAGAGCACCGTTTTAACTCCGCCGTCGAATTTTCTGGAATTTTGACGCATGTCTTGGTCGGTGGGGACATGCCGTTAAAACCAGAATTCACCCGAAAATTGATCATTCAGCTCGGAGTTTTCGATCAATAGTTGTCATTTTCCTTTTGAGATTTTGCTTCAAAGTTAAATTCTTTTCTTGAATTATTCTGAGATTAATTTTTGAAAGTGAATAGACTACTTTCGGAAATTCGTTCTCGTTTTCAAAAACAAGAGAATTCGAATCAGTGTACCGGTGATATAAAGGTAAGGCCCTTTTGGGGGCTTTGAAATACTTAATTTGGCTGCTACTTTACTTTACTGTGTTCCCTTTTTCCGACCCCGCTCCTGTAAAGTTTTACACGACAGAATTCCGTTAAATTGTTCGGTTCATACAGAGTGTCTTTGGTAGAATTTTTTTTTATTTCCGTTCCCGTCTGTCCCCAGGGCACTAGGTGAGGTGTGGTTGGCTATTGCGGCTTAAGCACGACTGGCAACCCATCTAAACTGGTGCAGGGTGTGACCCGACCTGTAGATATTATTATTTTTAATTTTTTTTATTTTCCGTTTCCGTCCGTCCCCAGGGCACTAGGTGAGGTGTGGTTGGCTATTGCGGCTTAAGCACGACTGGCAACCCACCTAAACTGGTGCAAGGGTGTGACCCGACCTGTAGATATTATGATTTTTCATTTTTTATTTTCCGTTTCCGTCCGTCCCCAGGGCACTAGGTGAGGTGTGGTTGGCTATTGCGGCTTAAGCACGACTGGCAACCCACCTAAACTGGTGCAAGGGTGTGACCCGACCTGTTGATCTTATTTTTTTTATTTTCCGTTTCCGTTCGTCCCTAGGGCACTAGGTGAGGTGTGGTTGGCTATTGCGGCTTAAGCACGACTGGCAACCCACCTAAACTGGTGTAAGGGTGTGAACTGACCTGTTATAATTTTTTTTTGTTTTTTTTTTATTTTGAATAAGTTTTCCTGTTCCGAACCAATTTTTGTCTGTGGACACAGGTAAAAATTTCTGTCGTGTACGTAGTTGAACACAGTAAGGTACCTGTAGTTTTCAGACAGCCAACCGATAATTCAGATTACCGATTACCTGTTTAAATGTATGCTCTCTTGCTGAAGAAATATATCTGTTTCTGTGTTTTATTATATTACCTGCTTTTACCGTTTATTTTACATTGCTCTTACCGTTTGTTTTTACCTGCTCTCACCGCCTGCTTATTTTTACCTGCTCTCACCGCCTATTTATTTTTACATCGCTCTCACCGCTTATTTCACCTGCTCTCACCGCTTGTATCACCTGCTCCACCGCTTGTATCACCTGCTCAGTTTACTCACCGCTAAAGACCGCTTATTATTTTGAATTTCAGGTTGGAAGAACAACAGCAAAAATTTTTTTCGTTTGAATTAAACTTTATTTTTTTCTTTGTATTCTGGAATATTTCTTTATTTGGTATTGTAAATATCAACTGTATATTGTAAATAAATTTGTTTATATTCTTTTGTGTTTTTCTTTACCCTGAAGGTGAGCAGACTTGATACTCGTTGGTTATTTGATAGACTCTACTCAATCGCTAAGAACTCAGATTGAACCGAGCCCTTCTCCATCTGTGTAAAGGCTACCCAGGTTTAGGTAAGTGAACGACGTCATCAAGGAGTTGTGACCTTGAGAAAATTATCACAACTTGCGCCCGAGGAAAGGAAACCGAAACCGTAAATCACCAGCAGGGAAGAAAAGGTCGTCACAATAGCCATAAAAAAACTACATTATTCATTCTTAGAAATTCAATTTTTACTTTGTTTGTCGTTAGAGAATATAAACCGGACGAATTTATGCTTTATGACATTTTTCTGAAATGCGGTCCTGTTTTTATTTTTTTCGCTAAAACATTTATTATTGTTATTTTGATTTCTGTTCAAGTTTCTTTTATTTTGAAACCAAAGAAGTCCGTATAATATATACTATTTTTTCTCCAGCCAAGTCAAAATTGAAATAAATTTGTTTTATTCAAAAATCATTAATAATTTGGTAATGAATTTGAACACCTACTAAATATAACAGCGATAGCAAGTCGGTAGTCGGGGATATCTTGTATTGTTGGTGAATTTTGATTGTCAAGTAGACGTCAGATGCAATTACTTTAATTCTAGGATTAAAAGTGTTATTAAGCAACGAGAAGATTTTGTATGGTAAGGGAATTTATGGCTTTTGCACCTAAAAATAGTAGGTACAATAATGTCAAATATTTTTGATGTTGGAGAAAAACATATTCATTGCTGTTTTGTGTATAATAAATGGGTTTCAAGTTCCTGAAAGGAATGATATTTAATACTCACTTATTTAAAACACTTTCGGATTTCTAAGGTGGTTTACTTAATTTGAATCTCAATTCAAAATGTATTTCCAAAAAATTCTTAGCTTGATAATGCATACTTCAATCACTTTTTCACTAACACCCAGTTGAAATTCAAGTTTCAAAATGAAAGAAACTTGAACAGAATTCAAAATAATAGAAAATCTTGTCAAAAGATAATAAATGTTATTGCCAAAAGATAAAAAACAGGACTGGATTTCGAAAAAATTACATAAAGCATGAATTCGTCCACTTTCTATTCCCTAGCGACAAGTGTGCCATGCAAAGTGAAAATTGAATTGCTAAGAAAAAATTATGTTGTTTTTTGTGGTAATAACGAAATATCTGTAAGGGATGTTAAAAAAATAGATTTTGGGGTTTGAAAGAAAAATCATGATATTATCAGTATGGACCTGAAAATTTCAATAGTTCATGAACTATTTGAAAAAGCTTCCTGAAGTGAACAAACTCAAAAAATTTGATCGAAATCGTACTATCCATTTCAGAGTTCTAGCTATCACAAGTTTAGGCTAATGTTCATGAATCACCAGGATATCCGAAACCAATGGTCTTAGGACACTAAACAACCGATTTTTCTGAGGCCTGGATGTCCGCATTCACCATAAGGCTATGGCCAACGACACCCTGTATATTAATAGATTAGAAAATATACAAAATAAATTTCTCAAGTATGTCAATAGAAAAGATTTCTAGTACACCACTTTTGATCCACGCCGAATAATGAGGAAACTGAAATTGACAACTTTGGCTGCCAACGAATGATGAGAGATACAAAGTTCATTTACAAGATCATCAATAACATCGATGGTTCTGAACATGTAAATATGCTAACGTTCAATGTCCCATCATATTGTACAAGAAGTAAATTCCTATTCCATGTAAATAAGAGCTCATCTAATTACCTTTCAAAGTCACCCTTAGGTACTTAGATTTTGTATATCTTAAAACTCATTCTCTAATTTTGTCACCGTCGACCCTTTTTCGGATCCTTTTGTAACTTTTTCTTCGGTTTTAAAGAGATTTTCCAGAGACCATCGTTGAATTATTTGTTCATATACTTTTTTCTGTTGTTTCTACTTTAGTTTTGAGTATATTTTGTTATCGTGGATGTTGAACACCACTTTTAGCCAATAAGTAAATATATAATATGGGTTTGTTCTGTCTTGTATTACATTGAAATAATTAAATCAATAAATAAGTATATGAAGTAGTGCTTACTTTTGACAGGTTATCGTTGAATCGATATTTTCGAACAGTATTTGCATTTTCAACCACTGAACAACACACCAAAAAACCTATTAAACAATGTTTATTTAATCAACCATGTTATCAAAGACAGCAACTAATGGTTAAGATATTTAAATATATAAGTTCTAGACCATTAGTCACTTGGTTAATAAACGTGTTGATAACAAGATTTTTCTGACGATCTCAACATGAATTGTGTATGAATTCTTGATTGAAATACATTCTCATTTTACACAAGACATTTGACATAATGGAATTTCTATGTTCTAGTAGAGTTTTGACATTTCTCGCAGTCCTTCTGAATACTTTGTGTACGGTTGCCATGAGGATTGCGCATTGAATTATAGCATAAATTGAGCATTAAAATATAGCATAAATTGAGCATTAAAATTGGTCATTAATATTCAATTTCGTAGACATTCTAAGAATTTTTACATGTGGTAAAATTCATCCAACGTGGAAGCTCTTATTTCTAACACGAATTGACGGAAGCCAAATATCGTATTACAGCTTCGATACCAGAAGTTTTAAAACTGCAATAGCGTTATTATTGTGACTCCATACTTTATATCTGGACCACCTTAGCTCCACGTATAGTCTGTCCGCTAAGGCTTTCTATACATTTCGACTTTTATTTCTCAAACAAGGTTTTATACACACAATGAAAATCAATATCCTTACCAAGAAATTGAATTTCTTTATAGATAAACGTAATCCACTCCTTGAAGAATACCAAATTCTAGGTGACTGTTAGATCATCGCATAAGTTTGCATAAACAATGATTAGTTATAGCACAGCCGTCTATAGACTTTTAGACGGCTGTGGTTATAGTCTAGTCTCCGAACTCGCGTTGAGCCATATTTATGGCGATATTGGCCATTTTTTACTACTTTTTCGATAGCACATGTATTCGGATTTTTGAAAACGAGGAACAGCACAGAATGTCAAGTTGTGCGCTCCGTACTCGTACCCGTAAAATCACTGATCTGATAAATGGATTGAAGAATAAGGTTGACCTGTTGTCAACTTTTAAACCAGAGCAGAGAATGGCAATATTGATAATTGTAAAATGTCGTATTCACTGTTCATCGCAATTCTGTCTTGAGACGCAACTTGTCATTGCGCCTGGTATCAGTTGATGATGAGCACTGTGCAAATAGCAGTTCAGACCTCATGGTCACCAAAATCATAATAATGCTTGGTTCGGTTAGAGAATCATTTTCAGAATTCTTAAAACTTTGATAGTTCTCGATCGAAGCCTAATTTATTCAGAAAACTCAAATATAATAATATAATGGTTGAATGTTTTCCAATACGCTGGTTGCCCTTTTATGTACCGATTGCTCGTACAAGTAAAATCAAACTTGACCCATAAATGATAATTTCACTATCGATGAGTTTTCAGATGAAAATAATTGGCAACGTAAAACAAATTATGAAATATCAAATGAATTAACAGATTAAAACAGATTGAAAATAACCAACTGAATACAGTATTACACAATGAATGAGTACAGCAAGTGGGTTGATAAAAACATAAAAAAAGGAATCAAAGTATGAATAAAATAATGTGTGAGTAAATGAATGACGGAATAAATACCTGAAAAGATAATTTAATAAATAAGTAAATAAACGAATGGATTTATCAGGAAATGTGAACATTAAGCTGTTCCGTGTATGCAAGCCGAGGATGCTGATCACTCTATCGTAAATCTTTTCATGTACGGTTTTTTCATTCGACCATCATCACCCTCGCGACCATTTGTCCCTGGGAGACACCTACTTTCATTTTTTCCTTCTAGCTAGAGTGTACAGGATAATACATCCGTCTACAATTCACTGTGACTTGTGACGTAAGGGACAACGGCT
This sequence comes from Propylea japonica, assembly GCA_013421045.1. NCBI lineage: Eukaryota > Metazoa > Arthropoda > Insecta > Coleoptera > Coccinellidae > Propylea > Propylea japonica. The sequence goes on from CM024241.1 coordinate 60,475,746, forward strand.
AACTGAAGATAGAGGACCTCAAACTGAATGTGGAGTAGGGGTTTAAATGTCCCATAAGGCTATTAGTTTCAGAGATACAAGATGTTTTTTGATAAAGTGCTTAAACTATAAACTTCCATATCTTTGTCAACATGGCAAACTTTTCGCTGATATTTGGCAAGCTTGTTTCTATTCATATTCTCCATCAGATCGAGGAAAAAATTTCCAAAATCATTGCAGGTCCGTATCAAAAATTTTCAATTTCCGTGTCAGGTGAGAAATATCACTCGTTATATGAGATGAAAAAAATTCAAATGGGAAATTGAAATCTGCAAAAAACACTGAGTAAGAATGTGTTTTTATTCTGGATGGCACAATTTTTTTATAGTTTTTATGATATGTTAAAATTCGAATATTAGAATTATTCATATTCACCTGAAGAAACATATTACTCCTGACAGAAAGAAACACCGAAATCGAGATTTTTAAATAATCCTGACGTCTTTACATCTGAAATTCTTTTTCATTAATTAATCTATCAATATTATAACATTTCAAAATAAAATACAAACATAAACAGTGGAAAAGTTGCACATAGGATCAGATTAAAAAATGCTCGAAATGAGAGCCACTCACACACTTAAAGGTTCTCTTGAACAATTGAAGTACTTTTCATATCTACTAGATGAAAAATTATACTCTTGATAACACAGAAACGCTGGATTCCAGCTTAAGAAAAGTCTGACCTGAATTTATCACTACCAGAACTCCTGTTTATGTAAAACAACAATCCATCTGGTACTTATGTTTTCAACAAAATTTAAAGAGTAGAGTAGCTGAAGCATGCGAAGAAATTAAAACAAATATGTATTGCTGTGATTAAAAGTTATTTAATCAACTATGTTATTAATGTTATAAAATTATTATGGTCAAGATATTTTAATGATTTGAGCGGAGCGTTGATTATAAAAGATTTTTCTGAAGATCTCAATACTAATTGTGAATTAATTCTTGTTTGCACATTAAACTAGCAAAAAATTGTTCAAGAGAGCCAATAAATATGTTGGGGCGAATGGCTCTCGTTTCGAACATTTGCTTAGTTGATTTTTTTATGAATCAAATGTGCTACTGTTCCTCTCTTTGTGTTTCTATTTTATTTTGAATTTTTTCTATAATATTGATAGATTAATTAACAAAAAAAGATTTCAGATGCAAAAAAAAATTTAAAAGGCGTCAGGATTATGTAAGCACCTCGATTTCGTTGTTTTATTCTTTCAGGAGTCTTCAGGTCTTTCAGGTATGTTTCTTCAAGTGAATATGAATAAATTTTAATATTCGACTTTCAACATTTCATAAAAACTCTAAAAAAATTTGTGCCATTCAAAATAAAAACAGATTCTTACTCAGTGTTTTTGCAGATTTCAATTTCCAATTTGAATTTTTTTATCTCATATACCGAGTGATAATTCTCACCTGACACGGAAATTGAAAATTTTTAATACGGACCTGCAATTTTTTTGAGATATTTTTTTCGATCTGATGGAGAATATGAATAGAAACAAGCTTGCCAAATATCAGCCAAAACTTTGCTATATTGACAAAGATATGGAAGTTTATAGTTTAAGCATTTTTGCAAAAAAATTCCTTGTATCTCTGAAACAAAAAGCCTTATGGGACATTTAAACCCCCATTCCTTATTCAGATTGGGGTCCTCTATCTCCAGTTAGCCGTTGTTCCTTACGTCACCAGTCACCCTGTATAACCGAATGATTTCATTCAACATGGATGCATTCCATACTTTGATTGATGCCTTAGTGAATAATTCTGATATCTAATCTATTTGAATTATATTCATAGGGAGCAAAAATGGTTTCCACTGAAACATACAGTTATACAAAGTATACGGTATTAACTAAATGTGGATAGAGGATTTAATATCATTTTAACACTTCCCTCGAACCCAATGGTCAAATATTTCCTCCCCATAATGGCAAATTAACAAATCCAATTCAGTTTGAAATCGCTTGTTTTACTGATTACTATCGACTTTCATAGGTAAATGTGGATTGATTCACCAAACATAAATTTAATTTTCATTGTTTCTCTCTGTTTACAATGGATCTCAATTAATTACGAATTAATAATTTACGGGGAGAACTGAATTTCCGTTATCTTCTCGTACCGCATTGATGATGTGCATTTTGCTGACCGCCGTGAATAAGACATCAATCTCTTTCAAGAGATGGGGGCCATTCGTAGGTCGTAGATTTTGTTGACTTATCTACTTATTCTCCTTGAGTGAGTTGTAGATGAAGAGTTCGCTGAATTAGTATTGCGTTGATTCAGCAAAAGCTAGTTAATGTCCTTCTCATATAATAGTTCATTGTGTAATTTAGAGAATTTGAACGTATATTCCCTTATTGCCCAAATGGACCACTAACAAGACTCGTTGAATTATTCTTTGTAGGTTGTTTTCTAAGACGTGTTAGTGTATGCATTATTCGATCAGGTATTTGAATTGGTGAGCTCTATACTAGCGAAAACCACTTTGAATTTCTTCTTCGTTTTAGATAATAAGTTTCATAAAATATTGAATAATATAACTCACATTTTATTGAGACGGTTAAATCACATAAGGGCCGAAATTGAGTCACTCTAGTTTTCTGTAAAGTCTGTACCTTTTCACGTCGACCATCTTTTGTAAACCGAATCGTGTTACGTACATTGTGCCAGTGCAGTGTGGTGAAAGTTTGTTTGTGGGGTTCTGTCATTGCTGACGAGTAGCTATATGTCGAGGTAATAGCCGAGCTACTCCTGAAGGTCCTTTTGCGTTGTATTTTAGGAATGTCACCGTCCTCTTATGGTACTGGTTGAGACTACCCGTCTGTAGGTCCTCATAAAATTATTTCGAAGGGTTGGTACAGATACCGTCCGATTCCTACGAGTAAAATTGGAGATATAATGGTCTTCCTCTGCATTTTTTTTAGATGACCAGTCTCCGGGCCATACTGAAGGTTTCCAAGGGAAAGGGTCACTGTGCGCCTTACTGAAGTCCGTGGAATATTCAAATGATTCGCAATATGGTGGTTAGACAAAGCTTTTTAATATAAGGCTTATATTATTGCTGAGAAATTTGACTTTCTCAAAATATAAACTCTAGTTATACGCTGAAAACTATTTAACTTCGAAGGCACTTGTATTCTCACGAATGCAACAACTGTACACTCAGCCCACAAAATCCCATATTCTTGCTTCTTCTTGACAATACTGAGCTCTGATATGTTACTGAAATGGTGTATATAAAACCTATGAATGCTGATAAAAACAAACTTTCAAAGTTTTGATGCTGAAAATATATAAGTGGCCGCACTGCTCACTCTTTGTTGGACGGAAACTTTTCATTGCATTTTTCGAAAAATTTTAGAGGGTCGTTCGAATCTGAACACTACAACACTAATCACATTCTCGCAAATTTTTTGAAGTAAATGAAATATTTTCAGGATTTTAATGGGCTTCGTTGATGCAGAAAACACCTACTTCTTTTCCTAGTTGAATCATGAGTGAAATTATCCATTTTGTGATCATAATATCTATATGAACTGCATACAATAATCTCAAAGTTCATTAGAAATTTAAGAAGCACATATATTTTCGAAACATTCTACTCACCGTCTCATCGTTCTGTAGATCAAAACAGTCCAGGAAGTTCGTTTGAAAAAAGTTGAATACTCGTATAATATACTATCATCAGGTTACTGACCTGAAACCAAAATATTAGTTTACTCTTTTTTGAAAGAAACGTCTGTATAAAATGGTCGATTCCGTTTGTCGGAATTCGGTGACATCCTTTTTAAGCGAATGATCACAATTCGAACACCGCATAAAATATTTATAGTTTTTCATTCAAAGGACGAAAGACCATGGAACCGTGAAATTATCAACGGTGAATAATCTATATCCTTTCCTTCATGCATCTGAAGTTTTCCATTCCTCACGTAAGAAATGTTCCGAATCCTTAATATTTAAATGGTTTTTCCATCTTATGATCCGGACTCTAGTCTAGGGATATCCCGAGGTACATCACTTCTTTAAGAAGTTTTCTTCCGCAATTTGGTCATATTCATAGAAGTTATATAAGAATTCATTCGATTTCTCCATGATACGATATGGCATTTCCACTGTTGGTTGTAGAAATGAATAAATCATGCATTCAGTTCAGAAAGATTTTCATCTTCAAGTAAAATAACGGAATGGTTTCTTTCACACCGGTTCATTCAAGAGCTGACTGAATATACACATATACAGTATATTTAGACCGTCATTCAAAGGATATCAAAAATGAATGAATGCTCTGTCTGATACTAGCACCATGCATGTTCTTTGTGAGTTGACGGGATTAGTTCCGGAGTTTGAGTTTAATATTGGTAGATTTCAATCAATTAATATGATTCTCTGCTTTCATTGTTTATATCTAAAAGGTACAAGTACTCCATTACTCTCGTGAGAAATGTTCCGAATTCTTAATATTATAACGTTTTTCGGGGTTGAACAAATTTCTTCTGTGCTGTATTTCCAATTCATTTACAGAACTACTTAACACACTAATTTATGTACAATAACTAACACTATTTTATTTAAAATAACTAACAGTAACTTATTTACACACTTGCAGATTTATATGCGTGACGAGCCTGTCTAGAGTTGTCGGAACTATTCTATATATTATAAGGGGTCCACCCACTGGAAGGAAGAATGCGTAGTTAAGTATCTGGGCGTTGGCTGTAAAGTAAACGTGTACGTTCATATTTCTCACACACAGACAGTTTTGCTTGTTGAGTGAGTATGTGTGACAAGTGTGAGATGACGTCGAAAAAACATCTGATGTTAATTGCGGTGGCGTGAGTTGTCATCTTTTGTAAAAAATTTCCTATGTATAAATAGCGAACCTGACATTGTATTGCTAAAAATATGAAACGTTCACAGACTTGTTGCCCATACACGGTCGTTCTTAGTCATTCTTCCACGTACGATGAGCAATGCATACGCTAAAAATCAAAACTATCCTGATAACGACCAAGGGAATTGCGCATTCTAAATTTCGAACGGCGGAACGCCATACACACACTATTTTTACTGTACCCCGTACCACGCGCATTGAAGCCTTCGCGCTTCCTTCTTAGTGAGTCGTTTCAGTTCATTCGATGACGCGTACTAGAGCGCCTCAGCGGTCGAGCACGGCAGGGCCGCATTCAGGAGAAATTCACACATTACAATATTTATATCGTTCTAGCATCTTGAGAGCCTGATTCTATTCGAGGTACATCACTATGTTAAGAAGTTTTGTTCCGCAATTTGGTCATATTCTTAGAAGTTACATGAGAGTTTCAGTTTCTGCTCGCAGAAATTTTCATCTAAGAGTAAAATAATAATAATAATAATGGTTTTCTTCGGACTGGTTCATTCAAGAGCAGACTGGATTTAGACTATATTTAAACTATCATTCATGTAGGATATCAGAAGTTATTTCATATTTCGAAGTACTTTCAGGAGCAAAATGAACACAACTGTTTATTTTATTATTTTGCTCACTATGCTTAGGTGTACAGGGTGTTCTAGCATGTTTCTTAGAGTCAATATGACGGACCTCAGACATGGTTGAAAGTTAAAACAAAAAATGAGTTTTACAAATTAGAGAAAAGACTCTGTCAGAATCCGTTGTTAAAATTTTGTTTCTGATTATCACCCCGCAATCAAAAACTCCTGAATATTTCCGTCAAATAGCACTCTCATATTTTTCCCTGCAGAGAAATTTCCAGTAGAAAAAAAATATATTGAAACAATTTTGAGACCCCAAAAATATTTCACCAAAAAGAGCAAAAAGCCGAACACGTCAAAATTTTTATCTATTATTTTTAAAGGTTGAATTCACGTCAAATGATGAGAAATTATTTCAACATGCTCTTCTTTTACTGAGAAATTGTTCAAAGGGGAAAAATGATGGGGTGATGGGTGCCAGTCGAGAAAGTAAATACGGTGGTAGATTTTTGGGAGTGGTGATGAAAATCAAAATTCTGATAGGATTTTTGATGCATCTTGAAATACTTTCTGTTTCATGTATGATTCCCACCCTCTTCATTTCTTTTATTCTTCACGTTTAGATTAATGATAAATATATTTTCCGTCGACCTCAAAATACAAAGTGGGCTTAACGAAATCGAAATTGCAGAGTATTCAGAAGCACTACAAAAAGTCTTGTAACTAACTAAATCGGATCAGTAATTTCGGAGATGTTGACATTTAAAAAGTGTCTACTTTTTTCTCAATATTTGCGAAACACTCTCTAGTTCATGGTCGAACTAAATAATGAATTGAATGAAACCAATAGCTCTCAGGATATTCATTGTTTTCGCAATAGAAACAAGCGCGCCACAGCTTCTGACTTCAATTTGTGACTGAATTGATTTTAATCCATTCACGTATTCTGCAAGGGTCTCCGATGTCTCCACATATTTCAACACTTTCAATTTCCGATTACCCCGAAAAAAACTTTCTTAGATATGAAACCATATACGTTAATCCAACTTTTGACATGTGTAATTTTTCTGATTTCTTTCCTGAAAATACTAGAGTAATTCATTTTCTATTTTCCACGCAACAATTAGGTCACCATTTGTTTTGCTCATCACGCCCTGCAATCCAACGCTGAAAAAAAATCTATCAAAAAAATTCAATTTTAATTATTTTTTACCACAAATATAACGTCTGGAAGCTGCCGTATATTAATGAGTGAATTCATTCCGGTCTCATTCACGTGTTCGTTGACGGTGTATATTCCCTTCATTTTGGTAGGATATAACTGGAGTCTCCCTCGGGAGAATATTCAATACCGGTTCACTAAATTCCCCAGACTATCGTTTAATTCTGGAAGCATTTTTTCCACCATAATTTCCGTAATGATTCCGGTATTATAACGATCGTCATTAGAGCCCTAATAATTTTAACAATTTTGGGTGCTATCCTATACTTTTTCGGTTAGACGTCCGCCAGATCCCTTTTGTGAAGTAGCAACCCGCTGTTTTAATGACTAAAATCCTTTAGGGATCAAACACCAATTGAACGATTCAATTACTGGGACGAAATCGAAAAAACCAGGCGAGAAAAATTTAACTTGAAAGTGTTTTGAAACTGAATGTCAGTATACTTGCAGGCCCGCCTTGGCACGTTAGTGAGGCTTAGCATTTCAACATTTTTTATCCGATCATTTCGAAGGAAAACCTCTGATTGTTGATTGTGCCAACCGACTCTATTCTGTAACCCCAATCACGTTGACTACTGAAATTTCATCATTTCTGTGCAACTTTCAGTTCATTTTTGACGTAAACCATCGACTTAATTCAAAATCAACGATTTGATTACCTAATCAAGCTCTGTAAAATTCAGTGTGAATCGAATAACAATGTATCAAAATGTCAAATCGGAATTGGGCCAAATTGGTATTCTGTAACTCGATTCGATCTCTACTATTTAATTTCGTTAGAACCAGAACGGAAAATAATAAGTTCCAGTTTTTCCATGGATCAGAATTTCTGGAAAAATTTTGCGACATCCTCCCCATTATCAAGCACTGCATTTATTCAATTCAATTTATTTGTGTTGTGTGTTCACTCTGTTAGTGTTAGTTCCAAAATAAGCATCAAACGAGTATTTTTTTCATTTTTTCAATATTCAATCCAGACCGTAGTGACTAGTGGTAAATCATATATAGATACCACGTGCCAAACGGGTATGAGGTCAGTCCATCTCCTATCCAACTGTCATTTCCCTAATCAGTATGCAGTAGTGAAGAGAAAAAAAAACGGAACCTCTATTGACGTGGAGTCCCCTCGCTTACTGCAGGACTAAAAAACCTTGGGATTTGATAAGAAATCGGACCAGTTGAAAAGTTACTTCGAAATCGATTTCGCTTGAGCGACGAAGATATCAAGCATGAGGATTTGAGGAAAAAATTCGAGGTAAAGCCCGCCGTTTCTTATGGTAAGTTTGGCACTACCGCGAATTGTTTCGCCTGAATATGACACGATGCGTACAGGTAAATCCCGCTATTATTTTTTCCTAATGGCACTCGCTGAAAGACGCGGTAGTGAATGAAAACTGATGTAAGTACTGAATTTTCATAGTGTTAACAGAACCATAGAAAATTCAATTGAATAATTAAAAAAAGAAGCTTTATACTTCCATAACGAGAAATCTGATTCAAGTGAAATTGATATTGTGAATGGGTATTGTTATACTGAATGTTCATCTGAAATTTCGTGGCCGTAGTATTAATAGAAGCATAGAAAATTCAATTGGAATATTGGAAATAAGAATTTTTCCATTTCAATAACAGGATATCCGAGTCGTGTGAAATTTATTTTGTGAATGAAAACTAATATACTGAATTTTCATGAAATATTTTGTAGCTATAGTGTTTAGGACCATAGAAAATTCAATTGAAATATTGAGGAACCCTTAACAACTGAAAAAAAGATGAGGCAACTTACCTGGTACGTGCACGTTCAAAGAATGAACAACGAAAGACTGCCAAAAAAAATTATGAACTGGATACCCCAAGGACGCAGAAAATGTGGAAGAGCGAAGAAGACCTGGAAGGAGGGAATGGTGAAGGCAATGAGTTCCAGAGAACTAAGAGAGGGCCATTGGAATGATCGATTAGGGTGGATTTAGGCATCGGACAACGTCGCAAAACGTTATAAAACCGATATATATATCTTTTCACATACACACACCGGCAAAATTAGGGAAACACAAAAAGAAGTCAGCTTTCTTCTAATTATTAACCTTTTATGTATGTTTTTTCGCTTTATTTGGGCTTGGATATTAAAAATAAATATGACACAATAGAACCTAGGGTTGAACATTAATTATTTATACGTAATTGCAAAAAAAAACAAATTTGAATCAGTTTGACTTTATTAACAATTTTTTTTAAATTGAGTTATTTTTGAAAATGTTATTATATTACATTATTAATATCTTGTATTGCCGCCGCAGGCTCTAATTAGGGCTTGAATACGTCTGCCCATGCTTCTTATGACAGTGTCAATCATTTCCTGGGGCAAATTGGCCCACTCTTCAATCAACACCAATTTTAACTCCTCAACATTCCTTGGAGGTGGAATCCTTTCCCGCACTTTGCGTCCAATCATGTCCCAGACGTGCTCTATCGGGTTCATGTCTGGGGATCGTGTTGGCCAGTCCATTTGATTAGTTCCGATTTCATTTAAGTAATCGCGAACCACGCGAGCAGTGTGCGGCCGTGCGTTATCCTGCATAAACACAAAACCTGGCCCTATAAATGGGGCAAAAGGCATTACATGGGGTTCCAGGATCTCGGTTATGTACCTGTGTGCAGTCAGAGAACCGCCATCAATGATGACCAAAGCGGTGCGGGCTGTTAAACTTATGCCACCCCACACCATAACGGACCCTCCACCATATGACACCGTTTCGGTAAAATTAGCTTGATGGTACCGTTCTCCTCGATATTTTCACATTCTTTTCCTCCCGTCGATGAAATTTACGCAAAATCTGCTTTCGTCGGAGAATAAAACACGACCCCATTCATCGGACCAATCTTGGTGTTGACGAGCGAAAGCTAATCTTGCAACTCGGTGGCTTACCTCAAGTTTAGGCGCTTTTGCTGGTACGTATGACTTTAAATCAACTTGTTTAACCTTCTTCTTACTGTTCGTTCACTTACACGCACGTTACGCACCTCTTCTAAGAGATTTCTGGTCTGGACAGCTGTTTGACGACGGTTTCTCAACGTTTGCACCCTTATAAAACGTTCGTCTACGGCACTGGTTGCGCGTTTTCTGCCTTGTCTCTGCCTCCGCACGTAAGATCCTGTCTGTCTGTATCGTTTTACACAACGGTGGATCACAGATACTGATACACCCAACATTCGACTCACTGAACGATTTGTGTGACCTACCTCGATCATTGTCACAGCTTTGGCGACTTCAGTAGCTAGCAAATCACTCATTTTGTATGAAACAAAATATTAACTCTTCAAACAACAACAACAAAATAAGCTAGAGCCACTATTGACTGCTCAAGTAAAATCCTTTTCAAAAAAACAATCAGAGCACTGACTGTCAACAAACACTTGACAGGGTGTAATTTCTGTTAGATTATTGAAAAATGTCAAAATATCTCAAAATATTATGTCATACGAGAGTAATATCTTAAATAAATGAACCACTTGACGAATCACTCACGAGTCCCAAAACAAAGACATTTTTTTTGTGTTCCCCTAATTGTGCCGGTGTGTGTATTTCATTATCTGAACAATTTCCAGAATATAATTTCTATTGTGCTGAGATTCTGCATTTATATATTTGGATATCAATGTCAAGTCCCATATAAAATTTTGAGGAAATAATACTACTGCCCTACCAATGAACGGGCGCACAAAAGCTCCTGCTCAGGGCTTTTCTTGAATTTTTTTTGTGTGAATTCTTCAATATCTTATCACTTGAATGCAAACGAAAAAAAAGAAAGAAAATGTTTCTTGTTCGCGAGAGTACAAGTGTGTTCAAATTTTGTATTCAGTTTGACCGAGCAAGAACAGTACTAACAGTTGATAGCCCTATATCAACAAGAGTTTTTCGTCCACTAAGATTGCGCAGCGTTTGAATATTCTTCGGGCTTCAGAAAGGCTCATTGTAGCCAATTTCCTTGATGTCGGCACAGTTGCCCGGAGATCCATTTCTTGTCAACACAGAGTAAAATAATTATATCGTCAATTCCACTCCAAGGAATCGGATGGTTTCTGTAACAGCCCTTTAAAATCAGTATCAAAAGAGTCGGTTGTTTTGTTCAAATTGAAGGGCAACCAGACCTTTAAGAGTAACTCATCTATCAACTGAACATGGAGCTACCCGACACAATGGGCGAAACACCACATATACTGGCTTTCATCTCAATGGCGCAACGTACTTTTTTCGGACGAGTCATGATTCGGTGTACAAAGTGATAGTCGACGAGCAAAGTTTTTGAGGGTTTCAGGTATACTAGAGTGCCTAAATATCGCCTGGGCAGTTATAGGTATTCTTTTTAAGCGGATCAATAATGTGCTGGGCGGTATAATATTCGGTCGGCGTAAGTGGAATCAATCCATCCTTTACACAACGAATTTGAGGATAATTTAATTCATTAGGATGATAACGGCGCAATAGGAAGCTTTGATAATTTTTCAAGAAAAAATTATCCAGAGAACGAACTGGCCAGGCAACTCAACAAACATGAATCCAATTGAGCACGTTTGGGATTCCTTTTGGAGAAGAATACCCACTCGCTAAAATCACCTGCAATTTTTCAAGAATTGATTTTAACTCTTCAGGTAGAAACGAACGAATGATATATCTGCAAGTTTCATCTACGACTTGATTCTTAATATGCCTAGGCGTGTTGGACAGTTGATTGAAGAAATGGTGGTAATTTGGACTTATGAATTTAGATTCAGTGGTGAAATAATTATTTTAATAAAAATAATTATTTTATGAATTTGAATGACTTTTTTCCCATTCTGCATAAAGCAAAAAGTAAATAACGAATATGTTCTATCGAATATGTAGCAATTGAAAAGAAATAACTGATTTTATTTCCACAGCATAGATTGTCTATGTCTTTAGAAAAAAAGGGCACAAAGTTTTTTGACGATTTGTATATTTGATCCTGCCGATGATATTTGATGAAAATTTTTCTCGAAATTTTGCGACTTTTCAATTATCGCACCATACAGAATTAACTACTTCTAGGAATTTTTTGTTGAATCTGCTTGTGCGTAGGTTAGAACAGTTCGAATTTGAAGGTTATACCTAATGTTGTGACAACAGTAAAGGTGATTTACACGAGGTTTACACATTATTCTGGATTCACAATGGACGTAACCATAAAACTCCCGGAACGTTAACGAAAAACGCAAAGTTGAACCAATGCAAATCATATGGAACTGTTCACAATAGGCTCTGTAATTTTTACGTTTACGTTGAGCTTATGGTAGTCCGTAATTCTAACGTTAATTATAGAAATTTGTTCACATTCTGTGATTTGTAGGTCTAACTCATCAACGTCGTGTTTTTCTTCTTTTAGAATTTTGCTCTTCAATTTCAATAAAAACAGACTTAATACTTCATACATTTTTAATTTATGACAACACTTCACAGTAATCAATTGTCAAAAAATTCATAGAACACTTATTATAAAGGTATAAAGGCCCAAAGTCCATTCTGAACACATTTACGTTTACGGACAAAGTACGTTTACGTGTTCGTTATGGTTACGTCCATTGTGAATCAGCACTTACTTGTTCACCTTGTAGAAAACTACTTTTCGATATTGTTCCATTTTTATACCATAATAAAAGAGTAAAGTTATTCGAAAACAATACATTTATTCGATGTCTTCATTCCTTTCACAGTTGCAAAAAAAGCTATTTGTCGGGTAGAATCATCCAAATAGTCACGGTTTCAGATTCCATTCGCCTGCCAAACTCAAACTATTAGAGATATTTTGATCATGGCATTCAAATTGCTAATCAAATTGGAACTTTCAAAACTATACCAGTAATCTCAATTTCAGACCGTTACGGTCATTAATTACTTCCGAACTCATTTCGAGAGCCTTGTTAGAGAACTACCTATATGAAAACCAGCTTCTATCAACACTGCCCCAACGATTCATTGTACGTATTAAATTTGGTTCATTGTACAGGCGAAAATATGGCGATGAGTACACTATATAACGTAATCTGCGATAATTTCGTTCTTGGTTAGAGCATTCGTGCACATTTCATATAACATCACTTATTGTGTGGATTTCACTTGACAGATTATCTCGATCGATCGAAGTGAACACTTCTTGAACGCTATTAGTCCGTATTTATGAAAAATCAAGAAATTACCTGTATATTGTTCTGAAATCTTATTCACGAGGTGAACGTAACGTGATAACGAAAACAATTATATTGAAGAATGTGTCAAACGAAAACCAAGTGGATAGGCAACAATTTATCATTTTCATTTTTGAAAATGTAAAATGATACCAAACTTTTTGAACATATCTTTTATTTTACTGTATGAAATTCCTTCTCCTTTTGTCTGAGGATCGAGAGAGTGGCTGTAGGGAACAACTCAGGACGCCCTGTATAATTGTGACCCAATTGGATTCTTTCCCAAACTATACACGGGTTGAAATTTCAAAAGATTCTTGACGATCTTTCGATCAAACTGTACCCGATTTCGATACAAGGTTAAAATCTCTTAATTTTTCAATTGAGGGATCCTCACAACATCCCGCACAACTTTTGTCGTTTATAAGCACCTCAGTATTAATGGCGGAGAGGATAGGAGACCAGGTTTCGAAAATATTCGAAAAAACTTTTTAATCATCATAGCTAGATATTTATTGCGAGCCAGCTCCTATGCGCTAAAATTTCAATTCCCTTGCTCACTCATTTCGCAAATTCAAATGTTGACTTACGGACGGTCGGACATAATTGTTTTTGTCCTCGTATTGTTCTTTACTAAGTCTAACATAGTCAAATCAAATTTGTCCTCCATCATATTCATTGAAGCTTGGTAATGGAAATGAAACTTTTTCATGTCTGCTCCAAGTACTATGAAGTGTTCGATTTATTTATGTTTCGACTCTTTCAATAATAAAGTCATCTTCAGGCATATGTTCCAATATTGAGTCAAAACTATTCTAATATATGCCTGAAGATGACCCTATCTTTGAAAGGGTCGTTCAATAAATAGTACTTGGAGCAGACATGAAAAAGTTTCATTTTCTCTAGTATAGTTTAAAATAAATACTTGATGAATATTCGACATTTACAGACATCCGGCTCAATAATGACAAGAATGTTTCTACAGCAATAAGCGCCTGAAAATAATCTATAATCACAATATTGAGCGGAATTATAGTACTTCAAGTGTTTTTTTATTTTGTTCGGAATGAGGTATATAATTTTAATGACTCGGCGTAAAGCACACATACACAAAATGAAAAGAATAAGACATATTTATGAGTTCCTTCCAGAAAGAAATCAGCTTTTAGTTCACATATTTTCCGTGTTCATTCCTCAAAACCTTAAAAAACTTTTTCCTTCCTGACAAAATTTGAGTTATTACTCCAATAAGGAGAAACCCCGGTTGAAAACTCACCACTAAACTCATATCTTACCGTTTATGCCTAGTCACCGATGAAATAAAAAACAAAACGCACCTTCTGTCATTCGTTAGAAAACCAACGAAAAGAAAAATAAATACACAAAAAGTTAAGTATCATGCTAAAATCTGAGTTGCCCTCTGGGATGCGGAGTGCAATAAATTATGTTAACACTTGTTCCTTTCAGCACGTTCTGCTCTCAAGATTTAGTGCGGTTTTCCTCTCAGAGAATTTGTCGATGTCTGTCGTTCCCAAACTATTGCCAATTTGTTAAGAACCGATTGCAGAATGTCCAGTCAGTTTCGCGAATAAATGATTGGTAAAAGCTTCGATAATTCCGTATTTAATAAAACTTATTGATTTATCTCTAGATTATTTTTTATTAGGTTTTCAGGGAATTTATATGTTGCATTTAAATTTACCCGTTTTTTCTTGACGGTAATGAGTGAATAATGGCTTTACCATCGTTTGAACACTAGCTTTACCAGGCCCCCTTTATTATTAGAACTGGGGTAGTTTTGGGTATGTTAGCCTTACGGGAACTGCAAACAAGGAGATCTTCTCATTCATGGAAACCTAAGGGGGTCATAAATGCGTTCATGAAAACGACAACGTCCTTAGGAACCTTAGCAGTTACCATTGGGAGTCCAAAACCGGTTTCCTCATATGAATGTTTCTTATTCCAGGCAGCTTGCGTATCATGTGTTAAGCTATTTCTTGTACTGTTCCAAAGAGCCTACAAATGTTATCTGTTGACTTTCTAATACGTAACAAATGATACTTGTACAGACAGTGGCCCGTCAGCCATCCCACTATCACCCGAAGCTCTGCTCGTGACAGCTTTAGGAGCTTTTTGGTATAGGTAAGTGAAATCATCACGAGTTTTTTTTACTGAGTAAGTCCAGGGTTGTTTCTCAAGACGGTTAATCTGTTTTTCAACTCTCATTGCTGGACAGCTGACTTTTACTGGTCTTTTCCGAGCTCACACACAGGCTCAGGTCCCACAGTTGTTAACCTTGCTGCACTTTTTGCAAGTTCATCGGCTTCTTCATTTCTCAACACCATAATGCTGAATTATTGCCCTCTGCAATTAGGATTGCAACGAATTATATTAAGACTCTTTTTTTTCAACATGTTCTGCTTTCAAGATTCAGTATGGTTTTCCTCTCAGATAATTTGTCTATGTCTGTCGTTCTTAAACTGTTACACATTGGTTAGGATCCGATTGCAGAATTATTAAGGTCAAGTCGCTTATTAATGAATTAATGAAATGATTTTACTGTGACTTAATAATATCTCATGGAGCGGTGAGATATTATAACCGTATTAGGTACAATATTTTTCATTTTGTAAATACGGCTCCATCCAGATGTATATATATTTATATATGGCGTTATTGGCAACTAAAACGACAGAGTTTATTGAGGTAATATCAAATGAATTGACTTTCGAAATACTTGTAACCTGCTGCGAACTTAAAACTAAGGTGGTGGCAAATTATTCGAACTCAAGATCAGATTATCTTTCACCTTTTGTTCAAATGAACCTGCGAAGCTTTGACTTTTACCTAGCAATTCAAATCACAAACAAATACTAAAAATAGCGAAATATGCTCTTTAGAGTCGTTCACTTTTCGGTTCCGGCACTGTACATAGAACCTTGTGGGGAGATTTGGCAAAAAAATTCCTAGAAATAAGCGTGCAGAAAATACATATCCAATGAACAATAGGTACCTAAATGTTATGTGAAATTTTTGCTGATGAACATTCATTGACATATTATTTGAGCCATTTCACTATAGTTACTTCTTCTGTTCAACGTCCAGGCCAGCATTCATCAGGTGTCGTCAGAAAAACACATTAAATTCTTTAATCTCAGAAGAGCAACTTTCGTAACTCTTTGAAATGTCAAATATGATAATCCTTTTCAAAAAGTGAGGAGAGCTGTTTTTTAAGAGTTAGAAGTAAAAATGATGACAATGGCCCAAATTATACGAGTATGTCAATGAATAATAACCTATTCAAGATAATAGAAATCATAGAGTTATATCACTGAAAGAAGTTGATGTCTGATAAGTTGATTATATTTAAAATAGATTTGGTCCTGGATTGAAATATTCTCACCCATATTAGTTAATTAGGAAACTCTGAAACATTGAAAAATAACAGTTTCAACACTATAATATTGTAGCACCGAATAGGTGCTCATTATTCACTAGTGATTAATGGGTATTTTACTGGCCGAGCAAATAGTCACCCAAATACTTTGAAATCTTCAATTATATACAGTATTTCCCTGGCATTCAATTAATTTCAGGAAAAAAATCTTTCCGCTGAATTTCTGTTCATATTCATCGTATGATATTACACTACTGAAGGTCGCAATTGAAACCTAGGAGTGTAATCATATTCAATGAATTTCATCATATCTTCAATACTTCAGATAGATAATAGAATTGATCCTCTAGGAACTATGGTATTTTAGATATTTACATGTATAAATTATTATAAGGACTCCTACCAAAAACACAATTTAGTATGACATACTAAACCATTCTAGTGAAAGAATGAAAATATATCAAGAAATGGCGTTATTCAAAGAACCTTCTTCTTCTTCTTCCCTGTGCGGTGCCTTACCGGCCGAACTGACCTAGTGGCCCATTGTTCACCCGCATCATTCTACAGAGACTCAGCTCCTCAGACACGAAGACAGAAATGTCGCGAGCCGCCAGGTGGTCCCTCTCACCATAGGAATAGAGGTGTTGGATTCCTAGGTGTGTTGACCTTAACTCAGTAAGGTTTTCACATTGAACAAAATATGCTCAACCGTTTCATCAGTACTCCTGCCCACTGCATAGGGAGCAGCTCGTCAATCCCATTCTCTTCAAATGCTATGTTAAACAGTGACCAGTCAATGCACCAGTCACCAGACTGAGTTGTTTCCTCTCCAGCAGCAGAAGCCTATTGACCTCAGATCGCGAGACGGTCTCTCAATGAATCCTCGACCACCTCAGGCCCACCCTGCGCTCCATTCCGAGGAAAATTCCTGTTCAGCCAGTTCCGAAGAAACTTCGACAGATGTGCGACAGATTGGCAGCGAAGGCTCCGACCACAAATGGCTAATCCGGCTCCCCGCCTAGCCAGTTCATCTGCCTTGACGTTACCAGGTATATCCGCATGAGCCGGAACACCAGACCACTTTCAAAAAGTTATCAGAGCCCAGCCCACGCAGAGCTTTCCTGCATTCTTCTACCAGAAGAGAATCAACTCTAACATCAATAGAGATTTCAGAGTTCCCTGGCTGTCGCACATATATAAATGTGGCGGCCATAGTATCCCCTGCGAATGCTTTCCATGCGCATGCAAGAACCGCAAATAGCTCACCTGCACATGGAACAGTCCTTCCCCAGAGGGATAGCCTGATTACAGTGAGGACCCACGATTCCGGCCCAGACCCTGTTGCTGTGACAAGCCTCAGTGAACCAGGTGGACCTTCTGGACTAAGAAGCTGTTTGATAAGACCATAGGTCTCTGTCGGGAACAATTACCCTGTAGGGTTCGTCGAAGCAGAACCTAGTGCCCGCGCGGTCACCTCTCTGGAGAAGGGGAGCTTGAGCATCCTTGACCATTTTGAGGGCCCTCGCGTGCCCAGTGAGAGTCCTCCATCGCGCCATTGTCCCGTTCCAGATTCCTAGAGCTGTCTTTTCATAGCCACCTCCTTCACAACTAATGCAAAAGGAGGGAGACCCAGCAGACATTCCATCGCTTGCTGAGGGGTAGACCTCAGAGCGCCTGTATACTTAAACAAGCTTTCCTCTGGCATTTAGTCATAATGTTCTGGTTGACGGCCCTCTCCATAGAAGGCCACACACATCACAGAGGCAATAGTCAGGATAGCCTCACCACGGCAGTATACAACCAGTGCATATGTGGCGTTTGAAGCCTTGCTTGTAACTGATAATTTGCTATAGTAAATATTAGTTAAAAATTTCCTGTTTTGTACCATCCAACCAAATGATCAATTTTCACTTCAGTTTTTTTGAATGAAGAACAGTAATTTCAGTAGGATGATAAAATGGTGGTCAAAAACGTTATTCCATGTGAATAAAACAACCAATTTTAAACCCTATTCAGACACATTCAGCCTTTCTAACGGTTAAAAACTGCATGCATATTATTCCACAAATCAATTCATCAGAACAGAATTTCATTTTTTGAAAGAAAAATTGCAATTTTTTTCAATAAAATACAATAAAATTTCGGACAACTTCAAATGACTTTCAAGAGAAAATTTACTCATAATTAAGATTGAACTGGACTGATTTATCAGTTTAAATTTTAACATTTTCAATAGACTGAATAAGTTGCCAGAATTTCAAAACATTCTGTATGAACGTCTAAGACTTTACAAAACATCTATAAGCGCTGCAATCATCAGAATAGATGTATCTGAGAGTATTCGGTATAAACAACAAGTATTTCATTCAGTAAATTATAGCTCAGCAGATTGCAGAGAATTATTGATTCAGCAATAACTCAAAAAAAGAAGAAAGCAATAAAAAATAATTAATCGCATCGCATAGAAATTTGGACACTAGATAACTCTCGACTAATGATTCAATTTTCAAGCTTTCTATCATTCAGAGTCTTTTATGGTACTTTTGCAACAATTATCAGTTGTATTGTCATCAAATTGACCTCATTTAGGGTATTATCTGACATTATACGAAATTTCACGAAAACTCGATTTTTTTGGAACTCTGTTTTTGGGGATAGATGTCTTCCAGTATGGATAGTTGCCCCACCATGAAAAAAACTGGTAAGGATAGATATCCTCCATACTGTGTGACCAAAAAACCGAGACAAATCCGATGATTATTTTGAAAATGGGGCATTTATCCCACTGGGACAATAGTCCCGGTTTCACCCTATCTGGAAACGGTATCTTTTTTGCCACAAATTCTTATTTAGGCGTGATCATAAGATGAATATTGCTATTTTTATATTTTCCAATGGTTTATCCTTTTAACCGTTGATTTTAGCATTGTCCGCTGTTTTTTCTATTTGAATTGTGAATGAGAGATTGAATGAAAAAGTGCAACAGATAAATATTACTAAGCGTGCGAAAGCCTTCTGCTTCACCTCAGTGCATTCTTAAATTTTTTCAGTTCTATCTTGTAATTGAAACTTCACTCACTGGACTAACGCAAGATGTAAGTGGCGGAAAAATTATTGTAGAAATAAACTAATAATAAGCGAATATAAATCATTGAAAAGAAATTTCTGTGAAATGAAAGTTAAATATAATCAGCATAGAGAACGGAAAATGTTTCGTCCTGGAGAAATAACGAGCATTTATTTCATGATTGCTCTATTCAATGTTAATGTAACCGAAAATATATCAGTGGGTGATGTGATTTTATATTAAACTCAGGAGGAAAAATCGTTATAGATTTTTTATGTTTCAAAATTGTGGGGGAATGCAGTTAACATTTCAAAAAATTTTCAAATTATTGGAACAGAAGGTGAGGTTGTTCTTCTAGGAACTGTTAATCCAACATTTGAAATGAAGAATAAAAATCAGTTTTCATTTTCTCTCAATTTTATTACGTCGCTTCAAACTTTGATATCTCGAAAATGAGAAAAATTTACTGACTAGTTCTCTCCCGGCACTCTCCAGTTATTCAATTGATAATTTTAGGAGTATAGTAGTTTCGAAGCTCCGAAGAAACTAATGCAATCAATGCTGATATCTATCAGTAATAACTTCTGAAAATGTTCGGTTTGGATCAACGCTAGATAATATCGAAAAATGGAGAATCGTACCAGAGATGATTTACAGCATATCACAACTCGATATTGGTTCGACTACACCTACTTCCATTTCCTGAGAAGCATGTGTTCGATACCCGGAAGTTGAATATCCGGATAATAGTAAAGTAAAAATTGCTTCTTCCTCTTTCATGAATGGCTTCTGTTGTCGATAAGAATGTCCTGAAATTTTGTTATCATAATCTCATAAACGATGGAGAAGGACAGTTTCTCCCCTGAGAAATTCCAAAACGACGGCTTTCAAGTTGAAACACACTATATTAAGTATGTAAACCATTTGAATATCTTTGAGAGAACAATAATTTTGACATCGTCTGGCCATCTTTGATATCTCACGAAATAAATGGGAAAATTCAAACCTTTGGCATAGTTAGTTTGTCAACATTTATGTTGAAGTCACGCGCGAGCGGTAAAGAAAAACATATGTGGATAAGGTGTAATGCAGAATTTTTGTGGGAGTATTGTCTCCCTAACGAATGAGGAACCATAACTCATTTTCATCATTCAATAGTCTAACAATTCCTGCCAAACTTTTGGTCAGTAATGTTCATAAAACACTCCCATTCGCATAAGGTATTATTCTGGGTTATCTTCCATCAAAGAAATGAATTATTATCGTCTTTAACAGGAAAACTGAAAAGTCATAAGCATTCAACTACATTTTGAAAGTTGGAAAAATATAAGGCAATTTGAATGTATTATCTAGTATTGAATGTCCTTATATCTGGGCAGTTCATTGTAGGTGAATAAAACACTTTTCCAAATAAAAAACTTAAGTGATTTTAATGTCTCAACATGTTTGGAGCTGAAAGTAGCTCATCTTTAGGAGAAAAACACAAAAGTGAAAAGGAAATCTTCAAAAACAATTTACTGAATTATTTTCGAAGATTTCCTCTTAATTTTGTGTTTTTTTCCTGAAGATGAGCTTCTTTTAGCTCGAAACATGTTGAGACATTAAAATCACTTAAGTTCTTTATCTGGAAAAATGTTTTATTCACCAACAATTGGAATGTACGCATTCATCATTAATTTTCAGGTCCAACGACCGGAAATACTAGACCAACGAGAACATCTTTATGTATCTACCTCAAGGATATACTTCAGGTCAATTTCTCATCATTATTCATAGTGAGGTTATCTGCTGATGATTTATAATTAATACTCGTAGATTGCTCGTTTCGAATATAGTGTCAGCTTAACTTGGTTTTCTACAGAGTGATTCCAGAGGAGACCATCAGATTTTAGTTTACACTACTCAAGGCAGTTTCGAAACAATGATGGTTTATGGTTTGGAGCCTTTATTGACAGTGTATAGGGTGATTTGTCCGATTCGACCGATTTTTCTTCTATTCATAACTTTAGTATGGCTTGATCAATCTTGATGAAATTTTCAGTGTGGAACAATATGATTGTGTACTTTCAACGATTCCAAAATTTTTTCAAAACTACAGTATGATAAGGTCAGATCAAATTTGCAGGTTGAAAAAATACTCTGTACATTCCGGTTTAAAAAATTTTCCACATGCGTCAGATATTATCATTAGGTCACATTACTCGAGTGTTTTTATTTTTTTTTAACATATCCAATTGTCCTAAAAAATTAGGTTTTCCAAATTGGACCTTTTTGTTAATTTTCCAACTGACCTCCTAATGAGGGGTGATTCTGCTTTGAGATATTACATTCCTCGAAAATTCCTTCAGCTAGTTGTTCTCTACTTCTAATCTCAACCCTTTAAACTTTTGTTTTCAGATGTCCCCACAAAAAATAATTTATAGGGCTCAAATCAGGCGATCTTTGTGGCCAAGCAATAGGGTGCCCACGACCAATCCATCTGTTAGGACAATTGACACAGAATTTTTTCACGATCAATGCAAAATGCACTAAGAACAGAATTTTCATTATCCGCAATTCTCACGAATGGGCAAGAGGAAACTCGCATTCGTAGATAAGTCATAATACATAACACATATTCTCTGCCAATATTTGGCTTGGAACAAAAGAAGAAAATCTAGTTGGCTCCCACAATTTTGGGAAAAGATTGAATAGTGAAATTTACCTAAACATTTTGAAAAATATATAACCGAATCTATTGGAAAATGTACATATCCGCTCTATGTACTATCAGCGTGATGGAGCACCACCTCACTTTGCATTGAAGGTAAGAAAATTGTGTAAATTTTTAATACAAGGTGTTTCATTTGGAAGCGAAAATACTTCACAGGTGCATAGGTGACACCAAGGCAGTTCTGGAGATACCCCATTTATTGGGTCCTTCTGTCTTCGTAGCCGAGATACAGGGTGTTTTATGAATTTTGCCCGTTTCTTTCTTAGACCGTATCGAACGAACCACCCGGTATATTTTCTTCATATTGGGCCAATATGTTTCTAATTGAGAGCCCAAACGTATCATGCAATAACTAACTCATAGATTTATAATTGAAATTTACTTTAAATCACTTCTAGCAAACCAAATTCTTAAAAAAGTTGAAAATGTATGCAGTAACTTCAAAATAAAAACTGAAATGGTATACTGCTAAAAAAGGGAAACCAATATGAAAATGAATTACAAAGCAATGTTGAAATAATTATGGATTCAATATTCAATATTTTATTTTGGATTATTGATATTTAATTTACTTTTTTATATTAATATTTAATTAACTTGTCTTCAACGTTCCCGAGTCTGACAACGCTGCCGACGCTGCCACTATTACTGAAATGTGTGAGCTCATAAGTATGTCATCTTGTCATCCAGCAATAATTGCTAGATTTCATCACCAGCGTGGTTAGGCTGGAGGCTAGGGACGCGAATCAGCCCCGTTGGATAAAAGATTCGTTCTCCAATCCTGAAAATTTTCAGACAATACTGAGGAGGAAGTCTTCAATTTTGGGTAGTATTAAGTTCCATTCTGTCAGTTTACAAGATGACAAAACCAAGAAGCAGTCTCACTTGACATCTTTGAGAGCGGAGTTGAAGGACAGGTTGGCTGCAGGTGAGGCCGATCTCACTATAAAATATGTCAAGGGAACTCCTAGGAATATTAATTCTCCATCTTTTCCGAGGAGTGTTAGTTCGAAAAACTGAACAGCTTAATTCTTGGCTCATTCTATATACCAACACATAGTCTTTACTATCTAAACACTCTTGCATATACAACTACAACTACTTCTTGCATATACAACTACACTCTCCACTTTTGATACTCATCACCGAAACTTGGCTTCACCCATCTCTGCCTAATTCAGTTGTTCAGTTACAAGGTTATACCACAAGTAGGGCTGACAGTCAAGACGTTAGCTGGCAAAATTGGAGCTATTAGATGTCCAGGGAAGTCTATTCCATTGGTTGCGAGCTTTTCTGTCAAACCGCTCATATAGTGTTAGAGTTGATGGTGTTCTCTCCTCATCGGATTGGCCTGTTCTGTCAGATGTACCCCAGGGTTCCGTTTTGGGACCATTACTTTTTCTCCTCTATACCTTCGACCTCCCCCGTCTGTTTACATCCACAACATCACTTTTTGCGGATTAGTTCAAGTTATATAATTGTCCAATCTCCAACTATGCTACCCTTCAAGCAGACTTGAATAATTTGATGAAGTGGTGCGATGAATAGTTACTTCCCCTCAACATGAGCAAGTGCGTTATTCTCCATATGGGTAAAAACATCCCCCAGCTAACTACAATATCGGTGGTTTCTATTTGGCTTCCGTTTCTCAGTTTGACGACCTTGGTGTCACGGTCTCTGATGATCTCAGTTGGTTGGCCCATATTGAACGTCTGTCAGCGAAAGCCAGACACCTCACCTATATGTTCCACAAGTCATTCAGAGGCTGTGACCACCGCACATTTGGGGACAATTTTTAAGACCTATGTCAGGTCGGTCTTGGAGTACGCTGGTTCGGTCTGGTGGTGTTCTACAAGTGGTGCAGCCAACGTGCTGGAGAACACACAGAGATGCGCTACTCGCTTACATTATGGCTTCACTCGACCGTCGTACGAGCTTTGACTGTCTGCCATGGGATTGACATCTTTTGAGGAGAGACGAACACATGGTGACCTCATCTTTTCCTTTCGATCAATGCTGGGCCCTTTTGGAGATGGGACTCGTAGCTTATTCACTCTGAATACGAAAAACCTACGAGGTCACTCTCTGAAGCTTAATCGTGAGAACTTCAAGTCCACCCAGCTTCAACACTTTCTTCCTAACCAGTTATTTCACAACTGGCACCGACTGCCAGACAACATCGTCCGAACGTCCTCAGTCAATGCATTCAAGAATAGTTATGACAGGTGGCGGTCGACGCTGTAGAGAAAACTAGGAGAGCTGTGTGTGTTGTAACATATCTTTCAGATACCGAAGCATTTAATTAATTTTTTTTCTTGAATCTATCAATTTTGTATCACCCAAATCAGTGTTTTTTTCACGTAGCCTATTTATAGGTATATCTCCAACTCGAATCACTTATATAATGAATGAAAAAATAAATATTGTTGATAATTCATTGTCAAAAGTCACTTCGAACCACTTCCGGTTATCCAAGTATTTAAAAACTTTACTTTTACGTTGAAAATTTGTGCAGTAAAACAGTCTGCGCGAAAATTTGAAGTATACGTCTCAGATTTGTTTCTTGTGGTGTTTTCGAATATTAAAACAGATTTTCAAAATTCCGATATAAAAAGTGTTCGAGGATTCAAACGATTCATAATTTTTTGTTATTTCGGACCTGGATTTTCGAGGCGGTTATTGCATAATACGCTTGAGCTCTCAATTAGGAACATATTTGCCAAATATGAAGAAAATATACCAGGTGGTTCGTTCGATACGACCTCAGAAAGAAACAGGCAAAATTCATAAAACCCCCTGTATCTTGGCTACGAAGACAGAAAGAGCCAATAAATCCAGAACAGCTTTGGTGCCTCCTATGCACCTGTGAAGTATTTGCCTTTCTCAATGAAACACCCCGTATAACAAATGTTATGAGGAGAGTTTGTGAATGAGAATGACATGGACGTCATTAAAGAATAAGTAATCATCATTATATTGCGCAGTATCACTTTATAACTCGTTTCACGGATAACAAAAAAAGCCTATGTTTCCGTATAATCATGTGAACGTGAATTTTCGTTGAATCGGATCAGGTGTTAATAATTTTCAGGAGATAGCAGTCTTCACATTTTGGTTGCGGTATCTAAATTTATAGGTGCATTTATAATATTTGGTTTCTTAACGTTATTTCGCATTGCTATAATCCTTATGTGATGGCCGAGTAAAATAGTTGAGCTTAACTATAAATTTATCAATTATTTTGATATAATATTCACAAAATGTTGATACTAAAAGTTTATATTCAATATAAATTTTTTCAGTGCAACTTATCGTGGAAATAACTGCAGACATGCAAACAGCCACCCGTTTCATCAAAAAACGATTAATTTTATGCTATTATTATATTGACATTTCATCTCATCATAAAACAGTGTCCATTTAGTTGGATGTAGCAATTAATTTTAGAGGAAAACTAATGGAAAACCTTTCTGTACATACCAATAAAGTATGAGTACCTAATTTGCAGTAAGAAAAAGCTTTCAGCTTCATTTTATGTTGGTATTTACAATCACGGTATAATGTCTTACGGGTTGTCTGGATTGAAACAGATAATTCTAAAATCAACTTTTTCTCTTGTGAAGATACTCTCAAAAGAATATCAATAAGCGACGCGTGCGAAATATTTTCAAAGAAATGCAATTGCAAATCTGATCGTAAGGAACTCTTTGTAAACATTAAGGGCGTAGGTTAAAAATTAATTAGGTTTTCTGAATAAAAAAACGATTGATTTCAACAATTCATCACAAGAAATACTTGAATAAACTTGAAAAGAATTTTTGTATCTGAAAATTGAGAAATAGAAATTTTAAACCGGAAAAATTGTTTTGAGTTTAGTTCCTTTTTAAATACACAATATTACAATTAAAAATATGTTTGATATCAGCTCCGGAAATAAGAATATGATTTCTAAAAAATATCTGATAATGATATTCAAATGTTTCATATAAAGAACTGAATTCATTTCAAAATACAACGATGATCAAAAAACTAAAATGATTGAATTTTCGTGATTCGATATCACGTCAAAACGAACATCATAACAAATTCTCAAAATAGGAATTTGGTCGAAAACTTCTTCTGATTTGTGCAAAGGTTTATGTTTTCATTAGTTAAAAAAAACCGTTTTCCATTAGTTATGATTGCATAACCATCATGAATAAATATTGAGTTTCGCATGGAATATTCAATGTATGTTACTGCATGAACATTAACAAATACCCTACAAAAGTCATTACTGTTGCATTAAAAGCATTTTACGAGGACTGAAGGATCATATTATATCCAGTTTTCCGTATGAATAGAAGTATTTGAGACCCCGGGAAAATAGAATTCAAGCTATATTCCTTACTACTATTGCTCCGCTGCATTCTACTCGGAAAGTGGAGCTGAAATGGCTTTCCACGAAATTTTCTCATATATCTTCATGGAAATACATCACTCTAATATGTGTATATTTGAACCACCATAAGATTACAACGACTCGAGATGACAGAAAATATAGATAATATTCGTGCATTTTGTTCACATTAATGTATTATATAGTAGGACAAAATACCATGATACATTTCATTCGACTGGAAAGCACAACTGACACTTATATTCATACCGATCAAATTATTTTGAGCCGAGAGTATTTTCGAATGACTAGTTTGTGCTCACTGTTGAAGAATACGATGTCAAAATTGATTTTTTTCGGACGTCTGTGAAAAATTAACTCGAACAGAATGGCCTAGAGACTTAAAATTTCAAGAGAAGTTTTGAGTATAGACATTGAGTATACATGCATATTTAAACTCAATGGTATAGGTCAGAATAGCTAGTCAGTACGTTAAAGGACCGTTTTTAAAGAGCTCGAGTTGGAATGATTTAAAATATTGTTTTCCCAATATTTTCAAAATTAGAAATCCGATAGGGTTTTTATTTTATAGATATTTGCAAATTGTTTTTAACATTTTTGTAATAGAGAATTGAAACTGTTGAGCTGTAAATATGAAGTTATTCTCCCGCTAGATGTCACTCTGTCTTGTGCAGAGCGACCAAATCAACTAGTCGAGCAAGGGTGAGTGAATGTGTTATTTACGATTCTCCCTATACGACTGCATACCGAAACCAAATATATCTATGTTTTTAAAGTAAATCACATGAAACTTGGAGAAACTCGGTGAAATTGAGACATAACAAAATTTTCACATTTTCCAGAAAAGAATCAGTAAACATCGAATGCTAAATGTGGTTTATAAAGTTATTAAATAAAGTGCATAATTCTGAATCCAACAAATATCTCCTTCGCGCACTGACTAGACTGCTTTTATTCCGAGTAACCAGACCAGACATGGCTTTCCTCGGATAATCCGTGGAAGCTACGAAAATTTATAAACCTTGAAGCTTACATTTCTATCCGTCCATTAGTGATTGGGCAGAATATCATATCGCATCACGAAGCCTCCCAGTAATGCCACCAATGCAATGCCTTCTAGCAATATATGATCTGCTGTACGTGATTAAAGTAAGGAGGGTACAGATAAAATATTTCCAATAAGGCGAAATGTATCTTTGGTTACTGTTTTATGGCAAAAACAGTATGTGAGTTACTGAGCATGTCAAAAATGAAAAAAATGGGTTGTCTAACAAATCCTGACCAGGCTCTAATACGTATATAAAGAGTGTTTCCTCATAAACTGGACACCGGGAGAATAATTGTTGCCTTATCACATAATCAGTAGGATTCTGTTTGCATAATCATATTTGTGAGATAAAGATATTGCTATCATTGCAATATCCCCAATATTCCGTATTCTAATCGACGATTCTGTGGAAATAGGATCTGTCAAATTAGCCATAACCTTGCTATCCGCATTGTTATCTTAGCAAGGTCGAAATAGTACTTGCCCTTATAGATAACAATCTTGCCTAGGACCAAAAGAATTAGAAATACGATAGAGAAACATTTAATTAATTTGTTTGAAAAGTTGACAGAAATTATTGTAGAACCAACTTCAGAAGTCTACCATTTCTTGATAAAGGCAGCTAATAGACTATAGTTGATGAGGACATCAATCTAGGAATTTGTCTACTAGTTACGAGAAGGGTAATACATAAAATATGGCCCTCATATCAATATTTATTACCTCGATATACACAATTTTTTTCAAGTAATGAGGATGTGAAAAAAGCATCAATAGAAAGAGTTTTCACAGTATAAATGTACAAGCTATAAGTATAATTCCATATTTTTTTCTTATATTTGATTGAATCAATATTTATCAGATATTTGATGTGAATTTAATCATAATGAATGTAAATACACAGTTTCCTGTAGTTGTCAACAACTCGGATTTGCAATGTTTCAAAAATCGGCAGATGAGACCAAAGTATGTGGAAAGAAGAAGAAATTGCTCTTCTAGGAAATTTTGGGTATCCTTTCCATCCCTGAATTATGACAGCATTTCTCAATACTCTTTCAAACGATGCAGAGGCCAAATACAGCAACATTCATTTTTGGACGAAAAATATTGTCGACGGAGAATTTCTACAGAAACATACAGGGTTTATTTCAAATGGAATTACCTATATTGTTAATAATGTACCGATTCAATACCAAATTCGCTGTATACTTACCAAAAAAAAATTTCTCTGCCATGCACTGTGCCAAATTCTGCAAAAATTCTTAGTTTAGCAATGTTATATCTTGATTATTTTCTATGCGAACGGAACCAAACTCAGCAGTCTCATAGTACCTAGAGAATCATGTGCATTCATGTGGTACATTCGGTATTCTGATACGTAAGGTTCTTCGAAGATTTTGCTCTGAAAATGAGGAACTCAAAATTGAAATATTTCGAGATTTTCAAATGACAACCCCATATTTTTTCACAGCACTCGATTCTAAATAAAAAATTAATGGCAGTCTCCTCTCACACTTATTATTTATTTTGAAGTTCTCGAATGAGATCAAAAATACTGAAATTCTTCAGTATTTATAGTCATGCTCTATGGGCATAATCCTTACGTATCTGTGTGATTATAAATTGGCCCAGGATTACTGAAAGCCAAAACAGTTTTCGCAATTTATTTCCAGTCATTCTTGCTAAATGTGAATAATGATTGTAGAACGTCCTACATTTTCTTTCAATAATTTTTTGGCATTCCCGTGAATTGTGAAACAACCCAAATCATGTTTGAATAACATGGGTAAACTTTTTTCTACCACATCCATGATAATCCAACACATTTTATTATTTCAGTCATATAATCTACTTCAATAATCTACCTCATAATCATAGAGCCATTTCATCGTAAACACGACCATAGATCATAACTCTGAATACTTAAGAATTTCAGTATTTTTCATCTCATTCGAAAACAATCCGAAACAAATAATCAATGTAAAAGGAGACTGCCATTATTTTTTATTTCGAATAGAGTGCTGTAAAATAAATATGGGGTTGCCATTTGAAAATCCCGAAATATTTCAATTTTAAGTTCCACATTTTCGGGTCAAAATTTCCGAAGAACCTTACGATGTATCAAATAATGAATATACCACATGAATGCATGGATTCTCTATGAGACTGCTGAGTTTGATTCCATTCGTATACGAAATAATCGAGATATTGCATTTCCAAACAATGCAGATGTATAAAATGTCAAGAATGTGTGCATTACTTGGCAACAGTGCATGACAAAGAAATTTTTTTTAGTGGGTTATACTGCGAATTTTTCGTATTGAATCAATACATAAATAAAAATATAGGTAGTTCCATTTGAAATAAGAAAGTAGATATGCGTTTGAGATAGACGTTGCAACACTGTCGACTTGAAAATATTTAAGGCGAAGAGTTCCTTCATCCTCAAGGCATCACCTAAAATTTCAGAACGAAATATTCACTAGTTCTCCAAAAACGTCTAATAGGCCAACTTAATAGGAGAACCCTGTATATACAGGTGATTTTTTTAAGTGTATTATAAGACGTTTTCGAAGAAGGAATTGTAATACAGATTCAAGATTTTGGATTTTCGTTTTAGAGTACATGAACTTCAATTTTAAAATATTTTCAAGAGGAATCTACTTCCAGTTTCACCGGAAACGAATGTAACTTCGTTATTTCAAATGCAACACCCTGTATATTTATACATATTCGAATTCTTCGTTCAATTATACACTGATTTGATGTATGATATTTGCAACCACTCAAGCGGTTTTACTGATTCGAAATTCTATTCGTCAAAAATTTCAAAGTTTTTATTTCAATCGGTCCCAATTTAGGTTTATACGGTACAGCGATTAGTGCAAAATTACGTGACGATCCCTCCAATAAAAAAATCTTAAAAATTATGACTGAATGAGCTCTAGTTGGTATTGATATCTTCAGGGTAGTCAGCTAAGTAGAGATCTGAATTTCGTGAATGTCCTTAAAAAAAATCAGAGGAAAGTTTTGAAAATTCGATTCTCCAGAAACTCATCTAAGATGAACTCTTTACTGAAACATAAGTATATTCTTTTTCAGTCATAAAAATCGTAATGTTACGCACAGGCTGATACGATATCACAGAAAAAAGTCTTAAATTTCCTAGTCCGGTTCTGTTTTTTCAATTAAAGAAAAATTTAGAAAGGCACTCACGGAAAGTGATAAAACTATAGAATTTGAAATAATATTTCCTGTAAAGTACAGAATCATTGAAGGGAATATTTATAGATCGCACTGTATAATGGTGTTTAGCAAAGATTTAAAATTTTCGTTATGAATTGATTCCTTGTGGCCACGATAACGAAAAAAACATAATGTTCACGTACTGGGTGTTCCAATATTCTCGGAAAGGAAGAACGTCCAAAATTTTCTAGTCCCGATCTGATTTATTCAATTATAGAAATATTCAAAAATGGAAATCGTAAAAGGTGACAAAACTTCCAAATTTGAAATCATTCAGTTGAATATTTCAAGAATTATCAAAATTTGATATTTCAGCCATAAGATCAATAACACCTTGTATATCCCAAACGAAGGCCCTCAAACGATTAAAACCTCTTGTTGCGAGTCCCCCTTGATGTCCTTGATTCATAGTATCCGTTTGTCGCATTCTTCCCGGGACACCCTGTATACATAATGAGATGTCTTGTAAAGGTGAAGGAGAATGAAAGCGAATTTGTGAGAATTTCAAACTTCATTCTCACAATACGAGAAATAATGAGGTCTGTGCATAGAACTTTGAATCATTTCCCAGCTATCAGGCCATCAAAATCTACAAACATTTACCTCTCAGCATACGATAGCTCAATGTAAATAGATTCAAGTCAGTAGTAAAAAATTTTGGTTGAAAACATTTTTTTACACTGTTAATAAATATTGTAGTGATAGGCTCGAATATTGCTGATTATTTGATTTTTTTGGACATGTCCTACACATAATTTGTTATGTCTTGAAGGATAAATAAACTTATAGACTTGAGCCTATTAGCGTAGAAAGAGTAAGATTTCTCACACACACTGGCGATCGGGTATCACAGAACCTACTAAGGGTTGTTCGTTTTTCGTTGCTCGGTCCTGGATTTCTCTTATATTCATTTTCAGCAAACATTTGGCAGCCTCCTGTAATATGATTGTTTCTGTTGTTTGGCATCCATAGCGGCATGTATCGTCGGTGAGGCTCCTATCCTTCATGATATATTTCTGATAGTTTTTAGTTTGCACTACTTGATCTTGAATGGCAAGGAGGAAACCTTCTGTTTCAGGAAACAATCTCTCGATATGCCTTTCTCTCCATCTGTGAATTTGATCACCATCCGTCTGTGTGGTCTTTTCATTGACATTGTCAACGGAGCAGATCATTGGTTAAAGATCTGGTGCCCCAAATTCATCCATTAGATGAAAATGGAGAAAACCGGCCTCAAATTGGGAATCTGAAGTTAACAATTTTACAATTGAGGAATCTCCTAATGGTGATCAAGTTCAGTTGAATCAAACTTTAGAACCGGTCTAGCTTGAAATAGAATAAACTGAGCTAAACAACCCTATGGTAGAAGATTCTTCTACTGAAAGTCAAGTGTAGTTGGATGAGATTAATCTTTTATTAGATATAACTGACACAGAGATATCAAACGGAAAAGATGAGAAATAATAAATAATCGCCAGTATGTACTGATATCTGATTTATCACCTTTTCCTCGGATGAAAAAAAACTCCGAGGAGGAAGAGTACTGTGAAATCACAAATCAGAGATGGCATTCTTGTGCCCACTCTGTTCATAAAAATATGAAAAGGCACCAACAGAAGAGTGGATAAAGTGTAGATTTTGTGAGGAATGGTGGTATGAGCAGCGTACTGCTAATGAAAGTGGTTTTCTTATGCGAGAATTGCGTAACTAATTAAAACTTTTTTCGTTTGATGTATCATCTTGTAATGAAAACATCCTTAAACTTGTTTGTTAGAATGAATTTTTATTTAGTATTTTCAGTGCGTTTTATTTAGGAATACGTTCACTTGCCCCACATGCGTTTACTTACCCCGTTAGGGTGCGCGCGGTTACCCGCAGTGCGCAATTTGAATTTTTCTATTTAATTGTTCATCATGTTTTCTTTTATAGACCAGTAAATGCTCTATACGATAAAATTATTTCGGTTAACTTATCTTTATGATGCACTGCTTTACTGTTGTGTTCTCTTCTACATAGCTGGAGTGCTTTCGATTTTGATAGATTATCGATTGCACCAACGATTTAAACATTATTGTTCTGATGCTATTTTCGTAATGTGTCAGCTGTCCTATGTCCTGCCGATAGAGTTGAACTTTATCCTCCAGCCTTTTTTGCCAATGAGGTAGGCGAGGTTGTGGATAGGGTTGAATCGTTCGCTGCCTCGGTTTGGTCTTCATGCCCATCACTTCCACTACAGTTGTTGCGGCACAGTAAATAATGAGATGGATTGTTTCCAGTTGTGTTGCAATTGGAAAAATTTTTTGTGTTATTTCGTTGTTCATTATCTTGATAATGACGGATAGGTTTTTGGATAATCTGATCCTGGATAGTGTGGCTCTGGTGAGTGGATCAGTGCCGTTGTAGTCGCTGAATAATCTGTGCATTGCTGATTGAAGACGTTCTACTATAGCTTGTCGTTCTTCGTTCGAAATTTGATGGGCAGGTTCTATCGAAGTATAAACCTAAAGATGATGTGTGTTCATTATGTTTCTCTTCATCTGTGTGGACATCTTGAAGCGGTAATTGGAGTTCAGTTATTCTTTTTTCTTGTGTTGTTCCGTGGTTGGGATCTCCGTTTTCAGAAGTTGTGTGTTCTTTCTTATCATGGTATTCCTCGTTTTTTAATTCATTCACTACTTCATTTTTAATTTCCTGCAGCCTGTCTTCTGATATGAGTTTGTTTCTGAGGATTACCGATACTGATCAGCTAACATCTGTATTTTTATTATTATTATGAGTTTGGAATACTATTATAAACAGTGACCGCATGAAAAGTAAACACTGAAACAGGTTGGCTTAATAATAGTCTAAGATCCGAACCTGAACGACCTTCACCGAGCTGATAATAGAATAAAACTTATTTTATAATAAATTTAGTATATTAGAAAATATATTCAAATTGGGTTCCTGGACAGAATATTCTTAATTATTCTTTAGAAAAATTACCTAGACAAGCTACTAGGTTGCCAGGTATAAATAGTTATGTCGATACCAGTTACTTTCACTTGTTATGATAATAAAAAAAATTTATATCAGCATAAGCACTGTTTCATTACGAACACGTTGATATAGGGTTGTCTGCAAAAAATTTGGTCCTAATAGGGGTTTGCGAATTTAAAAATTGAAATTTCAACGCTTGTGAAATTGAGTGACAGAGAGATCAGAGGTAAGTATACTGTGAAATATCCTCGAAAACTAGCCTTCGTCATGCAAGTACAATAAAAACATGTTTGAGGAAAGAAAGATCGGGCCGTATAATCGTTACTTAGATTATACACAGGGTGTTTCACGAATGATTGTACAGGCATTTATCTGTTCCCACAACAGATTACAGATCACTGCATTGGCGCTACCAACCATGTTGACGCTACCCCCCAACAGAGAGCGCCACAAGTACCATTGTCAACACTACGGACAGTAGCGAATAGATGGCTCCTCGGACTGGACAACGCTAGGAGTTGACTTCCCTAAACATGTAAAGTTCGTGTTTTGTCGAACTATAGTCAGATAGAGGCCTAGCCAGGGGGGTGAAACGCTAGAAGTAAAATCTACAACACGGACATACGTCTCCCCATTTATTTTGGGGGCGGAGCCAAGCAGTGACGTATGTCTGAGCTAAATCCAGGTTATGTCAAATTTAAATGGGATTGTTGTCATTGTCAATGCTGCCATTTTTATTGTTTGTGTGTTGTTTTGTTTGAGTCGAAGAAGGAAGTGAAAAAGTTATAATAATTGTTTAAATATTGCCAATATGAAAGTATTTGTGAGGAAATTGAAGTTATATTTTGTGTTTCTTTGATAACCAATAAGGTTTTAGTAATCATTCTCTTTTTGGATGTATCTTTTCCTTCCGAATGAATCAGTGTTATTGTGTACTGTGTAGTGACTACCTATAGTGACTTAACTTGACTTTTTTAATACAAGTGTTGATGTTCTATACGTATTATATGAACAAATGCTTCAAAATTTGTCAACGATTGCTCGGAAGTTTTTCAACTGTACTCAAATTGTAAGACCTGTGGTTGATCATGAATGTTTGTTAGTTCAAAACATTCAATAGTTATGTACTGTACAATTGAGCCTAATAAAATAATTATTTTTATAATGTATATTTTCTTTCAAATCTGCCTTTTAATTCCGAAACAATAGGAAAAGCAAGTAAAATAAATAAAAAATATATATTATCTTTTTTCTCTCTCTTTCTTGAACACAGAGCATTGTCAAAATTCGGGACGAAACCATAGAACCTCTCTCTTACAAAAAGCGACCACCCCTCAGAATCCAATCGCCCCATTTATTTTTGACGTTTCAAATGTCACGCGTGTTGTAGGGGTTTAGTAGGCAGATAGCACTTCTTATATTTTATGTTCTGTGGGCCTAGCTAGAGCATGGTTTTGTCGTTATCCTGGGTTAATCAGGAGTAGGCAGATTCAGGCCTGATTAAACCTCGGTATCGAGCAGATCGTTACCCAGTCCCAACAATATGACTAAATACCTAAAAATACCTATGACGTTCATTCACTAAATACTTTTATTATTATCAAAATTTCAGTGCGAATGCATGAAGGAAAATCCGAAGAGAAACAAGAAAACGAATTGCAGGAGTTTTTAGTGAGCGTATCCAGCGCTTTCTTCGCCCGAACGACGATGATCGTTAGGGACAATCTACATGGAGTTATGAAATTTCCGGCATGCTTCACTACCTGAGTAGCGTGTTAACATAATGGAGAAACTCCATTCAACTGAATAAATAGCCACTTCTAATTCAGCCAGGGACAGGATCCTTCAGCTTTACACGAAATCTTTACAGAATAAGTTTCCTTATCTAATTTTCTACTTTCTTCTAACGTGTTTGCGAACATTGCCTCCTTTGGAATCTGACTGGACAGGATAATTTAATATTATGTAGAACCTTGAAGATTTTTCATGGAGTTTTTTCTTGTAAGGAGAATAAATGATGTATTAAGGTTTGACGTTTAATGGTGCATTTTTCAGGAATAGGTACTGCATAATCAGCTAGACATTAGATTTTTCGTGTCGTGTAGTTAGAATATTTCACTAACTTTTTTCTACTTGGTTCTCATGCAACTTTTTAGGATTAAAGTGATCCAACATCGATTATAATTTATTAACGCTTTGATGGCAAATAAAATTTGATATGGTTTGTGACAGTATCATTATAATAATAATATGTACATTAGATAGGAGTTTCAATGATGTTTATGAGATTTATTTATATCAATGTTCGGGATGTTTTACAAGACGTAGCATAAAAATATAATTTTTGTGTCCGAACCAGCACTATCGAGTAGGTATAGTCACACAAAGTGTATATTGATCATTGTCCTTGGCTCACTTTTCGCTTGTGAGGAGAATTGTTTCAGGAAAAAAATTCAGGATCAGCTATTCAGATAGATATCAGATTTTTCATGTCGTGTAGTTGGGATGTTCCATTTACTATCTTCTACTTGGTTCTCACGCAACTGTCATGTTAGGATTAAAGTGATCCAACATTAATTATGGTTCATTAACGCTTTCATGGCTAATGAAATTTCATATGATTTGTTTCACTATTGATGATATGCATGTTTGTCAGGGTTGTCAATGTTGTTTATGTCGAATGATTCTGCTTGTAGATTTTTCGTATATTTTTTTCTCGCTTGTCAGGAGAATAGATGATGTATTTCGGTTTGACTTTAAATGGTGCATTTTCCAAAAAAAACTTCATAATGAGCTAGACAGCAACTTTCTTATACTTGGTTTTCACGCAACTCTTTCAGGATTGATGTAATCCAAAATCAATTATGATTTATTGAAACGTGAATATTGGTCATTGTCCCTGCTTATTTTTTTGAACTCTTCATGAATATCTCACGAAATCTTCACAGAACAAGTTTCCTCATCTGATATTCTTCTTTCTTCTAACGTGCTTGCGAATATTCACTTTTTGGTGTTTGAAGCATTTTTCAGAAAAACCGCATAATCAGCAAGACATAAGATTTTTTATTTTGTGTAGTTGATATAATGTTACAGTTTTTTTCTTCTACCTCACTTGGTTCTCAAGTATTTTTCAGGATTCTTTTAATTCATAAAATCAATTATGATTCATTAACGCCTTCATGAAGAATATCTATAACATTGATGTGATGTGTGACTGTTCCTAATACCAAAACGCTTTTCAAATCGGGTTTCACTAAATGTAACATAAAGATATAATTTTGAGTAGTTCCAACCTGCACTATGGACTTCAGTCACTAAATGTGAATATTGGTCATTGTACATGGCTCATCTCATGAACATTCATAATAAATTAATGCAGTACCTATTAGGTTTTTCAAATGTCTGAGGTCATTGTGAATTGCCTTTCTTGTTATTCAAC
This sequence comes from Propylea japonica, assembly GCA_013421045.1. Classification (NCBI taxonomy): domain Eukaryota; kingdom Metazoa; phylum Arthropoda; class Insecta; order Coleoptera; family Coccinellidae; genus Propylea; species Propylea japonica. Next base: position 60,512,971 of record CM024241.1, read on the forward strand.
GATGAATGAAATATTGAAACGAATTTTGACAAAACTGTCATGAGTCTTATTTTGTTATATAGATCTGAGAATTCAAAGATGAATCGAATCTTGCATACAGTTTGTCAGAACGATGGTCTTTCCTAAAAACAAGCACAGGTTAACATTTACTGTAACCACAAAATGATGGATATCAATATTCGATGAATATTGTTAATTTTTTCAAATATTCTCAAATCAGCATAATTGCAACTGAATAAAATCTTCATGAAGTCTGAAAATAAACCCAAAGAGTTCTAGCAGAAATGGGTTCTCAAAAACTAATTTCAATGAGGTTCATCATTGGATAGTTATCTTATCTTCTCCCCGAAAGGAAATCAATAACTTTTTTGCTGATAATTCATAAAGAATCACTCAAGATTTAAAATTCGAGCAGTTCTGATGCCTTAATTGGAAAGAGATGGGATGGATCTAAAATAAATAATCCACTTCGTTTTTTTTAATTTTATAATTGATCGTTCATTCATGAGTGGTATATTTACAGACGATCTAAAAAACACTAATCAGCATTCGAATTGAAAGGATTCATTTCTGTTGAAAAAAGAGGTATTTACATAATATTAAAACTCTTCTACGGGAAATTTTTTTTGGCAGTTCAATACAAAAACCGATGTTTCCAGTAAGCCTATAGAAACAATTTCAGTCCTTAACAACCTCGAATACAACAAGGTGTGGAAGTTGGTTTAGTCTCAATTGTGAAAAGTAGTTGCTAACGTGAAATCATGAAATATGTTCTATTAGGACATTTTATTTCTGTTGAACTTTTCGGTCAGAAATACCCAGTTACCTTCAGAAACACTTAAAAGCAACTTTCTAAATTGGCTTTATTTTGAAGCTCTTCGTGATTGAATCTTAGTGTAATTTTATGGAAATCATCAATTCATCGGTTATCTGAGACCAGACTTACATTTTGTATTTGGTACCAGAATAATTCAGTTGAGTGGGAGCCATAGGATATCAAGGACTGATGTGGCCACTTTTACGAAATCAGGTGTGATTAATTTATGAAACATCCGTGAATGACAGAGAAAAAACCCTCATGCACCTTTGTTCCTCACTTCCAACAGGGTTCGCATGAATTTGGCAGTCATAAGAGGAGAACTTTTCTGACCTGTTATACTTACCCATTACTTTGATGCTGAATAATTTATCAGATTAATTCAGAGCAACTTGACAGAAATATTCAATGGAATGCACCTGTGTAACAAATAAAATGTCTAGTTTCAAATGAATGGCTGCCCAACACATAATAGTCGTAATCACTAGCGCAGCTAGGGGGGGCTGCAGCTCCAAAGCTAACAGTTTCAATTTCTTCTGAGTTCATTTTTCTTGCAATTTCCGTATTTGTTGTATCATCAAGAATTGTTCAGTTCAGCCGCTCATAACAAAATCCTGGCTGTGCTACTGGTCGTAATGTCAAGATCTATTTAATGAATATATTGCAATGTCATCGATTTTGAAGATTCGGTCAGATGGCCACCGAAGAGCCCCGATCTTACGCTTTTGGATTTTTATGTCTAGAATACTTTGAAAGAGAAAGTATTTCTACTTCGCTTTCAAACTCAGAAGGATCTCATCTGTTGTGTTCTGCAGAAAGGAGTCAGAAACTCTATGAACTTTGTAGAGTTGTAAATTCAGTACGGAAACGATGTATCAAATGTATTGAAGAAGGAGGTTCATTTTTTCGTTATTATTTGGATTCAAGATGAATTGATGATTTTCATAAAACAACATTAAAATTCGACCACGAATAGCTTCGAAATAGAGCAAATTTAGGTTCGGAATTTTTAAACTTTTTCGTTGTTATCAGGTTAGCCATAACATTAGGGACAGAAATTGCAGCTAGCACAAAAGTTGATATGTCGTTGAAAAGTACACTAAATGAGATATTTTTTACTGAAAGCGTGTGTATGATTGATATTCCATCGAAAAAATCATAGGAAAAATAGGACCTATTTTGTTAACTTCAGAATCGTGATATTCTTCTCCTTACCACGCCTGCAATAAGAGTGTTTTCTGCACATTGACTCTCTCATCTTGTAGCAAATTTATTGCCCTTTCCGAATATGTGGTCAAACTGGATGAGACTACAAGGAGACCTGAATAATGATCATTTTAGTGGAAAAACTTGAAAATTTTTCGTGAAATCAAGAAATGTTAAATTGAAGAATAACCGTCAACATTTCGACCATGTGTTATTCAACATTTTTTGTTGCAAATCACTTGTATAATCACCCCTCGAAGTTTGTCCACTTTAAAAGTAAACACCCTGTATAAATGCACAATCTCAGCATGATCAGAATTTAATTTTGGAAATTTTTCAGAAACGAAATATGTGAAATATCGATGAATAAAAATACCAAAATTCTATGGTTCCGGTTTCGCAATCTTCTTGAAAATTTGTATGATCATTCAATTCGCCAATTTACATCCTCAAATTCGATTTAATTTCGAAAGGTAATTCATAGCTATATTAATTTTTTTTTATATGTATAACGATAGACTTTTCATGGTTGTATAAACCCCCACAAATTTTTGCGTACGGCTTTGAATTGGCATTGAACTCATTTCACTGCAAAATTCCAATTTGAACGGATCGACAAACTCGGAATTATTCTAAAAAGTTTATAATTAAAAAAAAATTAATTCTATGGTTACGATGATGCGACCCTTTTGAAATTTTGTACGATTTGGATGGTTAACGAACTCAACCGCGGCATTCGAAAACCGAACTCACCTTGAAATTTTCAAGTCTCTTGGACAATCCCCTTGAAAGTTATTCTGCTTACGGCCGGTCGGACGGCCCCACTGACAGAATTGAATTTGTCCGCGAATTCAATGGGGTATTCGATCCCCATCGTTTGAAACCATTTTCGGCTCTTTCAAAATTACAGACATTTCCTTTATGATCTAATATCAATTAGCATGTTTACTTTTTTCAACTTAATATGTGCATCCTTAGTATTATGTCTAACTAGCTGACCCGTGCCCACTCCGTTGGGCATAATGTTAATAATCCTTTTTTAGTACAGTGTTATGTTTTAATTTCCAACTGCCAAAAGGACGGTTATATGCAGGTTTAGTTCGTATTTGCATGATAATACAAAATTCGAAAGTAACTCTGTCAGAAAGAAAGAACATTTGAGGGATGTGCGATAAACGAATTCCATGAGGTCCAAGTCGCGGCAAAAGTTAGATAGGTAATGGTTATTTTAATTTTTCAAAACTTTTCTGCAACCTATATTGGATGTAATGTTATCATTTGGTAGCAAAATATACTGTATATCAGGAGTTCTAACCCGAAATAAGCCAAAATGGCTATGGAAAAAACACGGCTTTCTTAGGTCAATGCCCACCAGAGAGAATGTTTGACCTTGGGACTTGTTAAAAGTGAGGGAAAAGAGATCTTCACTGAAAACTGTAACCTTTCAAACGTATTGGGTAAATCAGTGGGAATCATGGGTATCCGCGGAATATAAGCCAATTGTCCCACCGCTGGCCCTGTGAGAATGGTCACCACGATTATATTTTCCCGTAACTCTTTTGTAAGCAGCATTGTCCCATTACACATGTTGGGGGGCTCAAGTTTCTTAATAGCATGATAGGAATGCCAACTTTTGTGGGGAGGTGAGCCAGAAGGGTTCAAAGAATTTAAAAATTCTTGGGGATAGTGCACTGTATCCTCAATACTACACACCGTATCAATAGACTTATAGTGTTTGACCTGACCAGGATTTTTCTCTAAAATGGGTTTATTTATTTCATTTACAGTATCGTTCCTTGGTGACAATATTGCCCTCGAACAAAGCCAATGATAATCTCTCCACAATAAATTTTCAAGACCGGGATATATTGCGTCAACCCCATTACAGCATCAGAGTTTCTGAGGTCTTTGAGCGTTCGGTTTACAGCTTGAACATGAGCTATATGACTCATGGTACATTCGTCCCATATAATTAAAGATGTTTCTTGTAAAAGTTTCCCGAGTGGCCCATTTTTACGCATGCAAGAAACTGACTGTTGTTAAAATGTCAGAGGTAGCTTAAAGGTGGAATGTGCTGTTTTCCCATCATTTAACAGAGTAGCGGCAATTCCCGAAGAGGCACCGGCTACTTCATTTCTCCCGAATTGTCTTACTTTTGCCAATACCAAATTTGCAAGAAACGTTTTGCCAGTGCTCCCGGGGCGTCAAGAAAAAGAGTTAAACCTCTGTTATTCAGCACACTGTCAATTATTGCATCAGAAGCTTGTCTCTGATCTCTCAGTAATTTCTGTACATTTTCATCAATAAAACGTCAGTTGAATGCAGAACTATCCCAAGTCCATTTTTCCAGAAAATCGGTTTATGGCCTAAGGAGATACTTAATACTACACTCCATCTGATGCAGAAGTATTGCAAGTCCATCTTATATCCTTACCCCACTTTTTCAATTTCATATAAACTCACGTGATAGTTCAATCTAGCGAGAAAGTGGACATAGCATAGTTCTGACCCATACCATAAGGACATAGTTCAGTTGAAAGTGGACATAAAATAGTTCTGATATGTAGAACTACCGTAAAAGGCTATATTTTGTCCCAATTTTTCGGAAATTCTTTTTGGGCAAATTTTGACCATCACAAAACAATCAGGATCTTCAAGTTGAAGTTCAAAATGAAAGAATTTTTATATATTTTCAATCATCTTTTCAACTATTCAAAAAAACGTGTCTCCTGAAAAGTATGAATTTCGGACTTGGTATAGTTCTGCATTCAACCGACGAAAAATTGACCACTCATTGGTATCGTACGAAAGTATCAGTAGTATGTCCGTTCCACGGTTACGTGGCCGAATGTCTAAAGTTTGCTAATTACTTTTCGAAAAATTCAATTTCGGGGAAGCCCGCTGCGTAAGGAGCCGATATTTATGTTCTGTAGAGCCGACCACGCGACTGAGCCATGCTCAGATGCAAAAGGCCACGCCGCCTTTTCCCGAAGCGAGCACGAACGCGAACCGAATTAAACCCGAAGCCATCGCGCGCCGTCCGCTGCTTTGGCCTTCATACGTTTTTTCTCCGATTCACTTTGCAAAACGGACTACCACGTGAAAGCCTTTTTATTCTTCAATTTTTCATATAACCTATGACACTCGGCAAAAATGTTGTTTCTATTGGTGAAAGAATTTTTATAATCGGTTCAGTAGATCCCGAGATTACCCCTTACAATTTAACAAATATACAAACACACAAACTTTTCCTCTTTATAATATTAGTATAGATTATATTTATTTTTCATTTCAATGGAAACTGAATGTTCATAAAACTAGTAGATATTTGCTTCACAGCATTTTTTGGAAGTCAACATTTGCTTGGTAGCTTTAGGTTTGGTTTGGTTTAAAAAAAATTCATTGACCTTAAAATAAAAGGTCTGGTTAATTTAGAATTAACTATGAAGAATCCAGAACAACTTCCTTAAGCTCTCGATTTGATAAATACCTATTACTCATTTCCATTCAAAAGTGAAACAAATAAATCCATTTCTCCTTTCCTCAAGTACATAAGAGATTTGCAGGAACAAATGTTTTTCCGAGGAACTGTGAAATTTTTTTCATCATCAGATAGTCTATTATACAGAAGAAGTGGCTAATGGATGTGCAACATTTCCCTTGTGAGCAATACACAAAGGGGATTACGATACCAGTGGAAATAAACACAAAAATTGATAGGTTCTCGAGTGAACGGCTCATATTGTTTCTTCTTTTTTGTTCGGCGATTTTGGGGAACTTAAATTTTTATAGTTATGCCAGAAGCTTTCCAGAGGATTGATACAATACTGAACCGAATTTCATTGTTTGCTGTCGTTGTTTTTGATATCTGGTCAAATAACGTGTGATGAAGTGAAAAGTAGTATAATAAACGCAACATCCCACTGAACTCTGATTAGACATCATGAACCTTCGCATTACTTTTTATCATGCTTTTTATCATGCTTTTTATCATTTTTCCGAAATTGAATTCAATTTTTAGGGAAAAATACCGCTCTTCCACTCTATGGGAGATGATAAACTTTTAGTAAAGACTTGTAGCGTTCTTCGAAGAAATTATTTTTCATCTGAATATTGAAGATATTCAGTCAAATAGTTTCTAATTTCAATACGGTAAAAACGGCGAGACGGGGATTTTGAGCGCTCGTTATACTTATACGAGTACTACATCGTTTCGCCCAAATTCCTGTAATTTACGAATTTTGAATCCATGGTCAAATTCAGTTCTGTCCGTGGGGCCGGCCGTCCGTCTGTCCGTTTTAGCACGATAACTTCTGAAGGGATTGTCCTAGAGACTTGAAATTTTCGGGGCTAGTTCGGTTTCCAGATGGCTCGGTTGAGTTCGTTTACCAGCCAAATCAAAATGAAATATTGCGGCCACATGCAAGATGCTCATAATAAGCCTCATACAGTTTGGTGGTCACAGTGTAAACAGAACCATAAAAACTTCAATTGGAATGTTGAAAAAGAGGAACTTCATATTTTTATCAAAAGATATCCGATTCGAGTGAGATTTATATTGTGGATGAAGATTGATACACTGAAAATTCATTCAAAATTTAGTTGCAATAGTTATGACAGAGCCATAGAAAATTCAATTTGAATATTGAAATCATGCATCTATATATTTCCATAACAGGAAATCCGATTCGAGTGAATTTTTTTTGTTCATGAAGATTGATACATTAATGATTCATTCAATTAAAATGCATTAAAATTGTTCTCCTTCGACCTCAAATTAAAAGCTGGGACAAACGTATACAAAATTTTGCCTTATCGACAAAACTCAATGTTCAATCATTATTATTTATGTTTTTTTATTGTGCAATTGCCTAAGGCAACTAAACACAAAGTATTAATAAGCAATATATGTAGGTAATGTCACAATTCTTCTGGAACATAAAGACATAGAAATTTATATTGTGTGGAATGTACGATTATATCCTGAGCAAAATGAGAATTTATTTCAATTGAAATTTGGTTTTCACTTCCTAACCCATATTACCAATCAACTCGTTCATTAACCTTTAACTAACGACGTAGCTTTTTAGTCACGCTATTACCGACGTGGTGCCTGAGCGGCCGCTGATAAAACATTGATTTTCTCGAAAAAAATTAGTATATTGTAAAACATTATAATATAATATAGTAGTTGGAACTATGAATGAAAGAAAAGTCAAAAGTTTCAAATAAATATCATTAACCTTTGTAAATATATGCCTTAATATCATTTACTTCGTTTTTGAACTAAGAAATAACCACTACAGAAAACCGTGATAATGAAACGAACATAATATCTGAGGAACAAGAAAAAATACATTTTCTCATAGTTTAGAGCTCAATCTATAAAGAAAATTTTATAGTACTCACTTGCAATACTTCAATAAAAGAATGTCCCACAATGAACTTAGCCAAAATCAGTGCACATTATTCGTTTTGTTTACTATGAAAAAACATGTTTTTGGCATGAATAATACTGATATGTAGATTTTCTATTCCGTTTAGGGGTCCAGAAAACACATATTCTTTTTTTTTCTTAATTGGCTCGACTTTGAACTTCATCTGTCAAAGGGAACCGAGTATTCTGGCCAAACTCATATAAATCTCTTGAGGCAAACGTTGAGTACGCTATTCTGCAAAGGTATGCTCTAATAGTGATTTCTGAGCTTATTGTTTTAAAAACACATTGGAATCAGTTTTTTATACACATTTACTGAGCTTATGTCTAAAATTCTATAAAAAAGGTGTCATGGTAAATGTCTCGTTCGGAGGCTGCTGGTATATTACGAGTATTGAGCACTTCACACCAAGATCATGCTCATCAACTCAGCTTATACCTTGAATTCTATATAAAAGATTTATAGGTCAACGTCTCGTTAGTGGCTGATGTTATATACGAATATTGGGTCTCTTGGAAGGGCTCGTTTTATCTGTAGCTGAATCATGTTTATCTCTAGAAATAACAGGTATATCCATTTTTCAAATCAGCAATTAAATTTTTGTAAGAGAGCATACTATTTCGACAACAGCGCAAACAAAAAAGTCATTTAATTACCGACGTTGGGCCTGAGAGGCTGCTTCGGAATTTCAAATGGGCATAAATTACCAGAATCGTAATAACCATCACTACTATCAGACTCAAAAACCTCAGTAAAACTGAACTCGCAGCTACTGAAAAATGCAGAGCTGTCCTGTGCGAAAAAGAGGTAAATCTCACAAATCGTTAAAAGGTTAATATAGCGATTAATGGCCTTGAACTATTAATGCGTTCACTCCATTCACGAGTTGAAATTCTAGAACATTTATCGCTGTCATTGATAAACTAGCTACCTAATAAAATAACTATTTAGGAGCACTGATTATTTGAACAGAGTGATTCAGCGGTTAATAAGAGAATTTGTTAATTTAAGTTTTTCACGAAAATAAGCATCTTTTCACAACATAGACTATTTTCGGCGATTAGACAAATCTCTAAGATTTCTTTAAATTTCATCGAAGAAAGCCGTCACTTTCTCATCTGCAATCTGCATTTCTCAAAATGACAAATTTCATGTTATGTGAAGTAGGTTTTGTCGAATGAGTGGATATCGTGTCACCAAGACATCAGGATAGAAGACATCAGGAATTCTTTCATGAACTTCTCAAGATTATGTTCACATCACAAATACAAAATATTCTAAAGACTGTCTCCCTTATTTGGCAGATGTGTATGGACAAGGGTGGAAGGTCAATATCTCAATCAAATGCTGACAGTCCCTTAAAAGAGAAGAAGCGATTGATGGTGGAATTTTTGAGGGTGGTGAATTATTTATTTGGTGTAAGTCCGGGAGACACCGACCATACTTTGAGAAAAACAATGAAAGTTTTTTATTTTCTGAGATAGGTATATATTTTCCTTACTGTTGAAACATTATCCAGAGGATTAAGACAGTATAATAAATTACAAATTATGATATAAAACTAACACACATATTCATTTTGACTGAAAAAGTCAAACATTGCAACATTGCTATCTCACTCGCATGTCCGGGTTAGACCGACCACAAACTAAGGGTGAAATCGCCTTCAGAAAATTATTAATATTATTAATATAGTCGTACTCTACCAGAGTTGTGGCAGAGATCGACCACCTTGCCGTTCGAAAAAAATTTAAACACCCAGATTGTTGAGGTTATTTTATAATTTCATTCATATTTTATTATCTCGTATTGACACAAATGAAATAAATTTACCCGTTTTTAAAATATCACCAACATAGTAAATGAGCGAAAAATATTTCAAGTTAGCACAAATTTTTAAGCGGTTAACGGTTAACTATTTTCATCAAGTAATTCCATATACGGATCCATCTATTGCCTTGTTTTTTAGTGATCGACACTGGTCGGTCTCGCAAATGCGAGGAGATGATTCCTCGATGAAAAGAAGCAGGGCTAGTTCATATAATTTTTTTTTTCGAAATCGACCTCCCTTCCACGATTTTGGAAGGCGATGACGAGTTGACAGTTCCTAAAGAACACTGAGTCATAAAACTATACATAATATGATTCATTAAGTAGATGTTACTCACACAACCTTTTTTGATTCCATAATTTCATTATAAGGGGTTAAAAATAATAACCCCATATGATTTTCCTTCAAAAATTATTTTCGTGTTATTGATTTTCGAAAAATCAAATTCTCTCATGGTTTGTCATTCAATTATTCAGAAAAAAGTTTCTAGCAAAATTTCGATACAGTCAATGTTTTTCTCGGAAAAAATAAAAACTTACAAGCAGTTTTCATCATTGTTCATTCCATTTCATGGTACTCGTATGTTCCATAGAATGAATATTTTAATGAAAATTCTATTTGAGAAATTGAAACATTACCGATATAACTTTCTTCCAGATATTGGTAATTAAACTTTCAGGAAGATTTATAGAACATCTTTATTTCCTGTCCTAAACATACAATATCTGGATAATACAGGGTGGGATAAAGTTTGGCACCAAATTAATATCTTTAACACTAAACGGGCGATATTTTTGAAACTTGGCAGCTGAGTGTAATGGACCACAATGCATCTGATGAGCATATTTTCATTAATGAGATACTTCCGGTTTAACCGGAAATGACCAAAAATTTTTTTATTTAAATGGGACACCCTGTATATTTCTGCAGATTCTGAAAGTGCACCTTGTTTCTGATCTGTCCATATCGGGTCCATGTAAAAATTCTCTGTGAAAAGAAGAAATTCAGTCTTTTGGTACATTTGAGAAAAAATCCATTCAAATAAATAAATCGTTGTTATTCGTATCAATAGTGAGAAATAAAACGAAATACTTTGTAGTAGGTAGATAACTCTTTCTGCTTTTCATGACGTATTTTTTATGAAAATCTATAAAAGGAAGAAATACAGGGCTCTTACTAGTAGAAAAAATTTATTAAAAATAATTAAAAAAAATCATTTTAAATGTTTGAAGTGCTTGCCATTCACCTCCTGACAATATGCCAGTCTATTAACAAATTCTTGAGTAACTTTTTTCAAGACTTCTCCATGTATTAATGCACATTCATCAAGAATCCGTTGTCTCAATTCTTCTTTTTACAGATAATTTTTACATGGAACCTGGTATGGATAGATCCAAAACAAAGTGTTCTTTCAGAATCTGCAGAAATATACAGGGTGTCCCATTTAAATGAAAAAAATGGTCATTTCCGGTTAAACCGGAAGTATCTCATTAATAAAATTATGCTCATCAAATGCATTGTGGTCCATTACACTCAGCTGCCAAATTTCAAAATTATCGTCCGTTCCGTTTTAAATATATTAATTTGGTGCCAAACTTTATCCCAACCTGTATATGGAATGAACAGTGATCATAACTCCTTGTGAGTTTTTATTTTTTCCGACAGAAGTAACGACTGTATCGAAATTTTGCTGGAGACGCTTTTTCTCCATAATTGATTGGGAAATCATAAGAGAATTTAATTTTTCCAAAATCTATCCCGCGAAAACAATTTTTGAACGACAATCATAGGGGGTTGTTATTTTCAACGCCTAATTATGAAACTATGAGATCTAAAAAATTTGTGTGAGTAACATCTACTCAGTTCTTCATATTATGCATAGTTTTATGACTCATTGCTTTTAAGGAGCCGTTAAAAAAATTGAAACTGTGAACTCGTCATCGCCTTTCGAAGGCTCTATCTTGGAAGGGGAGTCGATTTCGAAAAAAAATTATATGAACTACCTCTGCTTATTTTCATCAAGAAACCATCTCCTAAAGTCCCTCGCATTAGTTTACAGACATCCTCTACACTCAGATGTATCTAATCCATGTTCGAAAGCGAACAAAAGTTGTCAGACATGCTTGTGAATGAAATATAAAGGCATGAATTGTTGAAGCCATTAGTATGTTTCATAAAGAGAGTTCAAGATTCGAACAGAATGGGACCACTGAGTATATGACTCAATACAATTAAACCGATAACTGTCAAAATACTCCAATATGAATTATCGTTTTGCTGATATATAAAACTGTGTTGTACAAACTTGGTTTTATTTATATCAACAAAATAAACGTCGTCGAATATTTTACTGGTGAAAGTTATAATTTTGTGAAAATTGCAAATAATCTTTTGAACTCAATACTTGGATTTTTTCTTGAATATCATTAATGTTCGAAAAAATATTGGTCTAACTAATGCCAATAACATTATCAGATGCAAATTGTAGATCGAATTAGAGCTATTGACATAATAAATTTTCAATAAGGTGCCAAAAAACTTTTACATTGAAAATTATATTAATATCTAACTAAGTACTCAGAAGCCATATCGAAATGACTGGATTGAATTCATTTTGATTAGTTGAATACGTGTAAATCTATTATTTGATAATAAGTTAAATGTTGAGAATAATTTAGTTATGTATTTGTGATGATTTTCACTTTTGCCTAAACCACTGCTCTCTTGCTACCAGCTTATACCTTCAGTATTCGCGTATAAAAGAGGCCCTACTCTTATTATGAGAGCCTAAAAATAAAATTTTTCAAATAAAATTCACCATGTTGTCAGATACAAATGCATGGTGGAAATGATTGTAACGTATGAATTCGATTAGTGTGATATCAGCTATTGTCCTTTTAGATATATCCCACAAAAAGGCGAATGCGCCAGTTCGGTTCCATATGAAAAACACCATACCAAAAAACACCTGGTTGATAATAATCATTTGAAAAAATATTTATGTATTATGTTTAATTATAGAAGTGTTTAAATTCAATAAGAAGCTACTTAGAGGACAAATATTCATTTAGAAAGCTTATTGGTAGAATTTAATAATACGGAACAAAAACACAAATAATGCAACATAAAGAATTGAGTTTGGACTTTCAATGACAATTACGTTTTACGCTTATTCGTATTGTACAGTTTTTCGCGTTTTATGTGTATCAATTAGTCAGCTGATCTTAATACGAAACTCATATTGTTCGATCTTCTTATGATCAACCCGATAACTATCTAAGTTGTGCTTATGGCGATGACTTAAATTTGTTGTTTCCTGAAACTCAAAATAATATCATCAACAGCCGAGATGAGCGCGTAGCATCGCTATAAAATGAGAGATATCAAACAGAGCATTCATAGAAGGAAGGATTGTCATCAGAGATGTAATTTGTTTCGGTCCTAGTCAAATAATGCCCGGAACGGTGTGTCAGATCTTAGTATCGATTCTAGAATGCCTCGTATTATTCAGATTTTCTATCCATACTGATATTGGCAGGGGTACACTGAAAAGCTTACTCAGTATAACAAGGAGATCAGGAAGGCAAAAGACTTAATTTCCAAGCCTTTTGTGAAAATATCACTTCCACTCCCACAGCAGCCGGACTTCAAAAAGTCATGGCAAAGGGGGGAACTACTCCCAATATGTCGCTTAAGAAGCCAGATGGATCCTACACTGAGGGAGAAAGAGCGATCCACTCTTCTACTCGAAACACACTTCCCAGGTAGTGAATCCACAAGCAGTGATGAAATAGCAATGGAAAACAACAAGAACCCCCAATAAGTACCTTTCAGCCGTATAAATCCCCAGGAGTGGATGGGGTGTTTCCGATACTCCTGCAGAAAGGAGCGGAGGAGATCATCCCTCATGTACTGAGGATCACAAGAAGCAGTCTAGCACTGAGGCAAATACCTAGAAAATGGAGAAGGGCAAAAGTAACCTTCATACCAAAAGTAGGGAAAAAGGACGGGACTGATCCTCGATCCTTTAGACCAATTTGTCTACATCGTTTTTACTTAAGACGATGGAAAAAGTAGTAGATAACTACATAAGAACAGAGAATCTGGAGAGTACACCACTTCATAAGTGTCAGCACGCTTACAGGGCGGGCGGTCAACGGAGACCGCCCTGTATCAGCTGACCGAAGCCATCCAGAGAACTCTGAACAATAAAGAAATCGCCATGTGTGCTTTCCTAGATATATCTGGGGCTTTTGACAACACAACGCACGTGTCCGTCAAAGATGCACTTGAAAGGCGAGGAGTGGACAAAACCATTATCAAATGGATTTATGAGGTTTATCGACGAGAATAGCTGAAACATCGATGGGTGGTATATCTGTCTCTGTCAGGGCTACTCGTGGGACACCTCAGGGTGGAGTATTATCTCCCCTTCTATGGAGCCTAGTGGTGGACGAACTACTACATAGGCTAACGGAGCTTGGCTTCGAATGTGTAGGCTATGCTGATGACATAGTCCTAATGATTAGAGGCAAATTCGAAGGCACTCTTTGCGACTTACTGCAGAAAGGCCTTAGAATTATTGAGCAGTGGTGCTTGTCTGTGGGGCTGAACATCAACCCAAACAAGACTGTAGTAATTCCGTTCACTCGGAAAAGAAAACTTCCCGACATGAAAACGTTATATTTAAACGGAAATATCTTGGAGTGGAAGTCAGAAGTTAAATACCTAAGAATAACACTGGATAGTAAACTTCTATGGAATAAGCATGTTGATACTGCTACTGTCAGAGCTAAAAGGGCTCTAATGGCGTGCAGACGTCTATGCGGCAAAAATTGGGGTTGTAACCCAAAAATACTGCGATGGATGTACGTCATGATTGTGAGACCTATAATCACATATGGGGCAGTAGCCTGGTTTCCAAGGCAGTCAGGTGAGTACGAGGAAAATGCTCGATAAAGTACAGAGGCTTGCCTGTGTGTGCATCACTGGAGCTATGAGAACGTGTCCAATAGGGCACTAGAGGTCATTACGGACCTCACACCTCTACATCTAGTGGTTGATAGGGTAGCCCATGAGGCTATTCTCAGAATATCTAAGGAAGGTGCAGGTAATGAGAGAATAAAGAATCAAAGAGTCTGGTTCTCTCTGAATAACTACATCTCATCTGCGAATCTCCCTAGTGATGCAATGATCAAGAAAGTAATCACTGAGAAAAACTTCATGACATTGCTAAGTAAAAGAGATGATTGGAAACGGGAATACACCGACTATAATCTCAAAGAAAATACCGTAAAATGGTATACAGATGGTTCCAAAACCTCTACAGGAGCAGGCGCCGGGATATACGGGCCAAGCACCAAGTGTGCACTGTCGCTGGGCTCCTATATGAGCGTCTTTCAAGCGGAAATTTTAGCTATTGAAAGATGTCTAGATATAAAATCTAGAAAGAAACTATCAGAAGTGTGATATAGCCATACACTCAGATAGTCAAGCTGCTATTAAAGCACTGAGCTCCAACGTCATCGATTCTAAGATGATCTGGGAGTGCCGGAACAAACTCAACGAGGCAGGCAAAAAAATAAGGTCTTTTTAATCTGGGTTCCCAGCCACTCGGAATCGAAGGAAACGAAGAGGCCAATACACTCGCCAAAGAGGGCGCACAAATGTCACTCTTTGGCCAAGAACCCTTCTGTGGTATATCTAAATGTACCTATAAGAAGGAGTTTCTGGAGAAGGAGAATGCCGAGAGGGAAATCTCTGGCGGAATCTCCCAGGGATGGATCATTCCACTGAGTTCCTTCGGAACTTCGAGACAGCGGGATCCAAAAGATATCTGGATCTTGGTAAGAAGCAATTGCCCTCCTCACTGGCTTTCTTACAGGACATTGTCGCCTTAGGAAGCACCTGTTGAGGATGGGATTGTCGGACACTGACGAGTGTAGGTTCTGTGGGGAGGAGGAAGAAACCCCCATTCACCTAGTCACGGAATGCCTTGGCATTACTAGCCTGAGGAGGAAATGCCTTGGACAAGAAACTTGTAAGAGTGAGGCACTAGCCTCGTTGAAGTCTTCACAGTTACTAGATTTCATTAGATCTCTGGAACTGGAAGGCGAGCTGTGAAGTTTTTGGCCAGAACAGCTCTGTAAGGGGGCACAATAGACCTTAAGGTCGCAGTGGACTGTAACCCCTCTGTAAACTATCAACTATCAACTATCCATACTGATGGGCCGCGATAGGGTGAAATAGCTATCTATGAATGATCTGTTTGACATCACTTCCTTGCATATACATTGGAAGAGACGAGATGAGCTTAAAAGGATTAGTTTAAAATTGATTAATTCAAATCCGTTAATTTTATTCTCTGATTTTATTGTTCATATTAAATGGCGATGCTTCGTGCTAATTTCATCTCTGTTTGTACTATCGCGTCTAGCTCATATCCGAAACGATATGCCAGATCTCACTATAGATCCTAGAGTGCCCCGTTTTACCAGAACAACTCTGAATACTGTTGAACCCTGACAGGACAAAATAGCTATCGAAGTATGAGTTTAATATTGATTGATTTTAATCCATTGATATTATTCACTGCTTTCATTGAATATCGTCAACTTCTTTCTTGAGAATCCATAATCCAATATTTACCTATAATAAATCTATACAAGATCAAAAGTAAATTTGAACACTTTATATCACATCAACTCTGCTATTCTGTTGTTGAAAGTACTCTGACGATAACCGTGTGGCAAAATTTAATAAATCTGAAGGCACTAGATGAGCTCATGAGGCTGTGCTTTCTTTAAATTCGTCGTTAGATACTCAAATCCAACTTCAATCTATTGATATTTCATAACAGCCATATTATCGATTTGAATTCAATTCGGCTTTCATGAATCTCTAATAACTGTTATCAGCTTCGACCTAATTACAAAGAGAGAACAGAATTCTTTTTTCAGCTTCGAATAATTTGTCGGTTTAAAACCATGCATTATGAGTAAAAACGGTTATTATCGACCCTCTTTCCTAACATGACGTGAATGAATATTTGTTTGCACCATGATATTACATCGTTATTTCAGCTCAAATAATGCACAATGTTGGTTCTTTCGAGAACTATGTTTATTTCAACATATTGTTCAGGAAGAATTCGTGAAGGTGGTGTTTGAGCTCTTTGTTCTGAAGTTAATCTTTTCGACAATCCATTTCAGCTTAAAACGAAAAAAATTGCAAACAATCAGTGAACTTCAAGACCTGAACGGAAAGTTCAATTATTAAATGAGCATTTTTTGTCATTTTATGGACAATAATAATCATGAAAATGTTTTAAGTTTCTGATCGAGTTTTTCATTTGACAGAAAACATTGATTAATAGTATTCGAATTTTCTACGAGTGTTTTGAATTTATTTACGGAGTCAAATTAATTTCAATATGCTAGTCAAGGCACATTAAACCATATTATCCAAGGCATGTGACACAAACGCAATGTGGAACAGTTGTATAAGTATCGTTTCCACTTGACACAGTCACGAACATTTAGTTTCCAGTAGTTATGTGTATTATTTTCAAGCAAACTAGAATTAGCTTCATGAAGGTCATAATTAATTATGAGATATCTATTTGTGACGTAATAGTTATTTATGTAATAAGGATCATAAAGACGATCATTATGGTAGAAGTCGTGAATGTTATCGGGCGAGGCGTAGCCGTGTGCCATAATGATTGTTTATAATTCGTATTACATACAGGATTTTAACTGATGGCATTTATATCGATATATTTTCGAAAAATTAAAAACTGCATTTTCGACATGTCACAATGACATGTTTTCCTTATAGAATTTCATTATGGTACTTAGTACCATAATGAATTCATTATGGTACATGTCACAATGACATGTTTTCCTTATAGAATTTCATTATGGTACTGAGTACCATAATGAATTCATTATGGTACTTAGTCCCATAATGAGCTTCCTTATGTCATCAAAATTGAGTGACATAACGTTGTCATTATGACATGCCATCAGATAAATTTTATTTAATCTTTCCCCTTGATTATATTGACTCTTAAGCATATATATGTGTAATTGTTTACCTCTTTTACAAGGTGATCAAAATTTTCAGTCTACTATGAGGATCTCGTGGAATATAAAAGCCAGAAACTGACATATTGTCTATTTTTTGTCATGGCTTATCCCAATCCAAACAGAACCATTCTATAATAGTTATAATCGAGAATTGAAAAAATGCCCTTTTCAATTATGCGAAATAATTGGTTCTTTTAAAACCATATTTGAAATCCCTTGATACCTTCTACTTGCTTTTTTCAGAAGAATCAGCCGTGCTATGGTTCAATTCATCAATAATACTCTTATGAAGATGTGTAATATACTCGGTAATATATAATCTACAGAGCTTTTTATCTCAAACAATTTTTACTGATATTAAGCATTCAACATTTCATGGAAAAAAGCAAAACTATTTTCTTCTAGCTTTGATTTCAAATTGATAAAGCTATAAATTGTGACTTGTTGTTTGTATTTCATAGATTTTCGAAGATAAATTCACTATTCACTATTATAGACAGCCAATTTTGGTAACCAAACATATGAGGTAGTAAGCATTTAGCGCCAATCCTGATAGTCAAGAATGAAGTTCAAGATTGAAAATACTAAAGGAAATTCCTTGAGGCCAACCGTAAACACGATAACTCCCGAAGAAGACAATTTGTCAACTTAGAATTCTTAGAGCAGGTTTGAGATTGTGACAGGAAAGATGAATTCATAAATTGAAATAATATCCAAATTTCAAATAACGTTCTTCTACAACCGTGGCCAAATAACTACTGTATATAATTGTTTTTGTCTCGGAAAGTAATACTTACCCGCACACTGGGTAGGACTCTTTTCGGAAAACAAAACATTTAATGAATTTATGAATTATAGAATGTACCTGTGAAATGGTTTCAATATATCTGTTCATATCTGTTTACTTATATAATCAATAGCACTTTTGCCTCTGATTTATTTCTATGTCATGGCCTACGGTTTTTCATAGCAATTGGATTGCTTAGATTATTAACCTCTAAATAAATCGCGATATCTCAAATAGGCATGTATCCTAATAATTTCAAAACTATTCCGTTACACAGTTGGCGTTCTAAGGATTTTCATTTTGGAAATGCTAACGAAGTTTGGTATTTTTAGGATTATGAGCAAATTTATATGAAACTACAACCAGATCAAATTTATTGTTTTTCAAACATTAGAGAAAAAATATTTCAAATCATCATCATCAAAAACCATGCGTCCGATTAAGCTCAAAACACAACAGAGTGATTTCGACACTGCACATTACACCAAAATTAAAAAATTCAATCCGTTCGGAACTAGAATGCTTGTAGACGGCCCGACAAGATTTTTTTATCACGAATTCTTCACTATAGTGAGTTTCGAAACCTTCATACATTTGAGCCAATATAAGGCACGCTGCTTCCAAAACAACAAGCTCGTGAAAATGGCTTTTTTTGTAATATATCAAATTGAACACTTTGAGAATTTATCTATATGGCTGCGAATGAAAAATATTGCTATGATATATTTTGTGTTGCTTGATTTCATCAGAAAAATCTCTAATCACTAACCATAAATGATTAATGACTCAATGTTGAATAATGATAATCAAATTTGAAAATTGCAATTAATGAATAACCCTCGAATGCATTGTCTCCCAATTCATCAATTAAACGCAACGCATTGCTATATTACTAGATATTTATGTCCGATATGGGTTTCATTGACAAGCGTATTGAATACAGCGAGCAGCGTTATAATTAAATTATTGTCATTTTGTGATATGCAATAGAAAAAGACTCATAAATTTGAATGCACGTAAACCGTTGGTAAATTGCATTTTTGCAAAACATTCCATTTGAACAATTCCACATTCGACAATGTTCAACATATTACAATTAACAATATAAACGAGGACGCAAAACCCATAACCTGATTTTATGTCATGTCTTTCTTCAACTTCCACTTGTGAAATAATTAACTTATGAGATCAATCAATAAGTCATGGCAGTGGCTTCACGCTGGATAATATTTTATGAGTAAAGATTCATTTGTGTGATAACTGAAGGATGTTAAATGTTTTTTACTATAGTGGTAGTATTCAGGAAAATACTACTTTGTCAATTTATCTGGCAAGTTTCTGAATTCGATTATAGAACGAAATCTGATCTCAATAAACATAAAATTATCAAGTACAGTAGGGAATTGCGGTCTTTACAAAACATAGTAATATCTAGTTCTCGCAGTAAAATTGCGGCTTCCTTTCATCAGTACTGAAATTTGAGGGGAAGCCGTTGTTATATTATGAGATGTCAGCCACATCTCGGAATCTGCAACCAGCTTTGGGACAATATCAATCATTCTGGAACTATACAGGGGTCCCGGGAAGAATGCGACAAACAGATACCATAAAACAAGTACATCAAGAAGGACTCGCAACAAGAGGTTTTAATAGTTTGAGGGCGTTCGTTTGGGATATACAGGGTCATATTCATCTTATGGATGAAATTTCAAATTTTGATAACTCTTGAACTATTCAACCGAATGATCTCAAATTTGAAAGTTTTGTCACCCTTTACGAATGCCATCTTCCGATATTTCAGAATTTGAATTAATTCGGATTGAAAAAATTGCGGGCTTTTCCTATTTTCATGAATATTGGAACACCCTGTACGTGAACATTATGTTTTTTCCATTTTCGTAACCAGAAATAATCAATTAATGAAAATGAAAAATGTGAAATCTCTGCTTGGCACGGTCATACAGGGTGATCAAGAAGTGATCAATAAACATTACCTCATGAGTGAAATTTGAAAGTTCAATTATTTTTGAACTATTTTACCGCGTGTTTCAAATCTGGAAGTTTCGTCAGCTTTTACGATTGCCATTTTTCAATATTTCTAAAACTGAATAAATCAGACCCGGAGTAGAAAAATATCAGACGTTTTCTATTTTCGTTAATATTGGATCACCCTATACGTGAACATTCTGTTTTATTTTCACTTTCGTCATCACAAAAAATCAATGAATGAAAAAAATTTAAATCTCTGCTTGGCACTGTCATACACATTACTTCATGAGGAATTTCATAGTTCGATAAATCTTGATCTTATCGGTAAAACTACTTCGAATTTTTCAGTTTTGTCACTCTTTAAGTAAGCCTTTCTTTAAATTTTCCTCAAATTGACGGACAACTTCATCAACGTGCTCAAAAATTTATTGAAATGAAAGGATACCTTTTGAGCAATTCCTGAACTGAAACTTTTTCCATTCAATTTGTTCTGAAGAAAGAAACACACCAATTTATTTGTTGTTTTCGTTTTATTCATTATTCAGCTTGTTGGTTGAAAGTTTTTTTGGAATAAATATAAATCTGATTCATTAGTGAACACTCTTCTTTATGATTTGATTTCTTAATATGAACTCTCTACTTAAACATAAGTATTCTTTTTCAGTCATAAAAATAGTAATGTTACGCACAGGCTGATTCGATATCACAGGAAAAAGTCCTAAATTCAGTTTTCTAAATTTAAGAAAAAATTGAAAAAGGCAGCCAGGAAGGGTGATAAAACTATAAAATTTTAAATAGGTAATATTTCCTGTGAAGTACAGATTCATTGAAGGGAATGTTTATTGATCGCGCTGTATGAAGGTGTCGAGCAAAGATTTAAAATTTTTGTTATGATTTGTTTCTTTGAAGTCACGATAACGAAAAAAAAACATAATGTTCACGTCCAGTGTGTTCCAATATTCTCGGAAATAGAGAGCAGCTGAAATTTCTGGATCTGATTTATTCAATTTCAGAAATGTTGAGAGATGGAAATCGTAAAAGGCGAGAAAATTTCCAAATTCAAAATAATTCGATTGAACAGCTTGAGATTTATTGAACTTTGAAATTTCACTCATGAAGTAATGTTCCTTGATCACTTCTTGATCACCTTATTCACATTAATTGATTCTTTGCAGTTACGAAAATGAAAAAAAAAAGATAATGTTCACCTACAGGATGTTCCAATATTCCTGAAAATAGAAAAAGCCCGAAAATTTTCTAGTGCGCATCTGATTTATTGAATTTCTGAAATATTGAAGGGTGGCAATCGTAAAAGGTGACAAAACTTCCGAATTTGAAATCATTCGGTTGAATAGTTCAAGAGTTATCGAACTTTGAAATTTCAGCCATAAGATGAATATCACCCTGTATATTCCAAACAAAGGCCCTCAAACGATTCGAATCTCTTGTTGCGAGTCCTCCTTGAAGTCCTTGATTCATGGTATCCGTTTGTCGCTTTCTTTCCGGGACAACCTGTATACTCACAGAATCATAGAGTGTAGGTACACAGTGTCGGTAAAACACAAATCCACGAAAATTGTGTCAAGATTCGGATAGTCCTCGTCATATTTCTTATTGCCCATTCTCTATTTTTTCACTGCACATAATCGGAGAAAACAGTTTCTTGTTGAAATGCGGCAATCTATCATCATAAAAATATGGTAAAACCGCATGTTCTGTCTATAGGTACTCTCACCCTCAGAGTAATTAGCTAAGATGATTATTGATTACTCCGAGCTCTTGACAATTCACTTTTAGAATAAATGTTTCACCACCGCTTCTGGGACATTACTACACCATTTCCAAGTGTATTTCAGAAACCGTCAATTGTATTTCAGAAATCATTAAATGTAATTCAGATTATACAATTGTATTGCAGAAAGAGTCAATTGTATTTCAGATTAGTCAATTGTATTTCAGAAAACGTCAATTGTATTTCAGATTAGTCAATTGTATTTCAGAAATCATCAATTGCATTTCAGACAACATAACTTGAAATTCAGATTAGTCAATTCAATTCCATAAATCGTCAATTGTATTTCGGAAATGGTCATTCGAAATTCAATTTATAGGTACACACATTTACATATCGTAGAAATGTTCATTTCAAATACGGTTTATTTTCCTCAGTCTCGAGACCACACTGAAATCGAGATAAGTGTAATATTTGGAAACTCGGTTTTATGTGGTAAAAAAAGTCACTGAAATTCTTGAAAGATCTTAATCGAGCGTTTTTCGAATATTCGCCACATTTGTTAGAACTTTTTTGAAAGACGTGTTAGGAGTTAGTGAATGAGTCATGGAGCAAGGAAGGATTGCCTCTGGTAGATATTGATCGAACGGAAAAATGAACATAAAATAAAATTAAAGCAGGTCCTACGATCAATCATAAACATAATATTCATGTAAAGAAATAACGCAACACTTCTTCAGCTGCTCAACTATCCTTTAAATTCATTGTTTTAAATTGCAAACTGAATTGAAGTTTTGACTTTTCTCTCGAAATAACTTGACTTAAGTCACCCTTTTTCACATTTCGACAGATTACTTTTTCAGCAAGATTTGGATCGTTTTGTTGCCTATTGCGAACAGAATCACTTATTCTTAAATCTATCGAAGTGCTGTTTCATCTCCTTCAGTAGAAAGCCTTCAGCAGTCATTCCCATCAACTACAATATTTCTAATTTCGCTATTTCACGTGTTCACTCGGTGCGCGATCTGGGTATAAATTGGACTCCAAACTGCTCTTCGATCAGCATATTTATAACATCACAAAGAAAGCAAACCGTATGCTTGGTTTTGTCCTCAGGACAGCACATGAGTTCAGAAACCCCTTTTCGTTGCGTACACTATATTTAGCTTACGTGAATAGTGTCCTGAGTTTTGGTTCTGTGATATGGAACCCTCGTTACGGGATATATATCGATAAACTGGAGGGTGTTCAGAGGAGATTTATCAGGCATTGTCAAGCCCGTTTTTTTCCCTCTGCTGTAAACATTTCCGAGTTGCACCGACGATTGATTTTAATTTCCCTTGAACAGCGCAGGAAGATAACTGATGTGTCATTTGCCTATAAACTGGTCAATAACAGAATCGATTGCATAGACATTTCTCGTCAAATCGGATTTATCGTACCACATTACAACACGCGACATACTCATACCTTTTTTGTTGAACAATCCAGCACTTACTATTTTTTGTATTCACCTCTACACAGATCCATGAGAACCTTCAACTATTTATCCCAGGTTACAAATATAGATATTTTTTCCGATACTTACCGAACATTCCGCAAAATTTTGGTTGATTATTTCCGATCTATTGGTGTTTGAAACGTGTCTGGCTCGTTGAAGTTACTGCGTTGAGGTTGCTTTTGTTATTTTTTTTTGTAAACATTTTTGTTTCTGAAGTAGATTTACTTTTAGGCCTGATATCTTAGTTATGTTATTGTGTATATTGATTATGTGGATACTGTTTTGGGTTAGCCCCGTTTGTATCCCAAAGAAAAATAAATGAAATAAAAAAAGTAAAATAAATTTCTATGTGCTTCAAATGATATTCCCTTTCTGAATTACAAATGACGGTTTCTGAAACACATATATATAATCTGAAATACAATTGACGCTTTCTGAAATTCAATTGAATTATCTGAAATACAATTAATGTTTTCTGAAATATAATTGACTAATCTGAAATACAATTGACGCTTTCTGAAATACAATTGACTAATCTGAAGTACAATTGACGCTTTCTGAAATACAATTGACTATTCTGAAATATATTTGACGCTTTCTGAAATACAATTACTTAACTATTCTGAAATATAATTGACGCTTTCTGGAATACACTCGGAAATGGCGTAGAAGGAGATAATAGCATTCATCACATTCATTAAACTCTTTCGATACGAGTTGCAGGTAGCTTGAAATGAGTTGAATTCAGCGAAAATCAACCGCTTCGGAGACGTGTTTCAGCATACCTACCGCATCGTGAAGGCTCATTGTTTATTCTCAACACATTCTCTGATAGCTGATTTTTTTTGAAATGCTATCAATCACAAGCCACACCCTTAATGAGTATTTTGAAATTGGTTTTCTCTTTTGATAGGTGAGATATACCGGGTGGCCCACCACTGACGCGATGGTCATTTTGAGGGTGTAAATGATGATATTTGGAAAATCTTTTTTCATTGTCAGTGTAGAGTAATCAAGAGCACAATTAAAAATTATTTCCATATATACAGGGGGTTTCAATACAAAGATACAAACCAAAGTAATACTTTTTTAAATGTGACACCCTGTTTATGACCTCAAAAAAGGAGAGGCAAGCTCAAATTATGATTTTCTTCAGATCACTCTGTACACTTGTTGCACCATTTACTAGATAATCCGAAAGAATTTCAAATATGGAGTCATTTTAAATAGTAATATTTCAAGAAACCAGTTACGCAAGCGATACAGAAAATGATTTCTTGAGTAGACATACTAGTTACATAGTCCCATAAGGAGAAAAAAAATTTAACTCTGGAATATACAGAGTGATCCTAATTAATTCTCAAACATCTACTACGAATAACAGTCAAAAACTTTCTTATTTCAAATGTCACGCCTGATATTTTTTCAACTCGTTGAACGCAAAAATTAATTTCGAAACTTTTTTCATGAGGTTTTCGTATACCTAAAACCTATAGTTTCTCAGCAATTCTCGATTTTCAATTCACTACACATTGAACAATTATTCTGATTAATTAATTCTCTGAGATTCATTCTGCAACTGTCAAATCACTCATCATAGAAAATTTTTCTACGATCATCACTACTTAAAATTGTTGCTTTACTAGTTTTGAATGGAAATCAAAAATTGCTGAGAAACTAAAGGGTTTAGGTATAGGAGAATCGTATGAAAAATTTCGAAATAAATTTTTGCGTTCAACGAGATGAAGAAATACCGGGCGTACCATTTGAAATAACAAATTTTTTGATCATCATTGGTTGTAGATGTTTGAGAATTAGTCAGAATCACTCTCTACATTCCAGGCTTCAATTTTTTTTTCTCTATGGGACTAGCTAATATGTCTACCCAAAAAAATATCGTCTGTATCGCTTGCGTAACTGGTAACTTGATAAGGTACCATTTAAAATGACTCCATATTTCAAATTTTTCGCGATTATCTCGTAAATGGTACAACAAATGTACTGAGTGTTCTGAATAAACAAATCATAATTTGAGCTTGCCTCTCCTTTTTTGAGGTCATAAACAGGGTGTCACATTTAAAAAAGTATTACTTTGGTCTGTATCTTTGTATTGGAACAACCTATTTATATGGAAATAACTTCAAATTGTGCTTCTGATTTGTCCACACTTACCATAAAAAAAGAATTTCAAAATATCATCATTTACACCCTCAAAATGACCATCGCGTCAGTGGTGGGCCACCCGGTATAACTTATTAAAATAAGTGAATATACAATAGTACTTAATTTATTATTCGAATCCTAATTATTGTTTTACCCAGACCAGAATGATTCCCTTAATAATAGAAATAAATTTGGTTTAATACCATAAACGTCACATGGAGTACGAATCAGTAAATTGTCAATTAAATATAAAATTTTGGACAATTTGAAACTAAATTCCTTGTAGAACGAACAATTTTCAGGGATCATGAATTTGTTATAGACTATCCAATATTCACGCAACGATCAAAATCAAAAACTATTAAAATAATTATGTTTTCTATCAATAAACTTCGATCAGGTAAAACCCGAATAATTGCCTCCATAAATGAGCTGAAGGATTGAATTTATATACAGGGTTTTCCTTTTAACTTGGCCTTGAAAGTTTTTAGATAACTAGTAAATATTTCGTTCTGAAATTTTAGGTGGAGCCTTGAGAGTGAAAGAACTCTTCGCCTAAAATATTTTTAATTCGACAGTGTTGCCACGTCT
Source organism: Propylea japonica (assembly GCA_013421045.1). Classification (NCBI taxonomy): domain Eukaryota; kingdom Metazoa; phylum Arthropoda; class Insecta; order Coleoptera; family Coccinellidae; genus Propylea; species Propylea japonica. The sequence goes on from CM024241.1 coordinate 60,539,116, forward strand.
GTCAAGCACATTTCTACTTTCTTATTTCAAATAGAACTAAATTTCATTCATGTATCGATTCGATACCTAATTCGCAGTATAACCTACCAAAAAATTGCTCTGCTATGCACTGTCGCCAAGTTATGGACAAATTCCTGAAATTTTTGACATCTGCATTGCCAGTTTGGAAATGCAATGTGTCGATTATTTTTTATGCGAACGAAAACAAACTCAGCAGTCTCATAGTAAAGAATCCATGTGCATTCATGTGGTTTTTTCAGTATTCTGATACATCGTAAGGTTCTTCAAAGATTCTGCTCCGAAAATGAGGAACTCAAAATTGAAATATTTCTGGATTTTCAATTGACAACCCCATATTTTTTCACAGCATTCTAAATAAAAAATTGCATTCGTGGTAATTTCCCGAAAAAGCTGAAATGTTTTCGACTCTTTTTATTTCCGCAAAAAGGAAAATGACAAGTTGAAAGACTGACTGTATTCAAAAATATAATGTTTTATGTCAATGCGCATAGTACATATAACATAATAAAAAAAATAGGAACCCATAGGCCTCGGGGATTTCCAAGCTAAGTTCAGGGTTTCTTCGCACAAATCTGCCGAACCAATCTTTACCAGAACCTTTATTGGGTGTCCAGGATTGTGCAACACTTTTTGAATTAATCGTTACATACTCGCAAGCCAGTTTCTGAGCGTTTCTTTCTGTCAACCCAAAATTCATCTTACTAAGCCTCAAATAGCGCGAAACAGCTATCTATGTATACTCTGTTTGTTATTACCACCATGCATGTTCTTTGTTCGTTGACGGGATTAGTTCCGAAGTATGAGTTTAATATTGGTTGATTTCAATCAATTGATATCAATCTCTGCTTTCATTGTTTATATTATACCTGCGTTCCCATTAACGCGTTAATTTTCAATTCGTATTCATCTTACTGCAAATCAGAAGATATTTTACAAGTACCTGTTCTTCTATTGTTAATATTTGGGAGGTTTTGAACTGGCTTTCTAGTTCATTTATTTAAGTTAATTTTCGTCTATCCCTGAGATAATTTCGCAACGTATTTCTATCAATTGCATACTCCAAAGCATCATCATCTAAAAAATTTTTCATCACTGATAAATTCAAATTACTCCTGTTTCTTGTGGGAGCTTTAGTTTCATACTGGAAGGGCATTTTGGTTGTTCATCAATCTGGAAATATAAAAAATTTTCTTTTAATAGTGAATTCGGAAGAGATCACCATGGTTAAAGTCTCCTTTCGACATGTGACTAATGTCTCCCACCCCACACTGATATGTTGGGTATTCAATTGAAAAAAAAATTTGGGCCACATTCTTGAAAGCTTCATTCTGTTAGTGTTATTAAAATAAATACACTTTCCATTTCAATAATCTACTTAGTTGAATCTATGGATACAAAGCAATAGCAATGTAATGTTAAAAAACGGAAAAAATCACCAGAAGCGAAACCACGTTATCACTTCGCACTTCTAAATCTAACAAAAGAACGTAATGGTGTCACGGTAGAATCACGGGGCGAGCATGTGACATATCAAAAGTGGGACCAGCTCTATAGAGACAAAGTTTTTATATGAGCCATGGCTATAGTCTCCGCCCCTGGTCAACTATCCTGGACTCCATCTAGGGTGTTTCAGTGGTCATATAAGTGATTCGGAATAACATAAATTTTTGAAGCTTCTGTGATTGATCGTTAACTGCCAAAATTCCAAATGGAAGTATTTCTTCAAAGGTTTCATGGAATAAGCGGAAATACTAATAAGCTCAACAAATAAGCCCTTCTTGAATGATAAAACAAGAGCTAAGCTGAGAAAAATGATGTCTTGTCTGTTTTAATGAGTACTGAACGTTGTAAATAAAAGCTTGAAATTCTGAATGAAATATCGAGAAACTGATACAATACATAAAATGAACAAATTGAATGAATTTATTATATTTTCTGATGACTCAGCTACGGAAAATTATATCGAACTAGCTGATCCGGCAACCGTTTCTTGCCTTATAAATTATAAATAACCTAGATACCGACTGCAGCGCCACCTGTCGGGCTGATTTGTGAATCTTAACCATTCTCAAATCTCCACGAACACACACAAAAAATTTCATCAAAATTGGTCCAGTCGTTTAGGAGGAGTTCAGTCACATACACACGCACACAAGAAATATATATATTAAGATATGTATCCCGTGGAACCAGAAGCAAAATATCCATTAAATGGTCGATAAAACTCTTGATGGTAAATACTCTGTAGTCCAGTCAAATAATACAAAATTTGGCCAAAATCTCGGAATTCGAGATACCCAGCTATAAATCTGTAAATACTTTTATATTGACTCCCTAAAAGTTGTCTCAAAACCTACATATGGTAGGGTGTGAGCAACTATTAAATTTTGAGGTCGAAGGTCACAAAAATCGTTTTTTTGCGCTTTTTTGGAAATATCTCATTTCCTATGGGTTTTTTCCTATTTTTAGTTATTATTATTATTGTAGATTACAAAATTATCTACAAATTTCGTTTGAAAAAAATTTCGATAAGGTTGACCGTTTTCGAGATAGAGGGCGGAGAAGGCGCGGTCACAGCATCACTTCAGGTCAACCGGCGCCTCCGGTCGAAAACGCGCAATATACAGTTGATGAACTATCGACGTTCATTATTGATGGCGGATTTCTTCTTCATCATGTTGTATGGAGCCGAGAAAATACTTTTTCTATTGTTTTTGATAATTACATAAATTATTTACAAAGGCATTACAGTTTCAAAATAATTGTTGTATTTGACGGATATTCAGACTACAGTAAGAACGTAAAAGGTATGGAGCAGCAGAGAAGAACTGCTGCACTTTCGAAAACGTATGAAGTCTGTTTCGATGAAACAATGATTGTACCAGTTACTCAAGAAATCTTCTCATCAAATCGAAATAACAAAGATAAGCTCATTAATATGTTAATTGAAAAATTACAAGCTGCAAATATTACTACTAAGCAAGCCAGAGATGATGCGGATGTTCTTATTGTTGAAACTGCAATTGAAGAATCAAAGTCTAAAACAACTGCAGTTATAATAGGACAAGGTATTGATTTACTGTCATTTCAATTGGTCGTACACTGTCTTATGAACAAGAAAGTTTCTTTAAAGAAGATGTGAAAGGAAATGTAAAAACGGAGATATACTCGACGGAAAGTTTTGATAATTATACCCATTCCAAAAAACATATTTTATTTCTGCACGCATTGAGTGGCCGTGACACAACTACTGCGCTTTTTAAATAGGAAAAAAAACATTTTGAAAAGTTCTTGAGAAACTGACAAATTTGGATGAACTAGCTGCAGCATTTGAGGAAGAAAATTGGTTATTAGACCTTACTGGCAGTCTATAATGCTCCGAAATCGGTGAAAAGTCTCGATCATCTTCGCAATATGCATTACTTCAAGTCTACAAAACTTAATAAACCTGTGCAGCTTTCAAATATTCCACCGACAAGTGCAGCTGCTCATCAACATTTCAAAAGAGTATATTATCAAGTTCAAACTTGGTTAGGACATGATTTGGAACCCCAAGTATGGGAATGGGCAATGCGTAATGATTTTCTGGAGCCTATCATGACAATTTTACCACCTGCTCCAGAAAATTTGCTGAATACAATTTTCTGCAACTGCAAGAGTGGTTGTGGTTCGTGATGCGGATGCAGGAAAGCGGGCTTGCAATGCTCTTTAGCTTGTGGACCATGTAATGGGCAAGCTTGTCTCAATGCTCTACCATATCAGAGCGACATTGACGAAGATGGAACCTTTGACCCCGAAATCAGGGAAGAACTTGAGACAAATGTCGTTGAAGACGATAATGAAGACCAGTTTGAAATTTACCAGCAGCCAGAAGAAGACGATGAAGAGGAAGAAGATGATTCGAATTATGAATTGTAGTTTTTGTACCCTTTATTTCATTTTTTACTTTCAATAAAAATAAATGAATTGAATGATATTTTTGACAAAAAGATCAATTCATTATTCATTTGTTTTTTAATCCTCATGTAAGAAATTAATACTATTAATAAGGTTAAAATTCTAATAGAATTCCTATGATTTCATTAACAATTCTCCAATTACATGGGCAGGTAAGTGTTGTTAAATTAATTGATACTAAATAAACAGTGGATAGGTTAAAAAAATGATAGAATATAACATAATAGTCAATAAAAATTGACAAATATTCATAATAATTGATTTAGCGATAGTTCATCAACTGTACTCGTATATTGAGCGTTTTCGACCGGAGGCGCCGGTTGACCTGAAGTGATGCTGTGACCGCGCGCTCTCCGCCCTCTATCTCGAAAAACGTCAACCTAATCGAAATTTTTTTCAAACAAAATTTGTAGATAATTTTCTGTTATACAATATTGATAATAACTAAAAATAGAAAAAAACCCATAGGAAATGAGATATTTCCAAAAAAAAGCGCAAAAAACCGATTTTTGTGACCTTCGACCTCAAAATTTAATAGTTGCTCACACCCTACCAAATGTAGGTTTTGAGACAACTTTTAGGGTGTCAATATAAAAGTATTCACAGATAAACAGCTGGGTATCTCGAATTCCGAGGTTAAATGCTTATTTGACTGGACTACTGGCACTCAATTGAATGAGGACATATGAACACAATAATCTCCGGCAGAATTATCGGATATTTATAACTGAGTAAGAACGTGAAAACATAATTTTGAAGACCTAAGCTATGCGAATGATTGAAATTGTCATAAATAGGTGGTGTGAATATTTATTAAGAGCAGACTGAAGAAAAAAAATACACAATCCCCCTAAAATGTTTCTATATTCAGCTCATGTCCCATGAAAAACTTGCACCAAGTTTATTAATCGCTAGATCAATAATTGAGTTGATTACCAGATTTTTTCTTCGAAGTCATCATGAATAATTTGTGTTCGGATGTTGGGACAATTGCACTTTTAAAGAGTAGGAATTAAGCAATAAAACTATTGATGAATTCCATGTATGTTGAAGTGGGCTATATTGATTCGAAAGTTGCAATTTTCTGTGGATATTTGACAAACATCTTTGACAATCACGCCCCATATGTAACGTCAAGAATAACCAAGAAAATTTTACCGTGGATAACACCTACTATAAAACGAATGATGAAAGATAGAAATAGGGCGCTGTCGAGGTATAAGCACACTGAGAACTTGGCGGATTATAGTTATTATGCACGACTACGAAACGCTGTGACCTCGGCTGTACGCAGGGAGAAGTATGCCTTTATGTCTCACGCTAGAAGGGAGGGTTCTGGAGTTTTTTGGAGGTCTTTCAGGTCGCTCGATAATGTAGATTCGAGAAAATCTGTTCCGGATCGTTTTAGGGATCCTGATGAATTTAGTGATTATTTTCAGTCAGTGCTCACCCCACCAGGCTCCTGCGCAGAAACAACTAACTATTATTATTACTCAAATAAATTCAATCCCAACATTGAATTTACGTTCAAACCAGCTAGTGCGCAGGAGGTTGGAGATGTGGTCTGGAGTCTTGGTTCGAATGCACAGGGAATTGACAACATATCCGCTAAAATGCTCAAGCTATCACTCGAGGTTATTTTACCTTTCTTGACACATTTTGTAAACGTTTGTATCGAATCAGCATATTATCCGGCTGCTTGGAGGTACTCTGTTGTTAATCCCTTACCCAAAGTAGCTAACCCCGAGTCTTTATCCGATTTTCGACCGATAAGTGTTTTGCCTGTTATGTCGAAAGTGCTCGAAAAGATATTATATCGACAAGTTTATAATTATGTCACAACCAATGAAATTCTTACTGCCACGCAGTCGGGTTTCAGAAGGGGATATAGTACTACCACACTGCTGTTGAATATAGCAGATCATATTTTGAGATCATTGGATAGGAATCATGCTACAATTTTAACTCTATTAGATTTCGCCAAGGCTCTCGATACCTTGGATCATGATCTGCTGTGTGCCAAATTATATTATTTTGGTTTTGATAACGCCACTTTGAAGTTTTTCAAATCTTATCTTTCTGGTTCGACTGCATGGAATTTTTTCTGAATATTGCCAAATAACTTCAAGAGTGCCACAGGGTTCTACTCTCGGCCCTCTCCTATTTTTGATATATACATATAGCGGATATGTATCAAATAGTCAGATTTGTGTGTATTTATTTTTATTGCGATGACGCTCAGGCTCGCCTTTCCTTTCATTCCTCTCTTATTGACCAGGCTGTTGAGCGGATAAATCATGATTTGTCGGAGATTGTGAAATATTGCAGAAAAAATAATTTGAAAATCAATGTCAGCAAATGTCCGTATATACCATTCTTTCCCAGAAATGCCCTCATGACGGCCGATGTCCGGATGGAAGGTGAATCGGTTCCTTCCTCCAATTCCTGTAAAAATCTTGGAATTGTATTCGATTGCCAGCTGAGATTCAGGGAACATATATCACTGATCCTGAGGAAATCTTTCCTTGTTTTGCGATATTTATATAGACAAAGACATTTCCTTGACATATCCTCTCGTAAATACCTTTGTGAAACCCTGGTATTGTCCATATTGAAATATGGCCTGATTCTTTTCTTTCGATACCGTGGCAAGATCTAGATTGCAACGGGTTCAAAATTCATGCTGTAGATTCATTTTCGGTTTGAGGAAGTATGACAGGGGGGTGAGTCGGGCGAAAAATGGGCTTGAGTGGCTCAGGGTCGAGAATATTTTCAGGTTGCAGATGGCTATCGCGGTACATCGCATATTACAGACATCCATTACTCCATATTTGCGAGAGAAACTAATTTTCAGAAGGGATGTCCATGAGGTCGCGATCAGGCATGGACAGAGGCTTATGTTGCCTAGTTTTCGTTCAGCCGCGTTTCAGCGCTCTTTCACTTTCAACGCTGTGAAACTCTACAATGAGCATGCTCATATCTTTGAGATGACCTCCTCGAGTTCGCTGAGGTCGGCGTTGAAGGGACGGTTGTTGCCCGAACAAATCTGCTAAAGATGTTCTTTTTTATGTATTTTATTTGAAAATTTATTTCTTTTTTTGTGTATTCTGAAGGGTTGAGTTGAGTAGCTTATGCTAGACTTCGCCCTTGGTCTGTGAATGGATGTAATTTTTAACATTCAAATAAAAACGCTATTATTATTATTATTATCATTATATCGAGATCGACTGAAAAAATGGATTGTCATCGACGCTTTGAAAGTCATAGAGAATTGTCACAGGGAGTTTCAACTTAATTTTCTGGTAAAATTAAAAATGTTATTAAAATTAAGGAAAGATTTAATAATGAATTCAATTCCTTTTCGAAAAATGAAATTACAAATTTCTTCATCACTAGGTACTGAATATTTCGACCGACTTGACTCATGATCTAGAGCTATAGATACTTATGTCATCGCTTCATAAAGAGGCAATTCGAGATTTCTGTTCGGGAAATGCTCATGTTTTTGCTGAAAAAACTATGAAATAACCAATTTCCATAGATGATCGAACTCAAATATGAGTATCAGTCCTGCAAAAACAGTCGTCGAAAAAAAATTTCCTGAATACCTCTGCTCAATGGTACTTTGAATATTTGAAAAGAATAATATGAAATAATAATAAATATTATACATTTACAGGGTATTTCATGATTGTACAGGCTTTCAGGGCAGCTGCAGGACAATTGGTGAGTCTGAATCAGTGTTAGAAATATGTCCTAAGAATATTCGTTTAAGAGATACAGGATGTTTTATGTATTTCTACAGAGATTTTCAATTGGCTTAACTCTTGAATGCCTGCATGGATCTTCATGAAATTTCAGGGAAGGAGTATGAGCTATTGGCAAATATTCGCACATAATGGCTTGCTGAAAGCGCAGGCCCGGACTGAGAAAATTATATTCTATATTTCACATCTTATAAAACACATCAAATTATCGAAAAGCAAATTTCTCCCTTGAATCTACAATAAATACTCTTTTAACAAGCCTATCAAGATCAATGGCAGACTTCGCATCATCATATTTCAAAACCATTGAATATTTGAAATTTTTAATTTATAGTAGCACGGACCTGTGAATTTCCGAATAATGCATTAATTCATATTGAATGAATATAGTTTCTCAGTATATTATACTGAGTATAATGACTTAGGGCAGGGTTTCTCAACCTGTGGGTGCACCCGCCTAGGAGGGGTCTTGGTTCAGTTTTAGGTTTGCCACATTGTTAGGTCTGGCGAGTACTGCACCGTGAAAAGTGGTATCCATTTCATACACAATCAGTCCAAACCTTGGAGCCAGGCGATGAACTACCGAGGATGCGATTTTGCCGATGTATATTGCGAAACCAGCGAGCTATCTTCAGAACGCTTTTTACTAATGAAGCGTTCACAAGAGATGTCATTTTAAATTCCCGCAATTCACATATTTGGTCCAGAGAAAATCATTAAGTGGAAAGGAAAAGCACTTCTCAACATCGTTTTTCAGTAAATATTGGAGTGACATATTTACAATTTTTAGTCGAGTCTTTGCCGAGGCTCTTGAATGATGGAAGCAATGTTCCAAGAGGAATGTACTTCCAACATGATGGAGCTCCGGCACATATCATCCGTGAAATTGTAACGGATTAGGATCCGTTCATCCGGGACATTGGTTTGGTAGAGGGGGGCATCATGGCTGGCGTGCAAGATCTTCAGATCTTTCATTCATGAATTATTTTCTATGGGGACACTTGAAAAATGAAGATTACTCCGAAGTAATCATAGATCATAGATGCTCCCCATCTGATTAATCGTATTCGAGCTGCATGTGAAGCGATACCAAACCGACCAGTAATTTTGAAGAAAGCTATAGCTCATTTGATAACGGGCTAGAAAATGTTAAGAGAAAAAGGGGGTATTTTCGAAAACAGGTTATAGTTTTTTTCTTATTTATTGTCAGTTTTTTCAGTTCATGTTCATAAGATACATTTTACTTTTTTTAAGTACATTTTATAACAGTACAATCAAATGTTCAATGCTCAATCAAGTTTTCGATAAAATTTAGTTTTGTTAAAAATATTTGCTATTGCTAACATGCATCCGTGTTCACTTATTCGAAGAAAGAATTTTCAAATCATTTTTATTTTCAGGTATCTCGGTAATCAAAAGTGCAACACCTAAACATCCATGTATTGGATGGAATAAGATGCAGTTCATATCATGCGAAGTGTACCATTGATCCTGATAAGCTTGTCCGAAAAGGTATTTATTGTAGATTCTGGGGAGAATTTTGCTTTTCGAAAATTTCATGTACAGAGTGTTTTATAAGATGTGGAATGAAGAATATAATTTTCTCAGTCCGGGCCTGCGCTATCAGCATTCCATTATTTGCGATTATTCACAACTGGCCTATGCTCATTTCCTGAATTTTCATGAAGATCCATGCAGGCATTCAAGAGTTATATCAATTGAAAATTTTTATATAAATACATAAAATATCCTGTATATCTTAAACGAATATTGTTAGGACATATTTCTTACACTGATTCAGACTCACCAAAATCAGTCTTGAAAGCCTGTACAGTCATTCGTGAATCACCCTGTATACAAGGCGTCTACTTTTAAAGTGCACAAACTTCGAGAGGTGATTGCACAAGTGATTTGCAACAAAAAATGTCATATGACACATGGTCGAAATGTTGACGGTTATTTTTCAATTTAACATTTCTTGATTTCACGCGAAATTTCATGTTTTTTCTCTAAAAAGATCATTATTCAGTTTTCCTTGTGGGCTCATCAGATTTGACCACATATTCAGAATAGAAAATAAATTTGCTACAAGATGAGAGAGTCTGTTTGCAGAGACACTGTTATCGCAGGCGTGGTAAGGAAAAGAACATCAGGATTCTGAAGTTAACGAAATTAGTAGTATTTTTCAAATGGTTTTTTCGACACGAATATTGATAATTATGCACACGCTTACTCTTCAGTGAAAAATACCCCCTTTAGTGTACTTCCCAATGACATATCAACTTTTGTGATAGCTGCTCATTCTTCTCTATAATATCATGGCTAATCATGATAACGAAAAAGTCTAAAATTCCAAACCTAAATTTGCTTTATTTCAGAGGTCTTCGGGATATAATTTCAATATCTTCCTCCAGGAGCTGTTCTCTGTTGAGTTGGGATGACATCTTTGTAAATTCATCCGATCCAAAACATCTTTGGAATATATTCCACAGCCGATTTTTCCAGACATTTGATAGATGTTTTCCTAAGGTAACCATTCATCTTTCAACATCCAGGAATAACTTCAAGCTAACACCTGAACTAATAAACATGAAAAAATATCTCGACTTATTATACATACTTTCTTTCTCTAGATCTGAATTGAAAGACACGTATAAGTCAGCGAAGAAACATTATGATTTTCTCTTATCGAGGGCGAGGAGGGACCACTTCAGTTACTTCATAGAAACTCTGAAAACAAGTCAAAGGCCTCCTGGAAGGTGATGAATTCTCTTACAAAAGTAAGACTTCACCTACTTCTTCTTGTGATCTGGACGATTCTTCCTTGTGTCCGAATGAGTTCAATAATTTCTTTGTCGATTTTCCTTCTGCGCTAACTGGATGTCTGGAGAGAGGTTCTAGCACAGAGCGGGACAGACTTGATAAATCCTTTTATATGTTTGAAGTTACACATGATGAAGTTCGGAAAACTGTTAAAGCTCTAAAAAAAAAACTTTCATGTGGCTATGGCGAGATACCAATCAAGATACTCAAATTATCGATTGAATTCATTATTGCACCTCTTTGTTTTATAGTCAACCGCTCATTCAAAGAGGGAATTTTTCCTGACCATTTCAAGATTGCTACTGTGAAACCCTGGTATAAAAGGGGTCCTGTTGATGATCCCAATAGCTATAGGCCTATTAGCATTCTGTCTGCTTTTTCCAAGGTCTTCGAAAAAATATTGTCCAACAGATTACTGAATTTTTTCTATAAATTTGATGTGATTTCAGCTTGTCAGCATGGATTTGTGAGAAACAGAAGCATTGAAACAGCTACTTATGAGCTCATTAATGAAGTCTTAGTTTCACTTGAGAGTGGTGAGGTGCCTATGGGACTATTCTTAGATTTAACGAAGGCCTTCGATTGTGTGGAGCATGGAAGACTGCTGGAGATCCTTGATGACTGTGGAATAAGGGACAATCAATTAAAATTGATAGATAGCTACCTTACATCTCGCAAACAGATAGTTGTTATGGAGGTTGATGGTGAATTAGTCAAGTCAGACATAAGAGAGAATAAGATGGGCGTTCCTCAGGGAAGTATTCCGGGACCTATTTTCTTTATCATCTACATCAACAAGTTACCTAAGGCAAAAGTCTGAGCTGAGTATTCTATGAGGATGTTTGCTGATGACACCAACTATTTGCTAAAATCTTCGGATATAGTGTCAGCTGTTGTGGACTCGAACAATGTTTTGAAGTCTGTGGTTGATTGGTTTCAAGATCACAATCTTATCTTAATATTGACAAGACTCAGTGTATTTTCTTCTACACTGAAAAATCCAAGCTGAACCATCCTTCGTCATTGAATATTGCTAATAGCAATGTTGTGGTCAAACATAGTGTTGTATTTTTGGGACTTGTTTTAGATAGACACCTGAAGTGGGGACCTCATACTGAACAACTTAGATGTAGGCTCAACTCCATTTGTTATATGCTCTTTATGTTGAGGGATCAGATTGATTCTGACCTAATGAAGATTATATATTACTCTAATTTCCAGTCAATTATGTCTTATGGGATAATTTTTTGGGGTAACTCTTCCCATGTTGGTAATTTATTCATAGTTCAAAAGAGAGCTTTAAGAACTATGCTCAATCTGGGCTTTAGAGAATCCTGTAGGGGTTTATTCAAAAGTAATAATATTCTTACCATATATGGACTTTACATATATAGATTACTGATTTTCTTCGCTTCTTGCCGCTTTTTTGAGTTACATAGAAACCAGAATGCTACCAGAAGAATGTTTCCATATTCAGTTCCATCCCACAAGACCTCATTGAGAGGTAAAAGTGTTGAATGTATGTCAATATCTTTATTCAATATATTGCCCTTTCAGATTAGAAAACTTTCATGCCCTTCTAAATTCAGAAAATCTTTGTATGCTTTAATCTTGAATTGTGAACCATATGATATGTGTGAGTTCAAAGAATTTTGTAAAAATCAATGATATTGTATATTTGGCCTTGACATGTTCCATTTTTACAAACTTTGTAACTATCTGGAATCAATAAATACTATTACTATTACTATTGTTTTATGAAAATCATCAATTCATCTTGAATCGAAATAATAACGAAGAAATGGACCTCCTTCTTCAGTACATTTGACACATAGTTTTCGTACTGAATCTACAACTCTCCAAAGTTCATAGCGTTTCTGACGCATTTCTGCACAACACAATTTTATTCTGTTGATGAGATCCTTCCTAGTCTGAAAGCGAATTCTATATACTTTTTCTTTCTAAGTATTCTAAACATAAAAATCCAAAGGCGTAAGATCGGAGCTCTTCGGTGGCCATCTGACCGTATCTTCCAATCCATTTCATCGCAATATATTCATTAAATAGATCTTTACATTACGACTTTTATGTGCTTGGCAGCCATTCATTTGAAACCAGACATTTTTTTTTATCTGTTAGACAGGTACATTTCATCAAATATACCACGGACCCCACTCCTGATTTATTCTGGTATAAACCACAAAATGTAAGTCTAGTCTCAGATAACAGATGAATTGATGATTTCCTTAAAGTTACAATAAGATTCAATCACGAAGAGCTTCAAAATAAAGCAAAATTAGATTCGAATTCTTCAGAATTTTTCGTTGTTATCAGGTTAGCCATGATATTATAGCGGAAATGGGCAGATAGCACAAAAGTTGATATGTCATTCGAAAGTACACTAAATGAGTTATGTTTTACTGAAGAGAAAGCGTGTACATAATTATTAATATTTCATCGAAAAAACCATTGGAAAAATAGGACTGATTTTATTAAATTCAGAATCGTGATATTCTTCTCCTTACCACGCCTGCGATAGGAGTGTTTTCTGAACAAATACCCTCTCATCTTGGAGCAAATTTCTTGATCGTTCCAGATATGTGGTAAAATTTTATGGAATAATGATCTTTTTTTAGAAAAAACTTGAAATTTTTCGTAAAATCAAGAAATGTTAAATTGAAAAATAACCGTCAATATTTCGACCATGTATTATACGAGTATAACATTTCTTTTTGCAAATCAATTGTATAATCACCTCTCGAAGTTTGTCCACTTCAAAAGTAGACATCCTGTATATAATAAAGGAAAATCTGCAGTAGGAATGTAGTGTATTACTCTCAAAAACATTAAATTATTATAGAAAAGGTTTAACGCGTAACATCGCTTTCACTTCATCATATTATTATGTTCCCAATAAAAATTCTTGAGGCACCCAAAATCCAATTTAACCCAAGGTTTATAATTTCATGCATGAAAAGTTTTTTCCGATGAGGAACTCATTATTATGCGGTAATGTTTTTTGAACTTCTAATTCAACACTTTTTGCAATATATATCTCGCTAAAATGTTTGTATATTCAGCTCATGTCCCACCATAAAAAACTTGTACAAAGCATTTATGAATGACTCCAAAATGTATGATGCACATTTTCGTGTATACAGACGATTCCATTTGCATTTTGTATTATTATATGCGCGAAAGGCATTTTTTCGAAAGAGGTTATCGTATAAAATATACGATTGTATTTGCACGAGTGGATGGAATATTTCTGTGGAATAACTGTTCGGGTTGTTACTTTAGTCGGTAATATCAGATAGTAATATTTACATGTTAATTGGATGATTATAGCTGCAAATTAAATTATTTTGTTTCGAAAGAAACTTGGGAACTGAATTGAAACAAAGGTTTTCCACCATGGCCAGTCCTATGGAATATGATAATTTGTACAGGGTGAGTTTCAGACTTGTATATAAATTTGAAATAGAGATTTCTTATCAGATTATTTTCGTTCCTCACAACTACTGCCTTCCTGCACTCCGAGAAATGGGACCGTTTGTTCGTTTGCTTATTAGGTACAGCTACAATTTCGCCAGTAATGTAATCAAGATTAGAACAATTTAATTTGTTTCTAATATTAACACCGGTAAAAAGCTTTTCAGTCACAAGGAAAAACTCATATATACAACTTATTCATGAGCAACGTTTGGAGAATTCTATCCTCTTCTAAAGGCTAAAAATAACAATAAAAAAGTTACCAACAAAGAGAATATGTATACAGGGTGTTTCCAAATTGAACAAACACACAAAAACGGAAGATTCCTCAAGACAGTTAAAAAAAACAGTTACATAAACATCGGGTCGCAAACGTTTCGTTTTCGAGATAGAGAGCGTTTAAATTTCACTCAAAACTGACTGAAAAAGTAGTACGCCAATGAGATATTTGAAACTAACATTTCTCTTATATGGCTACGAAATTATTTGCTGAGTCGAAAAATATATCACATCTCACATAAATATTACACGAGAAAAAACTTTAATTTTTTCCCGCTGTTCGATTCACTGTTGAATTGTGAGTTGTAGGTTGCCGTTACCAAGGCAACCGTTGAATATGCATTATAGTTTTTGGACTCCACATTATTCTATGTGAACTCCTGCTATTGTGCTAGGTTTCATTGACTGTCGAATAATTGTTTCTTTTGTTTCGATATGTTTCATTATCATTTCTTTTTTCTATTCAGGAAAAAAATCTGAGAAATCAGTGCTATAGTTCACTATAATTGTCACAAAAGTATCCCATTAGGGATAATAAACAGATTGACTATTTCTAATCTTACCATAGCTACTTTCAAGCATACCCTATCGATAAATGGAAAAAACAATTATTCGACAGTCGGTGATTCCTATCACAAAAGAAATATCTAGTGCTCGAGAACTGTATTGGATATTCAGTGGTCGCTATATACAGGTTTGGAAATTCACATCTGAAACATACGATGTACAATGCATCAGACAGAGAATTCTTCCGTCCAGTTGCCCAGATGAATAGTCGAGTCAATCACTTGCTGTAACACACTGAGTTCAGTTGTCTTACTTCTTTATTCTAGTCTTGTCTCTCTCTTATCGTTTAGAGGAGCGTAATTCTTTAGTATGGTAGGCAACAGTGAATACTTGAATCGAGTATTACGGGTAGCCTGACAAATTAAAAATTGTATACGTGTAGTTCGGGTTCCCTACCATACTGCGATAAGAGAGAGACGAGACTAGATTATCGCAGTAAGACAGTTGAATTCATTCAGTTATCGCACTTCATTATCTCGCCTATTCATCTGTGCAACTGTAGGGAAGAATTCTCTGTCTGATGCATTGTATATCGTATGTTCTCGATGTGAATTTCCAAATCGGTAGATCGAAAAGAAGGAAGGAAACAAATTTAATTTTTTTCTCGTGTTATATTTATGCAAATGGTGACATGTAATTCCTTTTTGAAATCAGCATAAATTTTGTAGCAATATAGGAGAACTATAGTTTACACTGAAATATCAAAAATCCTTCTCATTTCTCGAAAACGACTAGACTGATGTATTCAATCATATCACATATCATACTTCATTTATTACTTTCCAAAAAAAGCCTATGGAATTTAATAACGGATTTCGAATACGAGTCAAAACAATCGATTTTTTCAGCGTTATTGAAAATGCTGATTTTCAATTGTTCTCCCTAACTCAAAATCTATGAAAGGTAGGCTGGATCTGTTTTCGGTTATTGCAGAGAATTGAAGTTTTCAAAACACAACATTATGGACACCTCAAACTGTCTGAAACTCTCCCAACTAAAAACGCTAGATATGTACACAATTTTGATATATTTTCTTCTCTTTATATGGTAATCAACCAAGTTTTGATAGTTTAAAAATTTGTTAAATCTTATTATAAAACAGAAATCTAGAATAAGTGATAGATTTATAAAAGCAAATATCTAAAGCGTACCTATATAGAACATTTTTATGAAATTCGTAGCGAATTAAATGAAATTTTCCAATTATTTTCATGAGGCTTCTGTTATAGGCTGAAATTCAGAATATTAGACATGTTTACCTGTTTATAGTCAAAACGTCTATTGAAAATTTATATGAAATCTTTCACATGTTTCAAATGAAACACCAACAATACAGAACTTATATGTTACAAGTTAAAAAAACTGATAATATTGAAGGGTCTATAAAAACTTCAGCTCGGAAAGTATAATGAGAATATTAGGAGAGCAACCCATCCAATTTGGAATATTTTTTGTAGTATTTTTCTCTTGAAGAAGTGAACCCAGCCTGTGTAGATTTCAATAGTTCGAGATGTTCCTTCTCCTAGTAGGCATGTAGAGGATAATTATTCTCAGAACTCTATTTCCATGAGGATTCCACTTTCTTATTCAAATCTTTAAATTCACTTTTTAATTTGATTAATCTCGATTTTTTCCAGTTGCTGCTTTCGGAATTTATCGGGTTTAGGAGTGGATATTTTCTGTGAAAAACAGGTGTATTCGAATGAGCACAATTAGATCTAAAATACTTCAAAGAAAAAAAAACTTCATATAATATGAAAACGTCTATTAATATAATGGCGGCAGTGCCAGGCCGTTTTTCTATCGATATAATTCATCAATTCTCTTTGTTTTGGATTGATAAAGTTGAAAATCTTGTAAATATTATTTTTCAACACCAGTTGAATTATAGCGAAAATCATAATTTCAATTCTGTTTTAGGTGATCTAACAAGCTTTTTAGTTTCTGAAGGGCTTTTTGAGGCATGAGAAATCAGTAGAATTATTTTCAATCAATCCATGAATAGAACATAAAATATTAAATGAAGTAAAAAACTATTATAATAAGAAGTTTGATAAATTAACTATTTTAGTTTTTAGTTATACATTATTTGTTTACTTTACCTTAGAAACGGTTGCTATAAATACACCCATAAAGCCCTAGGGCTTTTTTAGCGGGCATTATGGATCACTATGCCCGCTCGTTGTGCGAGAACTACAACAAACCATAAAAAAGTCTAATTAAGATTAAAAGTGCAGTTTTCGAATTTCCCGAAAAACTATTTAGGTACTCGTGAATTTTTTTCGAAACCTCTGAAGTGAAAACTTAATACAACTACTTGGAAGTTCTCTCACAAGAAAACAACCTAGAAAAGGCTCTGGAAATTCATTAGAGTCTGCAACCGAATTCACAATCATCGTTGATACTTTATTTTCGGAGGAAATGCTATGCTCTATGTAACCTTCTGTTACAGATGCACTCTTTCATCTTCCGTGCGTTTTAAAGTGTTCATACGATGCACCGACCTCAGTTTAAAGAGTTGCAGTCGTTGCAGAAGTCCGACTCAAACAATGTCTTGTATATGCCTTATTATTTTCCAAATTTAGTGTATTTGGCAATCATGGAAGGCACACTTCCTGTGGTATTTTTACCAATAGGTTGGACGGTGCACCAGCCATTTCGGAACGTGAGGAAAAATCTGAGATTCTTCACTCCACTGGGTCTTAAAGATATATATTTTCTGTTCTGCACCAAAACTCTCATTTTTTTCCTCTACAATACTTAATCACTTTAACATATCGGTTTTAGTTTCGGGTATCTTAACAAGCAAACAGCGACCTTTATCTTCTAAATCCTTAATAGACATTTCCATCAATTCATTTCTTTTTAGTCCTCCAAAAACAACCATTAGTAAAACTACTTTGTGTAATACATAAGTTTCATCGGAAGCTCCATTGATAAACGCATGAACTTGATCTGCTGTCAAAATTTTGGATTTTTCGGAATATAATATTGAGATTTCATTTTTAAGAACGCTACTAGCCGCGAGAATCGGGAAATATTGATATTTTCATTGACAATCAGTGGATATTTCAAGATAAATATTTCGTTCACAATGACGCAGGAAAAAATTTTTCAGACAGAAGTAAAAAAAAATTTATCACATAAACAAAATTAAAAGTAAAATAGCATACCAATTCTTTAAAATATGCCAATAACACGGTCTCATTTATGGAAATGATTTCACTTTTCATCTTCCATTGATAAAATATTTCGTAAATCGTTCTGACCTTTTCCGGTAATAAATTATTTTTCGCTTTGGCTGCATTTTCAATTATTTCATTTGTTGAATTACTATTCATTTCCATTATTTCTTCTCAAAGAAAACAACATTCGCTTATACGATGACA
The DNA here is from genome assembly GCA_013421045.1 of Propylea japonica. NCBI lineage: Eukaryota > Metazoa > Arthropoda > Insecta > Coleoptera > Coccinellidae > Propylea > Propylea japonica. The sequence continues at coordinate 60,557,411 of CM024241.1, forward strand.
ACAAAACAAATTTCGAAATATTAACAATGCCATGGTTACAACTAGAAGGTAAATGGGAAGAAAATCACGAAAACAATGGATTTTTATTATAATAATATAATTTCTTCGTGAAAAATAAAATCATGTATGCACCACGAGCGTTATTAGATCTTAACGAACTTGGTTTTTAAAGTACTATTTGGCGAATTTTCAGAAACATTGAACTATCAAATTCAATTACTTCAATGCAAAAATCCCTTAATTAATAATAATTGAAGTAACAATTCCGATTTCTTCTATTTTTCAACTTATCTATTTCTCTATACTCAGTCAGACGCATGAACCACGGGGCTTGATGAACTGAGGTTTCACTAAATTACAAGAACCTGACTGCAGCTTAGCTTTTTCAGGCTATGAATATTTGAATGAATTCTCCAAATTCATTCTGCGATTGATATAGATGATATTCTCTTGACAAACTGCAGGTGAATTGAATGAGGGAAAAAGAATATATGACAACGTCTACAATATGGTTTAATATTATATTTTTGTCTGTTGATTCGCAGAGAATTATTTTTTTATTACTTGAGAAAACAATTTGAAAGAGGTATTTCTTTGGAAAAATTATATCATCTTTTGTTCAAGAACACAATATTTGAATTTGAATTGCATATTCAATTTTTCTGTTCAAGTGTTGATTCGCGAATTACTGAAAAAAGCTCAATTACATGGTTTGAAACATTCATCAGCATATCTAGATATTTCGGTGCCAAGTTTCGATAGTTGTTTTTCTCGACTTAATACAAGTTTTAGTTTACTTCCGCCATTGTTGGAAACCGACAGCTTTGCATTTGAACCGACCCGAAACTGATGTTTCACAACAAAATCAAGCGTTTCAAAACATTCGGGCTATGACGTCTTTGTTTCGATGCTGAAAGATTATGAAGGAAGTCTCGTAAATTAACGAATGAACGCCAAAAAATACCTCATCTTGATACCCATCCGATTTTTTATAGTTTCTGTTCTCGAAACGCGATGCATAGCATTTGTATACGCCTTATCGCAAAATATGCTATCAGTTTTTAATTTCTTTATCCAAATTTAATTTCATCATTTATATTAAGTGGTGATAAACTCCACTATATTGTTGTCCTAATATTGACTCACCGAATAATTGAATAGGAATAATAACGAACTCTTCTTCATAAGTGTGTATAATATATTTTAAGTGATTACTGTTTCGATTCATTGAATGTGAATATCAATATGCGAAATCATTTTGCAAATGGAGTTTAGTTCAATGCAGTATAAGTATGAGAAATATAAATCATAGCGACAATCCATTATCACCTGCAGATATCTGAAAACAAAAACATATCAATAGCTGTTTTCTGTTATATGATGCTTCATAATCAGTTAACATCAATAATTGAGTGCAACAGTTGAGAAAGTGAATTTAAATTTTCTGAATTTTTTTAATCATATTTCTATGACAATGATTGTGTTGATTGTGATTAGGTGGTTTTGATTATCTGATCTCAGAATTAATACAGATATTTTTCATATATTTTGGTTCACTTTGATCTTCATTTCTCTGATCAAATGAAAAAGTATTCATGCAAAGACAATTGTTCTTCTTAGAGCCAAATTTCGCAGTTGCTTCTGAGTCAAAATTAAATTCAGAAGCAATATTGACATTCTGAAATGATGTGCAAGGACAAGGAACGGATTAATTCTTGCAATGTGAGTTTCAACAATTTGGAAGCGTTGGTGTTAAACGAGTCATGGTGAATAAGCTTCCTTTTCTGAAAAAGATTTTCATCACAGTTTGATATTCGCAATTGACAATTCATGGGCACCAACCATCAAAACTTCTTCTGAAGCTGAAGAAACACTCTTTTTTAAATTTAAAATACAATACAATTCATTCATTTCTATTTTAGTTCAGCTATCCACATTGGTAATTATCGTAGCAGAAACTGATGCTGAATTTCATGTATATTTCGCTGAAAGCATTATTTGTATTTACATAAATATATTCGGAAAACTATTATCAATAATAATATCAGAATTGCCATTCTTTGGATATTGTGAATTATTCGGCTGAGCGTACCAATGTGAAAATGGAATATACAGGTTCCGAACCAGCCCTGAAAGAGTTTTTCATTGTTTGTTATGAATCAGATTTAAATTTTTTTTAATCATGAAAAACAGTGGGACGAGGTGTATGTAAGTCTGATACAGATCAACTATTATTGACTTATCTCAAGAGCATATGAAGATGTCTATGTCACAAGTTACAAATCAAATTTGAAGTCATTGAATTGTTTTGTCCGAAAGTTACAATTCAGTGAGAAAAGTTTGTCAGTTCACAGCGCACAAACGAAACATTCTTTTAAAAACTTTCTTAATAGCACCATCCTTACGAATTTCTGCACGATTCCGAATGCAGTTCGAGAGTTATCGTGTTCACTAGCGGCGGGACTGAATCACCTTTGACCTCGGATTCTAATCGAGTCGTTTGGGAGTACATTGCAGCTAATATATAAGATACTAGCAGACCCAACAGACGTTGTTCTGTATACACAAAAATTCATTCAATTCGATCGAGCCGTTTAGTTGCAGAGTAGATGAATAACCTGAATAACGACTTCAGCGCCATCTGTTGATCTGATGTGTGGTCATAAACATACGGTCATAGGCAATCCAAAATACATTCATACAAAACATCCCTCACACTTCGGTACCATCTCCTAGCCGCCTTGTGCCTACCTCGGAGACATTTTGATGCGATTTCATCTTCAACCTGCCATATCTTTTGATGTATTCATCATGGCTGATTTTGGTACTCATATTTATTATCATTGAAGTTATAGTAGGTTTCCTCAAATTTCTCGGGTGAAAAGTATAGCCTATGTTACTCAGGGATAGTGTAGCATTCTGAGGGTGAAATAATTATTGAAATCTCTAGTAGCTTATGAGTAAACTCGTATCAAACCCTCAAACGCACAAACATACAAATCTGTCCTCTTTATAATATAGGTATAAGTATAATATTAGTAAAGATAGAGATCAATTCTCTACAAACACCCTATTGACCACTTTTTTATAAACCTATCGTTTTGAAAATATCTCGAATAAAGTTGGAAGGAGATGAAAAATTCTATTTTTCTCCAACGATCAAAAAATGTTGACATTTTTGTACTCTTTTCAGGTGCAAAAGTCATAGATTTTCTTACCGTACAAAAATTCACTCGTTACTTAGCAACACTTTTAATCCTAGGATTAAAAACGGTACTTTTAATCCTAGGATTAAAAACGGTACTTTTAATCCTTGTAAATGCATTTGAAGTCTACTTGACAATCACTGTCATGATTCTGTGTTCAAATTCATAACCAAATTATGAACGATTTTTCACTAAAACCAATTTTATTGTAATTTTGACTTGGTTGGAGAAAAAATAGTATATATTATTCGGATTAAAAGTGCCTATTTTAACTCGCAATTTTGCATTCGCTCGGCTGCGCCTCGCAACTGCAAATATTGCTCGTAAAAAAAAGATGCACTTTTAATCCTTATAATATAATATACTATTTTTCATCTTCTAATGAAAATAAATCGGTCTGTGCTCATTCGATCAGGACGATTGATACCTCATTTTATAGGTTAATTAATTCTCTACAAACGCTCTATTGACCACTTTTTCTAAAACCTACCGTTTTGAGCAGAATCCGTACCAACTTAAGACACCGGGATCTGAATAAGATCAGTTTTCAGAATATGAAGAAAAAAATGAACAAAAAACTTTCCAAATTCACGAATTATAAATGACATTCATAGAAATTTCCTGAATATGATAAAAATATTTTCATTTATTCGAAGTTTTTAAATGACACTTGAATAATTTATTCTCTATTAACAAATACTCGTAAATACTTAGCACTAACATTCATATTTATACAACTTCATTGATATATTCCAGGATCAACAAACAAAGACATCGAAGAAATTTCATTTAAAATAGTTAGTTGATTGCATTTTCAATGAAACTTGCGATTTATTGCATTATTCCAATCATTCCCTCGAGTTCTAACACTTCGATCCCTCAAATGCAATGGAAATTCTCCGCTGTGACGTCACATCTCGATGGGCGTCGTCATACCAGTGTTTGTGTATATCGTGCTCGGAGACGTAATTCGATTTTGGTGCGATTTCATCTTCAACCTGCCATATCTTTTGATGTATTCATCATAATTGAATGATGTAAAAGGCAATTTCGTTCTATATTAAATACTGGATATGAAGGACGTATTTAATTGGATAAAGATCAATAGCGTATTCATAAAAAAATACTCCCAAAAAATGCATAATTTTGAGAAACATTCGGATACCTTTAAAAGGTGATACCGAGTAAACCTTGAAAGATAGATATATGCTATCGCGGACTTTTTTGTAGAACTATTGAAGAGGTACATTTCCGTCATACATTGTTTCCATGTACATCTTACGGTTTTCGCAGCGCACCTGAAAATAGTTGATTTTGGTACTCATATTTATTATCATTGAAGTTATAGTAGGTTTCCCCAATTTTCTCGGATGAAAAGTATAGCCTATGTTACTCAAGAATAATGTAGCATTCTAAGGGTGAAAGAATTATTGAAATCGGTCCAGTAGTTTATGAGTGATGTCATATCAACGCCACAAACACACAAACACACAAACATACAAATCTTTCCTCTTTATAATATTAGTATAGATTTAGACCAAACGATAGCGTTTTGTTCGACCAGGAACAGGCATGCACAGACTAAAACCTTAAAATTTTAAGCTTGAAATGAATAGAATATAATATTCACTCATGAAAAACTCTTGAGATTTATTTATTCTCATCATGCAACCGTCCGTGGGGACGTCTGTTCGTAAGCACGATAACTTTTGAAAGTATTGTCGTGATTAATTGTTTACTACAGTTTACAGGGTAGGTTCGGTTCATTAATGCCGTAGTTACGTTAGTTTACTACAGGGTTTTCCATAAAATATGGCCTTATAATACTTTTTCTTGAATTGCTCAGATAAAATAAAACCGATCAAAATAAAATTTCGCAGCCACATGGAAGACACTCATAGCGCATAGCCTCATAAGTACGGAACTGTGATAACAGAACCATAAAAAGTTCAATTGTAATATTGAACCAACAAATCCTTGTATTTCCACAAAAAAATATCTGATTCAAGTGGCATTTACTTTGAGGATGAAAATTCTTATACTAAATTTTCACACAGAATTCCATAAGGATCGCTTATCAGAATCATAGAATTCATATTCTTTCTAATTCATTCGTTTCGAATTATTCATCAATTAGATCTAGCTGAAATTTTGCAGAAATATTTTCGATACTTATTGAAAGAAGTACTTACGCAAAACTTCGTAGGAGTTGCGTAAGTAAAACCATAAAAAAGTCTTCAGTAATATCCGAAAAACAAATCCAACTAACCCACGAAAAAACTTTCTTAATAGCACCATCCTTACGAATTTCTGCACGATTCCGAATGCAGTTCGAGAGTTATCGTGTTCACTAGCGGCGGGACTGAATCACCTTTGACCTCGGATTCTAATCTAGTCGTTTGGGAGTACATTCCAGCTAATATATTAGATACTAGCAGACCCAACAGACGTTGTTCTGTATACACAAAAATTCATTCAATTCGATCGAGCCGTTTAGTTGCAGAGTAGATGAATAACCTGAATAACGACTTCAGCGCCATCTGTTGATCTGATGTGTGGTCATAAACATACGGTCATAGGCAATCCAAAATACATTCATACAAAACATCCCTCACACTTCGGTACCATCTCCTAGCCGCCTTGTGCCTACCTCGGAGACATTTTGATGCGATTTCATCTTCAACCTGCCATATCTTTTGATGTATTCATCATGGCTGATTTTGGTACTCATATTTATTATCATTGAAGTTATAGTAGGTTTCCTCAAATTTCTCGGGTGAAAAGTATAGCCTATGTTACTCAGGGATAGTGTAGCATTCTGAGGGTGAAATAATTATTGAAATCTCTAGTAGCTTATGAGTAAACTCGTATCAAACCCTCAAACGCACAAACATACAAATCTGTCCTCTTTATAATATAGGTATAAGTATAATATTAGTAAAGATAGAGATCAATTCTCTACAAACGCCCTATTGACCACTTTTTTCTATAACCTATCGTTTTGAAAATATCTCGAATAAAGTTGGGAGGAGATGAAAAATTCTATTTTTCTCCAACCATCAAAAAATGTTGACATTTTTGTACTCTTTTCAGGTGCAAAAGTCATAGATTTTCTTACCGTACAAAAATTCACTCGTTACTTAGCAACACTTTTAATCCTAGGATTAAAAACGGTACTTTTAATCCTAGGATTAAAAACGGTACTTTTAATCCTTGTAAATGCATTTGAAGTCTACTTGACAATCACTGTCATGATTCTGTGTTCAAATTCATAACCAAATTATGAACGATTTTTCACTAAAACCAATTTTATTGTAATTTTGACTTGGTTGGAGAAAAAATAGTATATATTATTCGGATTAAAAGTGCCTATTTTAACTCGCAATTTTGCATTCGCTCGGCTGCGCCTCGCAACTGCAAATATTGCTCGTAAAAAAAGATGCACTTTTAATCCTTATAATATAATATACTATTTTTCATCTTCTAATGAAAATAAATCGGTCTGTGCTCATTCGATCAGGACGATTGATACCTCATTTTATAGGTTAATTAATTCTCTACAAACGCTCTATTGACCACTTTTTTCTAAAACCTACCGTTTTGAGCAGAATCCGTACCAACTTAAGACACCGGGATCTGAATAAGATCAGTTTTCAGAATATGAAGAAAAAAATGAACAAAAACTTTCCAAATTCACGAATTATAAATGACATTCATAGAAATTTCCTGAATATGATAAAAATATTTTCATTTATTCGAAGTTTTTAAATGACACTTGAATAATTTATTCTCTATTAACAAATACTCGTAAATACTTAGCACTAACATCCATATTTATACAACTTCATTGATATATTCCAGGATCAACAAACAAAGACATCGAAGAAATTTCATTTAAAATAGTTAGTTGATTGCATTTTCAATGAAACTTGCGATTAATTGCATTATTCCAATCATTCCCTCGAGTTCTAACACTTCAATCCCTCAAATGCAATGGAAATTCTCCGCTGTGACGTCACATCTCGATGGGCGTCGCCATACCAGTGTTTGTGTATATCGTGCTCGGAGACGTAATTCGATTTTGGTGCGATTTCATCTTCAACCTGCCATATCTTTTGATGTATTCATCATAATTGAATGATGTAAAAGGCAATTTCGTTCTATATTAAATACTGGATATGAAGGACGTATTTAATTGGATAAAGATCAATAGCGTATTCATAAAAAAATACTCCCAAAAAATGCATAATTTTGAGAAACATTCGGATACCTTTAAAAGGTGATACCGAGTAAACCTTGAAAGATAGATATATGCTATCGCGGACTTTTTTGTAGAACTATTGAAGAGGTACATTTCCGTCATACATTGTTTCCATGTACGTCTTACGGTTTTCGCAGCGCACCTGAAAATAGCTGATTTTGGTACTCATATTTATTATCATTGAAGTTATAGTAGGTTTCCCCAATTTTCTCGGATGAAAAGTATAGCCTATGTTACTCAAGAATAATGTAGCATTCTAAGGGTGAAAGAATTATTGAAATCGGTCCAGTAGTTTATGAGTGATGTCATATCAACGCCACAAACACACAAACACACAAACATACAAATCTTTCCTCTTTATAATATTAGTATAGATTTAGACCAAACGATAGCGTTTTGTTCAACCAGGAACAGGCATGCACAGACTAAAACCTTAAAATTTTAAGCTTGAAATGAATAGAATATATTATAATATTCGCTCATCAAAAACTCTTGAGATTTATTTATTCTCATCATGCAAAGAACCAACATAGGGGTTATGCCATTCATAGTATCTCCACTCTCCAGAAAGCTTCTGGCTTCCATGAGTAAGCCGAGAACTCGAAACAGCTGTCTTCAGATTTTCTGAACGTCATAACCTCCTTGTTGATTAATTGGGTGAAGTATATGAATAGGTAGTTCCAGAGTCTCAGTTTAGAATTTATTTCTATTTGTCAGCAAATGTTATACTCTAACTACCCATTTTACGTTATTCAATTATTTTGGTTTTTCGCCACGATTCCATGTTCTCACATAAATATAATCATCATAAAGTCGAAGAATTCACCCATGAGTAAAATATCGAGAACTATCAGAGAAACTTCGATGAATAATTGGAGATAATGCGTCTACTTATTTCGGTTTATTTCTGAGAGTTAATGAAAATAGGTTATCCAATAAGATTCCAAGCACATTTAAAATTCAAGTTGCCTGCCATAGTCGTAATCGCTGACAATTCACCGACTCGGCTAAGACGATATCGAAGTAACGCTCAAGTTTGCAATCTCAACTATGTAACTGTGATGTTATGGCAGCGAATATGGAGAAGAACTTGCTCCGGATCTGACAATGTGGGGTATCGTTTATGCCTATTTGCCATAACTTTGGATCTCAGCCTTTTCGGGCGCTCGTTCCACAGGGGACAATGGTCCCAAACGATATTGTTTGACTTTCTTATGACGAATCCGTGATCAATTTCAATTCTGTCCGTGGGGATGTCTGTTCGTAAGCACGATAACTTTTGAAAGTATTGTCGTGATTAATTGTTTACTACAGTTTACAGGGTAGGTTCGGTTCATTAATGCCGTAGTTACGTTAGTTTACTACAGGGTTTTCCATGAAATATGGCCTTATAATACTTTTTCTTAAATAGCTCAGATAAAACAAAACCTATCAAAATAAAATTTCGCAGCCACATAGAAGACACTCATAGCGCATAGCCTCATAAGTACGGAACTGTGATAACAGAACCATAGAAAGTTCAATTGTAATATTGAACCAACAAATCCTTGTATTTCCACAAAAAAATATCTGATTCAAGTGGCATTTACTTTGAGGATGAAAATTCTTATACTGAAATTTTCACACAGAATTCCATAAGGATCGCTTATCAGAATCATAGAATTCATATTCTTTCTAATTCATTCATATTCCTTCTAATTCATTCGTTTCGAATTATTCATCAAATAGATCTAGCTGAAATTTTGCAGAAATATTTTCGATACTTATTGAAAGAAGTACGCAAAACTTCGTAGGAGTTGCGTAAGTAAAACCATAAAAAAGTCTTTAGTAATATCCGAAAAACAAATCCAACTAAACCACGAAAAAACTTCGGATTGAAATGAAATCGAGTTTGGAGATGTAAATTGGCGAAGGCATCATGTACATTATTAGAAGATTTGTGAAATTAAAACCATAAAAAATCATATTCTTAGTTATCAATTGTTCACATATTCAATTTTCATAATAATTTCTAGAATATTATTTGGATAGTGATGAAATTCTGCATTTATATATGTTGTATCAATCTCAAGAACTATTCAAATATTTTGAAATAATAGCCTTATTGCTCTACAATTCATGAATTTTAGTTGAATTAAGTCAATTGGATCAATTGGTTTAATCCCTAGGATAAAGTATCAAAGTTTTTAACTGCTCGAGAAAAATCACGATTTTCAAAGCCAAACCAAGTTCATCATTAATTCCAAGATTTCCTCTGCTCATTTATACGACTTAATAATGTAACAGGACGTCATCAATTCAAGGCAGGTGTCAGCTCCTCTGGATCTTAATTTTATCTGTAGCTTCCCATTCTAACGCAAAGTGAAAGGTAGAATTGATTAGGCTCGTCTCATTTCGCGAAGAAGCCGGAAGTATCGATTTTGGTCCTGCTAAAAATCGGGGGAAATGATGAATGGCGGAATCGTGAAACTACATTACACAAAATGGTTGTTTGACATGACTTACGAACGTTCGTTGCCCTGTCATTTCTTTCTTCTTGGCATTCGTCGTTTTGTGAGGAAGGAAAGATAGTAGTATATTTATAAGCTTTTCGTGGTCGGTTTGCGTGAAATAATATTCATATAATTTAAAATAATAATATCGCAGCTGTTTTCCATATTTCATTGCGTAATGCGATAAGAAACGTGCAAACTTTTGAAACTTTATTTCATATGTACTGTCAGACGTTATTTCGTTGTCATGGTAATGATTAACTGCATTTATCAAAATCCTACCTATTTCGCCTACGAAATGCTACTTTTTTGAAAAAAGGTGGAGTAAGTGGGTACTTTTCGGACGGTTGCCTAAAAAAATCCCTATTATTATTATTCATTGAATTAGGAATGACATGGAAGAGCCGGTGTGCGCTTGTGGAAAATTGAGTTACTGTTCTGGAGTTACTCCAAATGTTAGTATGGTAGAATTATTATGATATGATATTAATTTTAAAAGCTATACTAGTAAACACCGGCATTTTTCCTCAAGATCATATTTTTTTTTCGTATGCCGGTGATTTGAACAGGATGGTTAGGTTTAAAGTATCTACGTATAAAACATTGAACCATTCAGACTGATCTTGACCGAATCGAAAGTACACGTATATTCTATGAGAACTTCCAAGCTGAAGGTTGTTGATGTTTAAAGAAAAAACGTTTTTCCATTTGAATTTTGCTTGCGTGATATTTATCATAATTTTTTTTGCCATGACAGTCCTAACAGAGTCCGTAATATATGATATATGGATTATACTACTACTTACTGAGAACCCTGAAAAGGTTCACAATTTTGGTATATTTTCTTCTCTTTATATAATCGATATAATCACAATTAAACACAATTAAACTATTTTCAATTTCAGTTTATTCGGAATTATAAGGTATTATGGCCATTGATTGTGTGCTTTCGATACCAAGCTTCATTCTCAACGTTTTCCTGGGGAATTCTCCTTAATCCAATCTTCATCTGATCCCGATCCGTGAATGCCTATATTCGAACAACCCTCATCGAACATATTTGCGCATCGCTTTCTGACAGGCATGGCCAATCTATTGTAGAGTTCATTAAAGAGTCGGATGTCAGCTGGACTCATTCGGAGTTGGTTATTTCCCCGTGAAGCTACTTCCAAAAACTCCGGAGAATAGGCTTCAACCATAAGTAATAGGAATGTAGTAGCCAGGAACAATGCGCTATACTTTATCATTTTTTGGTCTTCAAAATGTTTCCTGTGGACAGCAGGTGAATTCGAATGAGCTTAATTGGATCTTGAATACTTTACAGAAAAAAAATATTCATACAGTATAAAACACGTATATTAAGATGATGGTGGTAGTGTAAGGCAGTTTTTCTATCTATAATTCATCCATCTCCTTTGTTTTTTATTGATAAAGTTGAAAATTCGAATCAATCGATCGCTACAACCTATTCAATTCGTCTTGTGAATATTCGTTTTCAACACCAGTTGAATTATAGCCAAAATCATAATTTCAATTTTGTTAGAGCTAGAAATTAGTAAAATTATTATCAATCAATACAACAACAAATCAATATAACGAATGAAATAAAGTGAAACGATATTATAATATACAGTTTGATAAATTAACAGTCTGTGGTAAAATTTATTTGAATTAAATCTCCAAATTCATTCTGAATTTTGATATAGATGAGCTTTTCTTGACAAACTGCAGGTGAATTGAATGAGAGAAAGAGAATATGTCACAACTTATTCTCTTTCAAGCGCTTCAAAACATTCTGACTATGACGTCTTCGTATCGACGCTGAAGGATTTTAAAAAAAGTTCAATAATTAACGAAGGAACGCTAAAAACAATTTATCTTGATACTCACCAATTTTTTTAGGTTTCTGTTCTCGACACGAGATGCATAGCATTTTTATACGCCTTATCGCAAAGTATGCTATCAGTTTTTTAATCTTTTCATCTAAATTTAATTTGATCATTTATATCAAGTGCTAATAAAATCCACCATATGGTTGTCCTAATATTGATGCACCGAATAATTGAATAGGAATAATAACGAACTCTTCATCATAAGTTTGTAGAACATATTAGAAGTGATTTATGTTTCGATTGATTGAATGTGAATATCAGTGTGCGAAATCATTTTGCAAATGGAGTTGAGTTAAATGCAGTAGGGTATGAGAAATATAAATCAAAGTGACAGTCCATTATTACCTGCTGATTTATATGATGTTTCATAATGAGTTAACATCCATTATTGAGTTTCACAGTTGAGAAAGTAAATTTAGATATATTTTGGATTTTAGATTCATATTTTTATGACAATGTACCTACCTATAGTGTGTTGATTGTGATTAGGTAGTTTTGAATATCTGTTCTCAGATTTAATATGTGACGGATATTTTTCATATATTTGGTTCACTTTGATCTTGATTTCTCTGATCTAATGAATAAGTATTCATGCACAGACAATTGTTTTTTAAGGGCCAAATTTCGCAGTTGCTTCTGTGTCAAAATAAAATTCAGAAGCAATTTTGGCATTCTGAAATGATTTGCACGGACAAGGAACGGATTTATTTTTGCAAAGTAAGTTTCAACAATTTTAAATCGTTGCTGTTAACCGAGTCATGATAAATATAATCAACCATCAAAACTTCGGTTGCAGGTGAAAAAGCACTCGTTTTTAAATTTGAAATCAATACAATGCATTCTTTTCTTTTTTAGTTCACCTATCCACTTAGGTTATTATCGAAGCAGAAACTGATGCTGAATTTCATGATGATTAAGCTGAAAGCATTGTTTGTATATACATGCAGGGTGTTTCATCATAAACTGGACAAACATATATATTCGTGTAGGGGACACCGGGAAAATCATTTTGGCCTTTTACAATATATCCCGTTTTCGAAGCATAAGCGAGATACAGGGTGTTACAGTCGTTTTTGAGCAAGATTCTTATGAGTGTGGTCAGTTATGTATAATACTTGAAGTAACTATTTACTATTTCTGCGTTGTCTATTCAGAAAAGTTAACGAACCAAAAAAAAATTCAGAAAATGGCGGAAACCTACAATGTTCCAAATTTTTTTTCGGTTGTCAAATTGAATTTTATTATCTGAATAAACACAATTTTCTGAGAATTTCTGTGGAAAAATTTCATCAAAAATCGAACACAATTTTTTTACATGTCTACAGCGATAAAAAAAATTCACCCGAAATGGATGAAATTTTGTACAATTGTACTTCTTCAATTATCAATCACGAATATGAAAACAGAATTGAAAAAAATCAAACTGTTTCTATACTACAGCCATTCGAATGTTTCGACCAGACCTCTGAAATAATAATAAAAAAATTTTTTGAGTAGTAAGGTCGAAATAATTGAATTATTAGTTTGTCTAAACATTCTAGATGAATTTATAAAAATAATTCAGTGAAACTTAGTTGGGACTTGAACCGACGTGGGGAAATGAGACTTTTTTAAGTATATTAATATGCGTTGCCAGGCAACGGTAGTTCGTAGTTCATAGAGTTTGATTGATATTTGAATTTCACTGAATAAAATTAAGACAGAAGTCACACTCTATGAACTGCGAACTCCCATTGCCTGGCAACGAATATTAAAATCCTAAGAACTGTCCCATTTCCCTATTTAATACCTACGTCGGTTCGAATCCCAACTGAGGTTCACTGATGTTTTTTTTTATAAATTCATCTAGAATGTTTAGACATACCAAAAATTCAATTATTTTGACTTTAGATCTCAAAAAATTTTTTTTTATTGTTTCAGAGGTCTGAACGAAACATTTGAATGGCTGTAGCATTGTTTTCATTTTCGTGTTTGATAATTTAAGAAGTACAATTGTACAAAATTTCATCCATTTCGGGTGAAATTTTTTCATCAATGTAGACATGTAAAAAGAATTTGTGTTCGATTTTTGAAAAAATTTTTCCACAGAAATTCTCAGAAAATTGTGTTCATTCAGATAATAAAATTCATTTTGACAACCGGAAAAAAAGTTTGGAACATTGCAGGTTTTCTGCCATTTTGTGAATTTTTTTTTCTGAATAGAGGACGCAAAAATACTGAGATTTGTCCAAAAACCGTTACTTTAAGCAATATCACTGTTTAAGGACAATGGTGTAAGGTTCATAGGTTCAAACATGGATGAAATATGAATATACTTAGTGCGTCTGTTCAATTCTGCGCTACAGATAACGAAATATCCTATCAACTCTAACAAAATATGCGTTCGTTGGATTTTTCACTTCTTTTGAGACAATACTGACGTCCCAAGTTATATCTGATCCTGTTGTTTCATTTGAAATGAAGAAATATTTGTGCAAACGAATTGATCGACATTTTTTATAAATGACATTTCTCATGTATATTGATTTCGAAACTGATACATAGATAAATAAACTCTCTCTAGTGATTATTTGTCTATGAATTTATAATCAATTACTATAGAAGCAGAATTTTAACCATTTCAAAGTAACTGTAGTCCACATTTGACCCAGAGATGGCTCTCATACACTGTAGTCGTGTCGTCTCCTATCTTTATACTATATAATCTTAGCTCTGTCGCATAGGTATGAACATATGTATGTTACAAATCACAAATCAAATTTCAAGTACATTATTATTATTATTATTATTAGAACTCTTTATTGCTGCTGGCGTTTTACAATTCAATTCATACAATATGCAATGGGTGGGCATATCGCGAAGCGATGTCTTCCTGCCAACCCTCAATCGTAGCTCAAGAATAACAATTATTTTACATGAACAAGTTATTGAAATAATTTGAAAGAATATAATATAAAATCTAATAACTCCTGCTATGGATGGAAATTGATTAGGAAGGAAAAAGGAACAGATATCCAAGACATAACACATAAATGAAAAATTGTTCTTCAACTGATGGTCGTGTTTGGGTATTTCGAGTATTTTTTCAGGCTCACTTTGAATGATGAGAAAGATGGCCTCCGAGTTATCTCCACAGGTATGTGATTCCAGAGTTGTGGAAATCTCACCGAAAAACTGTCATTAACACAGTTAGTTGAGTGAGCTGGTATTCTTAAAATTTGATCATCGAGTGATCTAGTCTGATGACTCTCACATCCCAGTGGTCCGACACCACTGTGCGAATAAGTTGGCTCGTGACGGTTCAAGAACTTATGGCCCAGGAGCATCATATGCCAAATACGACGTTGCCGGATAGGTAAAAGGTTAAGAACATCTCTGAACTGGCTGACGTGATCGTATTTTTTCAAATTGTAAACGAACTTGACACCTGCATTCTGCAGGCCGTCAAGTCTGCTCAACTGGCTCGCTGTAAGACCCATAAAGGCAACATCCGCATAATCTAGAATCGGGAGCAAAAGTGCAAAAAACAGAGCCCTCCTCGTCTGGAATGGCACAAAGTTCTTTAAAAGCCGAAGCTGATGAAGGCATTGGTAGAACTTCTTACTCATGTTGGCCACTTGGGGGTTCCAGGACAGCGTCTCATCGATTATTGAACCCAGACTCCTCACCTCCGAAGAGTAGGGAATCTCCTCACCGCAGAGAATTACCCGATGAGCGTGTCTATCCACGATGTTCAAGTATCTCCTCGCACCAATGATGATTGCTTGCGTTTTCGCAGTGTTCATAACAAGACCCATGCGCAAAACCGCGTCGGCAACTGCCGAAAGATCTCTATTCAAAAGTTGGACAGCCTGTGCAAACTCCTCAACGCGGGCCCGGACGTAGATCTCTAAATCATCCGCATAAAGGTGAAAACTACAATGGATAAGATCAGCCAACGAAGATATGTAAAGTGAGAACAGAAGCGGGCCCAGAACGCTCCCCTGCGGAACTCCAGCAACCGTCTCCACCCATTCGAAGTCAATGGAGTCAAAAGCTTTGCTAAAGTCCAAAACTACTAGTACTGTTAGCATTTTGTTTTCCATTGTCTGA
Source organism: Propylea japonica (assembly GCA_013421045.1). Taxonomy (NCBI): domain Eukaryota; kingdom Metazoa; phylum Arthropoda; class Insecta; order Coleoptera; family Coccinellidae; genus Propylea; species Propylea japonica. The sequence continues at coordinate 60,573,354 of CM024241.1, forward strand.
CTTACGTCGTCCGTGATTTTAGTGAGCGCGGTTGTAGTACTGTATCCCTGGCGGAACCCTGATTGAAATCTATTATGAAGGGAATGGTCATTCAAATAGCTCAAGATCTGAGAGTGAAGGAGCCGCTCGAAGACTTTCGACAATGTAGGTAGTATCGATATTGGTCTGAAATCCCGAGGCAGGTTACCGTCTTCTTTCTTCGCGAGAGGAACTATCCTAGCACACTTCCAAGCTGTCGGAAAATTACAACTTTGCAGTGAAAAATTGAAAATATGGGCCAGAATAGGTAGTATCTCGTTGACAATAGGTTTAAGCAATTTTATCCCCACTCCATCGGATCCAACCGATTGGGATGCAATTCCGCTCAAGGTAGTTTTAATGGCCTCCTCACTAATATGCCCAAAATCAAACTGAGGCCGGTCTGGTAGTGGTAATGCCCGAGGCGATTCCAACGATGACCTTTTTATATCTTCTTACTTCAATAACCTTCACCGGGGCAACTTTATCATAAATTGCAATGATCTCATTGAGAAGAGCTACCTTATCGTCCGAAGAATTCGCGCTGTAAACCGATTCCCAATTCATGTTCGTCATAGCGTTAATTAACAGTGTTTCGTCCAAACCTGTCAAATCTCGGTACTGTATAATGCGTGGCTTAGGTTTGGGGCATTTAACTTTGAACGCAGCATATAGAAGATCGTGGCGAGAAAATTGAAAGGCGTGATGTTGTCCACTCAGTATTGCTCTACTTGAAGCTGAAGTAATGAGTACGTCAAGTAAAGAATTGGAGGTGGAGAGATGATGAGTGGGCCTCTTATTCAAGAGTTTGAGATCAAAAGATTCCAGCAGGTCATTCTTGAGTTTAGAACGAGCAGTTCTTTTAATCATACAGTTGTTCAAATCTCCCATCATTATGATATCGGAATAATTATAAACAATATCATCAAGGACACATCCGAACTCCTCAAAATAATTGTGTGCAGGCAGAGAATAAAGTACACCGATCAAGAGCTTTTTGCGAAAACCAATTTCAGTGAAAAGATATTCAAGTTTATGAGTTTGGTCCGCACAAGATTGCTTCACAATTTTACACGGGATATTGTCTTTTACATACATAGCAACCCCACCGCTACGACGATGATCTCTATCATTTCTCAAATGTTTATATCCAGGCAACTTGACAAAAGATGACTTAATAGATTTCTTAAGCCATGATTCACTAACTAATATTATGTGATATCTGTTATGGGAGAACGTTCTAACCAGATCATCATAGTGGGCAACCAGAGTCTGAGCATTTATGTGGCATACAAACAAGTTATTTGACGATGGAGTCCCAAAATTCTCACCCTCCGTGATCCGAAAATCATGTGAGGTGTTGTCTGTATCAATTAAGTTGATTATTTCATCTTCGATATCTTCAAAGGGCAGGTATGATGAGGAGGAAAAGGAAGGATGGGTAGCATCAGCAGGAGCACTAGAATCAATCATTAATCGAGAAAAAGGGACGAGACAAACAAAAAGAAAATTTGATAAAAAATTACACTCACACAAATATATGACTTCAAAATTGCGGATGATAAACAGTGATAGGCAAAAGTTCTTTATCTATTCACGAATTTGCTTCAAGTCTGAATGAAGATTGTTCTCTGCGAACTCCTGGGCGCCGAAATATCATCCAAGGAAGGTACATCCTTTCGAATGTCGGCACGATTCCGAATTGAGAAAATAGTTAGTAATTCCGAATGTCGAGTCCGAGAGTGGCGAGAGTTATCGTGTTCACTTTGACCTCGAATTCAAAACGAGCCATTTGGAAGTACATCCTAGCAAATAAAACAGATATTTAGGCAGAACGATAGCATTCTGTTCCCCCAGGAACAGGCGTGCACAGACTGAAACCTTCAAATTAGAAAATAATATTCACTGTAAACATTTAAACAGAATATTGAACATAATATGAATTGATTAAAATCAACAAATATTAAACTCATACTTCGGAACTAATCCCGTCAACGCACAAAGAACATGTATGTCGGTATTATCAAACACGGCATCCATAGATAGCTATTTCGTCCCATTTGAGGCTCTTCAGTGTGGAGGAGCTCTGCCTGAAAGGCGTTCTAGGTTCCCTTATTTGACGAAATGTCGCTTATTTCTGAGTATGTTTACCCGTTTTTCATACAAACTGGTGGTAGTCCAACTATGTCCTCCATAATGCAGAGCCCCAAATAGGGCGAAATAGCTATCTATGGATGCTCTGTTTGATAATACCACCATGCATATTCTTTGTGCGTTGACGCGATTAGTTCCGAAGTATGAGTTTAATATTGGTTGATAATCAATATTATTATCTGTTTTAATGTTCACAGTGGATATTATTTTCTGATTTGAAGGTTTCAGTCTGTGCACGCCTGGTCCTGGGGGAACAGAATGCTATCGTTCTGCCTAAATATATGTTTTATTAGCTGGGATGTACATCCAAACGACTCGATTGGAATCCGAGGTCAAGGGTGACTCCATGCATGTTGTGAGTTGACAAAATTAGTTCCAAAGTATGAGTTTAATATTGGTTGATTTTAATCAATTAATATTATTCTCTGCGTTCATTGTTTATATTATACCTGCGTTACTCTCAGAGCCGTATTCATAGTTCGCCCTTGAGGGTGAGTGTGAGTTTTTATGGCCCTTATGAATACTAGACATAAAGGTGACATCAACTGTCACTCACCCTCAAGGGCGAACTATGAATACGGCTCTAAAACGCGTGAATTTTTGTTTCGTAATAATATTCACTCATGAATAACTCTTGAGAGCTATTTATTAGAATCATCATGTAAAGAACCAACAATTAGGTTATGCAATTCATAGTATTAGAGAGAACTCGAAATAGCTGTCTTCAGATTTTATGAACGTCATAACCCCCTTGTTGATTCATTGGGTGAAGTGTATTAATAGTTCCAGAGTCTCAGTTTAGAATTTGTTTTTTCTGTGACGGGAAAAAATGTGACATTTTATATCTCTTGACAGGTCACAAAATATGACTTTTTACGAAATTACTTTTTCCCTGTCAAAATAATGATTCTCTATGTAGCCAGGAAAAAAGTACTCACCTTTTTCCCCGGGAAAAAAGTAATTTCGTGAACAGTTATATTTTTTCCACTATTAAATGGTCGTTTTTCCTGTCACAGAAAAAAATAGTGTATTATACACGGGAAAAATATTAGAATTTAGCTCTCGGCTTTTTGTCTCCGTCCGCTTCGCGTCGGGAGACAACATAACCTCGAGCTAAAATCTAATGCTTTTTTCCCTTGTATAATGAATAACTATTGTATTTGTCAGCGAATGTCATACTCCACTCATTTCACGTTATTCAATCATTTTGGTTTTTCGCCACGATGCCATGTTCATATAAATCTAATCATGATAAAGTCGAAGAATTCACTCATGATTAAAATATCAAGAACTATTAGAATGAAACTTCGACAAATAATTTGAAATAATACGTCTACTTAACATATTCCAAGTAGATTTAACATTGAGGTTGACAGTCTTAATCGTAATTACTGAAAATTCTCCGACTCGGCTTAGACGATATCGAAGTAACGCTCAAGTTCGCAATCTCAACGATGTAACTGTGATGTTATGGCAGAGGTTATGGAGAAGAACTTGCTTCGGAGCTGACAATGTAGGGTATCGTTTATGCCTATTTGCCATAAGTTTGTATCTTAGGCGTTTCGAGCGCTCGTTCTACTTAAACAGGGGCAATATCTCTTTGCCCGAATGTCTGTCGTTTTAGAGCCAACAATGGTCTCAAACGATAATGTTAGACTTTCCGATGACGAATACGTGATCAACGTCAATTCTGACCGTGGGGACGTCTGTTCGTGAGTACGATAACTTCTGAAAGTATCGTCGAAAGGATTTGAAGTTTGCAGGGTAGGTTCGGTTCCTTAATGCCATGGTTACGTTTGTTCACCAGCGAAACCAGAGTTTTCCATAAATATGGCCTTATAATTTTTTTCCTCAATATCTCAGTCAGAACAAAACCGATCGAAATAAAATTTTGCAGCCACATGGAAGATACTCATAGCCTCATTCGGAACTCTGTAGCCATAGTGATAACAGAACCATAGAAAGTTCAATTGTAATATTGAACAAATAAATCCTTGTATTTCCACAAAAAGATTTCTGATTCAAGTGGCATTTATTTTGAGGATAAAATTTTTTGTTACCAAATTTTCACACAGAATTCCATAACGATCGTTTATCATAGAATTCATATCCTTTCTAATTCATTCATTTTTTCGCTTTATTCATCAATTCGATCATGCTGCAAGTCGACAGAAACATGTCCGATACTAATTAGGAGCAGTTAGCAAATATTAGTGGGAGTTGCGTTATAAAACCATAAGAAAGTTGTGAAGTCAGAACCATAAAAATTTATATTTTTGTTATCGATTGTTCACATATTTGATTTTTTTAATTATTTCTAGAATATTATTTCGATAGTGATCAAATTCTGCATTTACTTATATACGTGTAGTATCAATTTCAAGACCTATACTAATATTTTGACGTAAAAGCCCTATTGTTCCATCAATGCACGAGCGTTCAAAATCAGATTTTCTTGGATAATTTATTCAGAACTTTTGAAACATCATCATAACTGGACACCAAGTAAAACCATAAATACAAACATAAGAATTTCATTTAAATTAAGTCAGTTGGATCAATCGGTTCTGGCCTAGGACAAATCAAAGTTTTCAACTTCTCGAGAAAAATCAAGATTTTTCAAGCCAAACCAAGTTCATCATTAATCCCAAGATTTCCTCTGCTCATTTATACGACTTAATAATGTTACAGGACGTCATCAATTCAAGGCAGGTGTCAGCTCCTCAGGATCTTAATTTTATCCGTAGCTTCCCATTCTAACGCAAAGTGAAAGGTAGAATTTATTATGCTCAATTAATTTCGCGAAGAAGCCGGAAGTATCGATTCTGGTCCTGCTAAAAATCGGAGGAAATGATGAATGGCGGAATCGTGAAACTAAATTACACAGAACGGTTGTTTGACATGACTTACGAAATGTTCGTTGCCCTGTTGTCATTTCTTTCTTCTTGGCATTAGTCGTTTTGTGAGGAAGCAAAGATAATAGTGAATTTATTGACTAACTAATCGAGTGGTCATACTTATTTTCTTCTTCTAGATAAAATAGTTATTTGTAGTTCTCCGTAGAAATTCCGGAAAATAAGATTTTTTGGAAGAATGACATAACACACAAAAAGTTCGTTGCCCTGTTATCATTTCTCGCTCCTTGGCATTGGTCGTTTTGTGAAGAAAGAAATAAAAATAGTACCATATTAATAATATTTGCATCCATGTTCATCAAACTGAAGAAAGATAGCAGGAATTTGGACACTTATTATTCAAAAACTTTATTCAAAATTCGCCGACGTTTCGGAGAAGCATTTCTCCTTTCTCAAGGCTGTGGGAAACAAGTAAAAATTAACGTTAACATTGGAGACGAAAGCCATGACAAAGCACTCACCTTATTTTATTCTATTTTCAAAGAAGACATTTTAGAATCGTCAAACATGAGAAAAATAAGTTGGACATTCGCCAGATATTGTCATAAAATTGTTGTTCTAGAAAGATTTTTTGTTGAGTTCTGTTTACATGGGTAAATTTGAAGACTGTCATAAGAGTTGAGGTTAAAAAGGACTAACATAGAATACATTTTCTTTTCTTTTGTCTAGGTTAGTGGTATGTCACAGCTGTCAACGCCATCTATGCTAAGATGAAACAAACAGTACGGTAAACAATCATTACACAAAGTTGTTAACAAACCGAGCAAAACTACATGTTAGCTATAAGGCTATGGTATACCGAGCTTAAGTCTTGCGTGTCCTCTCTAAAATTCACCGTGCACTGTCTTTGTATGTGTATCATTTCACTAATCAGTCTTCTATTATAGCCTGATTCTTTGTCCAATATGGAAACATTCGAGAAGTCAAAACTATGAGAATTCACTATTGCATGTGTGGCTAGTGCTGTCCTCTGTGTACTTTTATCCTTCTTGTTTACGTCAATCTGGTCAAAAGAGCTGTATCACTCAGCAATGAGAGGTTCATACCACAAAATTTAGATAAGGTCACGAAAATATTGCGAAGGAACAACTATCCACTTCACTACATCAAGACCATAATTAACGAGTACAAAAGAAAACAACAACGGGAGTATGTCACACCGGGATTGGAAGAGTCTTCAGCCAGTAATGATAACAGTGTTAGGAGGTTCACAAGACTGGTTATGTATCCAAAGCTATCATACGAGATAAACAGGGTGTTTCGAGAGTACAATGTGACAGCTGCCTTTTACAATAAGATCAATGTAAAGAAGAGATTCTTCACTAAGCTCAAAGACGACACCCCCATCCTGAAACAATCAGAGGTGATATATAAAATTCCGTGTGGTGACTGCGAGAGATGTTATGTGGGCCAAACTAAGCAGTTGCTCCAGGACAGAATCAGACAACACCAAAATGACGTAAACAAGAAGGATAAAAGTACACAGAGGACAGCACTAGCCACACATGCAATAGTGAATTCTCATAATTTTGACTTCTCGAATGTTTCCATATTGGACAAAGAATCAGGCTATAATAGAAGACTGATTAGTGAAATGATACACATACAAAGACAGTGCACGGTGAATTTTAGAGAGGACACGCAAGACTCAATCTCGGTATACCATAGCCTTATAGCTAACATGTAGTTTTGCTCGGTTTGTTAACAACTTTGTGTAATGATTGTTTACCGTACTGTTTGTTTCATCTTAGCATAGATGGCGTTGACAGCTGTGACATACCACTAACCTAGACAAAAGAAAAGAAAATGTATTCTATGTTAGTCCTTTTTAACCTCAACTCTTATGACAGTCTTCAAATTTACCCATGTAAACAGAACTCAACAAAAAATCTTTCTAGAACAACAATTTTATGACAATATCTGGCGAATGTCCAACTTATTTTTCTCATGTTTGACGATTCAAAAATTTTTTCTTTAAAAATAGAATAAAATAAGGTGAGTGCTTTGTCATGGCTTTCGTCTCCAATGTTAACGTTAATTTTTACTTGTTTCCCACAGCCTTGAGAAAGGAGAAATGCTTCTCCGAAACGTCGGCGAATTTTGAATAAAATTTTTGAATAATAAGTGTCCAAATTCCTGCTATCTTTCTTCAGATAAATAGTACCTATACAGGGACTTTCACGAGGAACCTCACCCATATTTATACGGGAAACTACTGAACGTATTTTCATGAAATTCAGCACGATGCTGATGAAATCTAAAATATTTTCAAGGCATGAGCACCTTCGGTTTTTCCGGAAATGACGTCAACTTCCGTTTTTCAAATTAGAACACCATTTTTTTATTGCAGAAATAGATTCCTTAGAAACTTTCAAGTTATTTTGATGTAACATTTTTCAGTTTTGGTTGGAAAATTCTCTCTGAGCGGGAAAATTCGAAAAAAAAATCGAAAATAGAGCTCCGCTGAAACAAGAATAACTTCGAGATTTTTAGATTAAAAATTTTCATTTTTGGGATTTTTTTAAGATGTAAGATTGATGTATCCACTTTAAAAATCGAAATCGCGATTTATGATACAGGGGGTGAAAAAATCGCTCTCAAATTTAGGGATGACAAAATCGTGAAAAATCATTTTTTCAAATTAGAACCCCATTTTTTTAGAGGCAGATATTGAATTTACGTTAAAAAATAATGTGAGTGTCTGCATCACACCCTTGCCCTAAAGTGGATATTTTCTGAGTTATTCACAAAAAACTGTTTTTCGTCTTGAAGTTTCAGCTATTTCTTTTCCCTTCACGCCAAAAAGATGAAATTTTCAGGAACTGTTACTTAAACCATGTTTTAGATTTTACTACCCTAATATGCAAGAGAAAAAAGTTACAGGTTGTTCCTAAATAGATGGCGAATTTTGATTCGAATTTGTATCAGAAACCTCTTTATTTCAACTAATCGGCCATCGGATTTCTCTCCAGTGATAAATAAATAATTCCTTATGAACCATATGCAAAAACTTACCATGTTTTACATTTTTTTTAATGATAGATATCATTAATTACATCTGCCAAATTCCTTTTCATTCAGTAGCATTTTGTGTTTACTATCAATTTGGTGATAATTCGTATTAAGTTATAAAATCGATCACTATGCCTAATTTCACCAATGAAGATTATCTAAATCTCATTCTACTTCATGCAGAATGTAATAAAGTTGTAGATAGAACGATTCGACTGTTCATTGAGAGGTTTCCTGACCGACCCAGACCAACGAGAGATACCATTAACAGAACCATGACAAACTTGAGAAATGTCGGATATTACGTTAAGAAAACTATACACAGAGTTAAAAGTGTAGTAGAAGATGAGAACAACGAAATTACAGTTCTTGCATATTTTCGTGTGAATCCTCAAAATTCTCTCAAAGATGCCGAGATTGATCTGGGATTATCTCAATCGAGTGTTTGGAGAATATTAAAAAAACATAAAATGCACCCATATAAATTCAATAGGGTACAGCATTTGAAGGAAACTGATTTCGTCAGGAGAACAGAGTTTTGCGAAGCTATGATGATTCGATTTCAAGAGAATGAAAACTTTTTGGACTGTGTAATTTGGACAGATGAATCTAACTTCACATAGAATGGTTCTTTCAATAGGCATAACAGTCATTATTGGGATGAAGAGAACAACCACCACTTCAGACAATGGAACTTTCAAGAGACCTGGAGTTTCAATGTTTTTTGCGCCATCAAAAATAATGCAATTCTCGATGTTCACATTTATGATGGGACTTTAAGAGCAACGCACGAAGCATTCATGAGACGTATAAATAAATGTCTAGAAATTAACGGTCAAAACTTTGAGCATCTTCTCTAGTTATAACTGCGAGAGTTTTCCATGGTTCTCCTAATAGTAACTTGAAGTCGGTTTCAAGAAGAGGTGAAAAATCTACAGCATGGTTCAAATAACAGTTCCTGAAAATTTCATCTTTTTGGCGTGAAGGGAAAAGAAATAGCTGAAAATTCAAGCGAAAAACAGTTTTTTGTGAATAACTCAGAAAATATCCATTTTAGGGCAAGGGTGTGATGCATACACTCACATTATTTTTTAACGTAGATTCAATATCTGCCATAAAAAAATGGGGTTCTAATTTGAAAAAATTGATTTTTCACGACTTTGTCATCCCTAATTTTGAAAGCGATTTTTTCACCCCCTGTATCATGAATCGCGATTTCGATTTTTAAAGTGGATACATCAATCTTACATCTTGAAAAATCCGAAAAATGAAAATTTTCCATCCAAAAACCTCGAAGTTATTCTTGTTTCAGCGGAGCTCTATTTTAGATTTTTTTTTTCGAATTTTCCCGCTCAGAGAGAATTTTCCAACCAAAACTGAAAAATGTTACATCAAAATAACTTGAGATTTTCTAAGGAATCTATTTCTGCAATAAAAAATGGTGTTCCAATTAGAAAAACGGAAGTTGACGTCATTTCCGGAAAAACCGGAGGTACTCATGCCTTGAAAATATTTTAGATTTCATCAGCATCGTGAAATACTTATAAGTGCTGAATTTCATGAAAATACGTTCAGTAGTTTTCCGTATAAATATGGGTGAGGTTCCTCGTGAAAGACCCTGTATTTATGGACTAACTTATCGAGTGATCATACTTATTTTTCTGTTTCAGAAATTACCAAAGCTCTGTACTTTTTTATTTTTTGGTTTTCAAAAATGTTCCTTATGGACAGCAGGTGTATTCGAATGAGCTTTGGATCTAAAATACTGTACAGAAAGAAAAATTTCATACAATATAAAAAACGTCTATTAATAAAATGGTAGCAGTGTAAGGCAGTTTTTTTATCTGGAATGAAACTTTTTGTTTGTTTTTGATTGATTAATTTGAAAATTGGGATCCATATATCACTTTAACCTATTTATTTCGTCTTGTGAATATTATTTTTCGACATCAGTTGAATTATAGCCAAAATCGAAGTTTCAATTTTGTTATAGCTGTTTTTACAAGCTTTTTAGTTTCTTAAGGGCTTTCTGACTTCTGAAAATCAGAAATCATTAAAAATCATCAATCAGAATAGAATATAATAATAATAATAATTAATCTTCATTTGACCCTTTAACAGCAATACATACTGGCACCAGGCCTACTAATTATATTATTTGATTAGAAACCAGAAAATACAACAAACAATAATATCTTTAACTCAACAAAATTACAAAAAGAAAGTCTATTCTAGTCTCATAAAGTAAAAGTTTATTTTAAGGCATGGCAAAACTTTTTCAATCTCTGATATTGATTAAATCTGAAGGGGCGGAGTTAAATATATTTATGCTTCTGTAGATCGGGGAATTCTGGGTTTTATTAGTCCCTCTAAGTTCGTTTCTGAGTGTCTTCTTGTCTTGTTAAGTGGCTATGATATTGCAGTGTCCTATTTAATTTTACTTGAGTTTTTAATTCATTATTCATTATGCCATGTATTAATTTTATCTGTTCTAATTTTCTCAGTTTCTTAATGTCAAGAATTTTTGTTTTTTCATATACATGTTTTGTTGGAGTAGTATGCTCTATATATTGAATATATTTTTAACTGCTTTATTCTGGATTCTCTGTAGCTTATCAGGTACATAATTGGGTGCATTTCCCCAGCAGGGTATTAAATATCTTATATAAGGTTCTATGAAACTTTTATACAATAAATATTTACTTTGAATATCAAGTAAGTGAGAACACCTCTTTATAGCACCTATTAAGGGAGAGATCTTTGATATCACAGTGGTTACATGACTATTCCATGTTAATTTATTATCCAGTACTAATCCTAGGTATTTATATTCTTTAACTTCTTTCAATTTGATGTTATTTATTATTATATCTAGATCACAGCACTTCTTGTCTTTTTGTTTCATTAACATGTAGACAGTCTTATCAGTATTAATACTTAGTCGATTTTGACACAGCCATTCATAGTATCTTTGCATATCACAGTTAATATATCGTTTTAATTTTTCAAAATCGGCTTCCGATAGGAGCAACACGGTATCATCAGCATACATAAGGTATTTAGAATACAGGTTTAGGAATCTTAAGCTGTGAACATAGAGAAGATACATGATTGGTCCCAATACAGATCCCTGAGCCACTCAGTACAGTGAACTGTGTTCTACCCATTGAGTATATGTCTTCAGCAGGCTCTGGCACACTCCGCGGAAGCCCATTTTGTCAAGCTTTTCCAACAACAGTTGTATGTCAACAGTGTCAAACGCTTTTTTGAGGTCTACAAACACAACAGCAACATATTTGTTCTGGTTCATTTTCTTTAGTATGTGTTCAATCAGGTCTACAGTAGCTGTTAAAGTACTGCTTTTTTTCTGGAAGCCATACTGATTCTCATCAATTTTGAAAGTTTCTTGAATAAAGTCCATCATTCTTGTTTTGATTAACTTTTCAATTATTTTAGAGAAATTAGAAGGTATCGAGATAGGCCTGTAGTTATTTAAATCACATCTTTTCCTGTTTTCAATACTGGCACCAACTTGGCAATTTTCAGTTCTTCAGGAAATATACCATTTGTTAAGATTCTGTTGATCAACGCCAGCATTTTATCGCCTATTGTATCAAAAAGCTCAACTATGTCTTTTTTCGTGATGTTGTCATATCCAGGTGTAGAATCTCTCAGTCCAACCACTCTATTATAAAGTTCCGTCATTTCTACTGGTTTTAAGAATATACTTTTAGGTTATATTCTTCCTTTGATTCACTTTTACTAGAGATAAGTATCTTCGATGCTAATTTGGGACCTACTTCAGTGAAATGTTTATTAAACTCCTCAACTATATCTGCATTATCAGCTAATATTTTGCCATCAAGGCTTTCAACCTTATCAGTCGCATAGTGTCTAGTCCGCTGTCTACCACAAGTTTCATTCAAAATTTTCCACATCTTCTTGCTATTTCCATTTGCATTGTTTAGTTTTCTCCCTATACACCTGGTTTGCAGTTCTTTTCGCAGTTTATTCACTCGATTTTTCAGCTCAGTGAACACTTCCTTTGTATATATTCATTGTTTACCTTTTTCTCCAAATTCATTTTGCCCTTTGATTGAGATGACATTTTCTTGACAAACTGCAGGTGAATTGAATGAAAGAAGAAGAATAATTGACAACGTCTGCAATATGGTTTAAAATTGTATTTCATCTTTTTCTGTTGATTCAGGGAAAATTATTTATTATTACTCAAGGAACAGATTCAAGATGTATTTCTTTGGAAACATTATTTTCATTTTTTGTTCAAGAACAAAATATTTGAGGAAGGAAGTTTTCATTTTTTAGGAACAATAAATTTACAACTATTCACACAGTGACGTTTCTAGAATATTTCTCCCCTTCTTCTTGCTGAAAAAGAGCACGAGTGCGCGGAGCGCTCGAGTGCCTTTTACAGTTTAACTTGCATGAGAGCAGATTTGTCAAAAATTATCGATTCATTTTCATTGCAAGAGTTAATTTAATGAGAAAATTTTGTGAATCCATCAAATCGTATTGTGTCGCTGTAAGTTATTCAACAGTTTTCATGTTACTCTAATAAGTAATAAACGTTCATAATTACGTCTGCATTTATTTTAAAGGACCTGATAGTTTTGCACAAGTGCGAATTATCGATAATTTGCACTAATGCAAAATTATCGCCTAAAATTGTATGCTCATTGGCTAAAACAACAATAAAAAATCAGTCGGAACATTGTTGTCTGTCGAATTTGACAGATGAGTAAAATTTTCTGTTTAATCCCCCCATAGAGATAGAATAGTATAGAGTTGCTATCATAAAATGAAAGTGGTATCAGATCCGCCATATTACTGCGATACGTCGAATTTTGACAATCATTGAATTTTTTCTAAAATAGTGATTTTTGTACATTTTTCAAGTTAAATTGAGATTTCTTGTGCTTAATAAACAATAATAAAATGGTATCGTGTGCTGTATGGCTTTCTACAAGCAGAGAAGGGACAGATAAGGAAATTAGAAGTAAAACATATCACAGTAGGGATGAGTAGTACTGAACAGATCCGCATTCGAAATTTTTGCTAGTATGTCTTGGTAATCTGATCTTTTTATATGTGCATATTATCGCCTGAAGAAAAATTGTTTATTTGATATTCAATTGACCTTATTTGAACAGTATCCTAAAGATCCAACACGTCGTATTTTTTGGGTGAAATTCGTAAACAGAAAAAACTGGCAACTTAATTCAACCCTGAACTTTCAGCCATATTGGTAATATATAAGCCCCGCCCAGTGGTTCCATTTTCCTTACACAATTGTATGTTATAGCGTCTCTTCTCTATTCATCTCTATGAATCCCCTGATAATTGCAATTTTCTGAGATGTTGAATGCATAGAATAGAAGTGAAATGTTCGGTAGGATGCCTTTGGTTTAGAATAGGTCTTTTTCCATACCAAGACCATCTCTTATCAACATTATGTCCAAAAATGGAATCTTATCATCCACTTCCCTCTTGAGTAAATTGGAGATATTTGTGGAAGCTGTTGAAAATTTTCAAAAATATAGTAACTAAGATTTTTTATAGTTCCAAACACTCAACTTGTGTACCGGCGACTGGAGGTGTTTCGGAAAATGAGAATGTCAGATTCAGTTTTTATAAGTTAATATACATTCCTAAATTGAGCCAGATGTTGGTAAGGTTGATGAAAGGAACATCCACTATTTTAGTTTCTTATTATCAAAAAAAAACTGTTCAGAACCTTTTTTCCTGTTTGAAGGATAGTTTCAGTTGTTTGAACTGTGATGCTTTGTATGTTGGACAGACGAGTCAATATTTCGGATCGAGATTGAGGCATCATCAGTTAGACTGTAAGAAACAATCTGAGGCGACCGCCCTTTCCCAACACTCTAAGAATGAGAGAAATATCTTTGACTTCGATAATGCGAGGATTTTAACTACGGAGATCAATTGGATTAAACGTGGTTTTAAGGAAATGTTATTCATAAGAAAACACAACAATTCTGTGAACTCAAGGCCTGACGTTGGTTCATTCAACATTGCTTATGCGAATTTGATTAAAGAAATGAAATAAACAGTTTTTCTTGAACGCTTACATTCCGATCGTGTATGTGAGATGTTCATTATCGTTCTCGCATTTGTGAGTGAGCCCATGTCTACCTATACGTTACGAGATTTTATTGACCCCGAGATTAATCTTATAACGAGCTTTTTTAAGAATTTGATTTTGTCGAATGAATTTTATTAAATTATTTATATGATGAGTTACTTAACTTTTCTTCCAATAGTTTTTTATCATTGTTGTTCATTTATGTAATTTCATCTGTAATTTTACGTTTTTCATTAATTTGTCACTCTGCTAGTTTCTTGTATTTAGTTATTGTATTGTCCTAATAATTGTACTTATATACTGTTAATACCAATGTTGTAGTTTCAGCCTGAAGAAGATAAGAAATATTCTCGAAATGTTGCTGTGTGGATAGTTGTAAATATATAGTTCCTAAAGACTGATAACTTCTTTCCTTATTTCTTTTGGAACGATATTTCTTACATCCAAAATATTTGAATTCGAATGACATAATTCAATTTTTTATGTTTATACCTGCGAAAGCATCTCACGAACAGTATGAGCTATTTTGTAGGTTTTATCAGAATATCTAGATATTTCGGTGGCAAGTTCCGACGGTTTTTTCTCGACTCAATACAAATTTTAGTTTACGTCCGCCATTGTTGGAAAGCGACAGCTTTGCATTTGAAACGACCCAAAATCAAAGTTTCAAAACAAAACCAAGCGCTTTGAAGCATTTTGACTATGACGTCTCTGTATAAACGCTGAAAGATCAAAAATAAAGCCCAATAATTAACGAAGGAACGCCAAAAAAAAGTTCATCCAGATACTCGGCAAATTTTTTATGGTTTCTGTTCTCGACACAAGATGCATAACATTTTTATTCGCTTTATCAGTTTTTCAATATTTTTATCGCAATTCAATTTGATTATTTATATCAAGTGCTAATAAAATCCACCATATGGTTATCCTTATTTGATGCACCGAATAATTGAATAGGAATAATAACGAACTCTTCATCATAAGTGTAAATAACATATTTTATGTGATTTTTGTTTCGATTTATGAATGTGAATTATCAATGTGCGAAATTATTTTGCATACGGAGTTTAGTTTAATGCAGTAAAGGTATGAGATACGAGTATATGAGATCGTATATAAATCATAGTGAAAATCCATTATTATCTGCAGATATGTGACAAAAAAATATATCTGTAGCTGACTTTTATGATGTTTCATAATGAGTTAACATCAGTAATTCAGTTTCACAGTTGAGTAAGTGAATTTCGATATATTTTGAATTTTTGATTCATAATTCCATAACAGTGTACCTACCTATATTGTGTTGATTGTGATTAGGTAGTTTTGAATATCTGTTCTCAGAAGGAACATGTGACGGATAATTTTCGTATATTTTGGTTCACTTCGATCTTCGTATTAATGCATAGAATTTTTTTTCTTTGGGTCAATTTCGAAGTGGCTTTTATGTCAAAATAATTCAAAATTATTTTTGGCAATCGGAAGTGATGTGCACGGACTGAAACAGATTCATTCTCGCAAACTTTCAACAATTTGGAAGCGTTGGTGTTAACCGAGTCATGATAAATATAGGCAAACTCTTCTGAAAAGGAATGTCAACCTTTGAAATCAACTGACAAATCATAGACATCAACCATCAAAACATCTGTTGCAGCTGAAGAACACTCGTTCTTAAATTTGAAATCAATACAATGCATTCGTTTCTTTTTCAGTTCAGCTATCCAGTTAGGTAATTGTCGAAGCAGAAACTTATGCTGAATTTCATGTATATTCCGCTGAAAGCATTATTTGTATTTACATATATGTGGAAAATTATTTTATTCTTCTGATAGTGTGAATTATTCAGATAAGCTTTTCAATGTGAAAATGAAATATTTCGTTTTAATTTTTCAAAATCGGCTTCCGATAGGAGCAACACGGTATCATCAGCATACATAAGGTATTTAGAATACAGGTTTAGGAATCTTAAGCTGTGAACATAGAGAAGATACATGATTGGTCCCAATACAGATCCCTGAGCCACTCAGTACAGTGAACTGTGTTCTACCCATTGAGTATATGTCTTCAGCAGGCTCTGGCACACTCCCCGGAAGCCCATTTTGTCAAGCTTTTCCAACAACAGTTGTATGTCAACAGTGTCAAACGCTTTTTTGAGGTCTACAAACACAACAGCAACATATTTGTTCTGGTTCATTTCCTTTAGTATGTGTTCAATCAGGTCTACAGTAGCTGTTAAAGTACTGCTTTTTTTCTGGAAGCCATACTGATTCTCATCAATTTTGAAAGTTTCTTGAATAAAGTCCATCATTCTTGTTTTGATTAACTTTTCAATTATTTTAGAGAAATTAGAAGGTATCGAGATAGGCCTGTAGTTATTTAAATCACATCTTTTCCTGTTTTCAATACTGGCACCAACTTGGCAATTTTCAGTTCTTCAGGAAATATACCATTTGTTAAGATTCTGTTGATCAACGCCAGCATTTTATCGCCTATTGTATCAAAAAGCTCAACTATGTCTTTTTTCGTGATGTTGTCATATCCAGGTGTAGAATCTCTCAGTCCAACCACTCTATTATAAAGTTCCGTCATTTCTACTGGTTTTAAGAATATACTTTTAGGGTTATATTCTTCCTTTGATTCACTTTTACTAGAGATAAGTATCTTCGATGCTAATTTGGGACCTACTTCAGTGAAATGTTTATTAAACTCCTCAACTATATCTGCATTATCAGCTAATATTTTGCCATCAAGGCTTTCAACCTTATCAGTCGCATAGTGTCTAGTCCGCTGTCTACCACAAGTTTCATTCAAAATTTTCCACATCTTCTTGCTATTTCCATTTGCATTGTTTAGTTTTCTCCCTATACACCTGGTTGCAGTTCTTTTCGCAGTTTATTCACTCGATTTTTCAGCTCAGTGAACACTTCCTTTGTATATATTCATTGTTTACCTTTTTCTCCAAATCATTTTGCCCTTTGATTGAGATGACATTTTCTTGACAAACTGCAGGTGAATTGAATGAAAGAAGAAGAATAATTGACAACGTCTGCAATATGGTTTAAAATTGTATTTCATCTTTTTCTGTTGATTCAGGGAAAATTATTTATTATTACTCAAGGAAACAGATTCAAGATGTATTTCTTTGGAAACATTATTTTTCATTTTTTGTTCAAGAACAAAATATTTGAGGAAGGAAGTTTTCATTTTTAGGAACAATAAATTTACAACTATTCACACAGTGACGTTTCTAGAATATTTCTCCCCTTCTTCTTGCTGAAAAAGAGCACGAGTGCGCGGAGCGCTCGAGTGCCTTTTACAGTTTAACTTGCATGAGAGCAGATTTGTCAAAAATTATCGATTCATTTCATTGCAAGAGTTAAATTTAATGAGAAAATTTTGTGAATCCATCAAATCGTATTGTGTCGCTGTAAGTTATTCAACAGTTTTCATGTTACTCTAATAAGTAATAAACGTTCATAATTACGTCTGCATTTATTTTAAAGGACCTGATAGTTTTGCACAAGTGCGAATTATCGATAATTTGCACTAATGCAAAATTATCGCCTAAAATTGTATGCTCATTGGCTAAAACAACAATAAAAAATCAGTCGGAACATTGTTGTCTGTCGAATTTGACAGATGAGTAAAATTTTCTGTTTAATCCCCCCATAGAGATAGAATAGTATAGAGTTGCTATCAATAAAATGAAAGTGGTATCAGATCCGCCATATTACTGCGATACGTCGAATTTTGACAATCATTGAATTTTTTCTAAAAATAGTGATTTTTGTACATTTTTCAAGTTAAATTGAGATTTCTTGTGCTTAATAAACAATAATAAAATGGTATCGTGTGCTGTATGGCTTTCTACAAGCAGAGAAGGGACAGATAAGGAAATTAGAAGTAAAACATATCACAGGTAGGGATGAGTAGTACTGAACAGATCCGCATTCGAAATTTTTGCTAGTATGTCTTGGTAATCTGATATCTTTTTATATGTGCATATTATCGCCTGAAGAAAATTTGTTTATTTGATATTCAATTGACCTTATTTGAACAGTATTCCTAAAGATCCAACACGTCGTATTTTTTGGGTGAAATTCGTAAACAGAAAAAAACTGGCAACTCAATTCAACCCTGAACTTTCAGCCATATTGGTAATATATAAGCCCCGCCCAGTGGTTCCATTTTTCCTTACACAATTGTATGTTATAGCGTCTCTTCTCTATTCTATCTCTATGAATCCCCCTGATAATTGCAATTTTCTGAGATGTTGAATGCATAGAATAGAAGTGAAATGTTCGGTAGGATGCCTTTGGTTTAGAATAGGTCTTTCCATACCAAGACCATCTCTTATCAACATTATGTCCAAAAATGGAATCTTATCATCCACTTCCATCTCTTGAGTAAATTGGAGATATTTGTGGAAGCTGTTGAAAATTTTCAAAAATATAGTAACTAAGATTTTTTATAGTTCCAAACACTCAACTTGTGTACCGGCGACTGGAGGTGTTTCGGAAAATGAGAATGTCAGATTCAGTTTTTATAAGTTAATATACATTCCTAAATTGAGCCAGATGTTGGTAAGGTTGATGAAAGGAACATCCACTATTTTAGTTTCTTATTATCAAAAAAAAACTGTTCAGAACCTTTTTTCCTGTTTGAAGGATAGTTTCAGTTGTTTGAACTGTGATGCTTTGTATGTTGGACAGACGAGTCAATATTTCGGATCGAGATTGAGGCATCATCAGTTAGACTGTAAGAAACAATCTGAGGCGACCGCCCTTTCCCAACACTCTAAGAATGAGAGAAATATCTTTGACTTCGATAATGCGAGGATTTTAACTACGGAGATCAATTGGATTAAACGTGGTTTTAAGGAAATGTTATTCATAAGAAAACACAACAATTCTGTGAACTCAAGGCCTGACGTTGGTTCATTCAACATTGCTTATGCGAATTTGATTAAAGAAATGAAATAAACAGTTTTTCTTGAACGCTTACATTCCGATCGTGTATGTGAGATGTTCATTATCGTTCTCGCATTTGTGAGTGAGCCCATGTCTACCTATACGTTACGAGATTTTATTGACCCGAGATTAATCTTATAACGAGCTTTTTTAAGAATTGATTTTGTCGAATGAATTTTATTAAATTATTTATATGATGAGTTACTTAACTTTTCTTCCAATAGTTTTTTATCATTGTTGTTCATTTATGTAATTTCATCTGTAATTTTACGTTTTTCATTAATTTGTCACTCTGCTAGTTTCTTGTATTTAGTTATTGTATTGTCCTAATAATTGTACTTATATACTGTTAATACCAATGTTGTAGTTTCAGCCTGAAGAAGATAAGAAATATTCTCGAAATGTTGCTTGTGGATAGTTGTAAATATATAGTTCCTAAAGACTGATAACTTCTTTCCTTATTTTTTGGGAACGATATTTCTTACATCCAAAATATTTGAATTCGAATGACATAATTCAATTTTTTATGTTTATACCTGCGAAAGCATCTCACGAACAGTATGAGCTATTTTGTAGGTTTTATCAGATATCTAGATATTTCGGTGGCAAGTTCCGACGGTTTTTTCTCGACTCAATACAAATTTTAGTTTACGTCCGCCATTGTTGGAAAGCGACAGCTTTGCATTTGAAACGACCCAAAATCAAAGTTTCAAAACAAAACCAAGCGCTTTGAAGCATTTTGACTATGACGTCTCTGTATAAACGCTGAATGAAAGATCAAAAATAAAGCCCAATAATTAACGAAGGAACGCCAAAAAAAAGTTCATCCAGATACTCGGCAAATTTTTTATGGTTTCTGTTCTCGACACAAGATGCATAACATTTTTATTCGCTTTATCAGTTTTTCAATATTTTTATCGCAATTCAATTTGATTATTTATATCAAGTGCTAATAAAATCCACCATATGGTTATCCTTATATTGATGCACCGAATAATTGAATAGGAATAATAACGAACTCTTCATCATAAGTGTAAATAACATATTTTATGTGATTTTTGTTTCGATTTATGAATGTGAATTATCAATGTGCGAAATTATTTTGCATACGGAGTTTAGTTTAATGCAGTAAAGGTATGAGATACGAGTATATGAGATCGTATATAAATCATAGTGAAAATCCATTATTATCTGCAGATATGTGACAAAAAATATATCTGTAGCTGACTTTTATGATGTTTCATAATGAGTTAACATCAGTAATTCAGTTTCACAGTTGAGTAAGTGAATTTCGATATATTTTGAATTTTTGATTCATAATTCCATAACAGTGTACCTACCTATATTGTGTTGATTGTGATTAGGTAGTTTTGAATATCTGTTCTCAGAAGGAACATGTGACGGATAATTTTCGTATATTTTGGTTCACTTCGATCTTCGTATTAATGCATAGAAATTTTTTTTCTTTGGGTCAAATTTCGAAGTGGCTTTTATGTCAAAAATAATTCAAAATTATTTTTGGCAATCGGAAGTGATGTGCACGGACTGAAACAGATTCATTCTCGCAAACTTTCAACAATTTGGAAGCGTTGGTGTTAACCGAGTCATGATAAATATAGGCAAACTCTTCTGAAAAGGAATGTCAACCCAGTTTGAAATCAACTGACAAATCATAGACATCAACCATCAAAACATCTGTTGCAGCTGAAGAAACACTCGTTCTTAATTTGAAATCAATACAATGCATTCGTTTCTTTTTCAGTTCAGCTATCCAGTTAGGTAATTGTCGACGAAGCAGAAACTTATGCTGAATTTCATGTATATTCCGCTGAAAGCATTATTGTATTTACATATATGTGGAAAATTATTTTATTCTTCTGATAGTGTGAATTATTCAGATAACCTTTTCAATGTGAAAATGAAATATTTCGTTTCCAAACCTGCCCTGAAAGAGTTTTTTATTGTTTGTTCTTCAAAGAATCACCCTGTATTGGGTATCATAATCTCTTTTGATCCTGTGTTTTCTTATCGAAGTGTCGAAAAAAGTAACAATACAAAGCTGAGATACGTCAAAACCGCTATTCTGGAACGTGACCTCTCAAAGCGCAACCGACGCAACCGTAATCAATCGAGCCGAGCTGGAACAATGCAGTGGCGTAGGTGGTTCTCTTATCTACCAACTATACTCGCGCGATAGTTTCACTAGTGGCGTTTTTTTTATCGTCTGTCACGATCTTTAGGTCATTTCAAAGAATATATGTCAGATGTCTTCTTGATTATCTCAAAGAATATTGATTCTCCATATAGTTTAGTTTTAAGCTGGGATTTTTTCGAAATTCTGTATAAAATTGGGTGATAATGGTGATGTGAAGATAAATGAACAGGTTGAAGCAGATAAAATAGATATTTCGGAAATATTACCTTTTAGTTCCTGATATGAATAACAATTGACATCTTACAGCAGTGAAACTCTCACATTATACAGTGAAAACAGTATTGAAAAAACCAATTCTAATACTTTTAGGGATGAGTTTTCAAAAGTTATACCTGGAGTCTCAGAGTAAAAAGTAAACCTATAGATGCATTTACGCATCTGTTGACGCAGCCAAGTAGAATCTGTTTATGCACGCGATGACGCGAACAACATTCCGTCGTTGCGAATTTGTGCCGTATCTTTATTCCGTATTGGAATAATATTGGTCTACCGCTTCCCTACTCTGATACTTACGGCTAGCGTCTGTTACAGACCATTCCGTCAGTTTGTCAACATCCTATGTTAGTGTTTAGTTCTCGATGCATCGTATTTACATTTTCATTTTGATTTGACGTTCCCTGAACTGAATTATTTTACTGATTTGGTGGAACTTTATTGTTGCTTTAGGATATTCCGGTTATTATAGCTATGGCAAAATTACGAAAATGCTGTATTATGTTCTGAAATTTTAGAAATGAAAATCAAAGCTATGGTTTACTTCACCATAGTACGGCAGTGTGCTTTCCATTTCAGTCTAGAGCATGGTTGATTACAATGCAGTACTACTCACACGTAGGGGCATCTCTATGTACTTCTTACCCTGAGCCTGGAGTATTTCTCTTATTTTGAGCTGAAAAATATCGGTTGAATTCCTAGCGATGTTCATTCAAAATCGTGAATATATTAGGTATACTTCCGAGGGGATTCAGCTAAAGATTACGGAGATTGATTATCGTGGTAGTTGCGAGGTCTGACTATGTGAGGCCCGGGCAATCCAATTTTCGCATGATTTCAATGTAGATGACTAATTATCCACTTCATATGCGAATTGGTATAAAAAAATAAACACAAACAGAACTTTTTGTTGATTTTTCCGGGCTGAAGAAGAGCAACATGACCAACGCAGTGGCGTAGGTGGTTCTTTCATCATTAAACTAGACTCTCAGCGTAGGATTACTAATGACATTCTATCATCATCTTGTCATAATCCTAAGGTCATTTCAACGAACATTCGACAGATATCTTCTTGATTATCTCGAAGAATATTGGTTTTCCTAACTTAAGTTTTCTGCTGTGATCTTTCTGAAGATTTAACATGTTTTTTCTTGATTTTGAATTCTTTATTTCGATAATATATTCTTTTCTCCATGTACGGTTCATTCGACTGATTATTTCGTCTCTTTCATAATCGTCAACATTTAAACTTCTCCAAATGTGAGTTTGATATGGTTTAAAGCGTGAGATCCACACTGGAAATGAGAGTGATGTTTACCAAGAATGTTGCTAAAAAGTTTTTTCATTTTCAGAATTTTCACTTCATCCCTAATAAATCACATAATCTTTATCACAAAAATGGTTGAGTAATAATCGAATTTTTGCCGTTGGGTGAAACATATTTTATGAAAATTGTCACTTACAATATGTAGATTTTCCAGACTCCTTGGGTTTTTAATCAACAAAGTTCTTCGATTTTCATTTGTGTTCGATTTTCATGAATTCGATTCGGCAATATATTTTTTTTAGCTTTTCATTGAGTTCACAATCTAATTCTGTTGAATTGTTGAGTAAACATACTGAATGAATTTGACATGTAGGAAAAAAGGTTATTCACACTTCTTTATAACACTCTATTTAAATCTTTTGGCTAAATTATCTGCAATTATCTGAATTTTAATTGATTTCTTGACAGGTCGTTTATAAAGTTGTTTTCCTAACCCTGCAGTTTCTGTTGATGTTCATCAGAGTGTGCTTTAACTTCCTCTGTGATGGAATATATTCTTAGATCATTTTGTATGTTGAAATTGAAAACGTACCAGTGTGCATACACTATAGGTCGCAGATTTTTTTTTTAATAAACTCTGTAGAACATGAGTGTTTGATAGATTTGCACAACTCCAACATTGAATTCCACAGGTCCATATCGGTTCAATGAATGTCTTGTAGATTCGATTCTTGTCTGGGGTTTCTGCCTAAGAGCCAATACATATTGCGAATCTTAAATTAATTTGCTTACTTTTTACTTGGATGTGTTGTTTTCAAGTGAACCGTGGATCCAAACGTATGCAGATATAATTATTTCTCGGCTCTGACTGGTGAAGGGAGGGCAGAGGTTTCTTTTGTTCGTGAATGTTTCTTGGCCTGTTTCATTTTCATTCATTTTCAAAATCCATTTTGGACACCTTGTATCCTAGGTCATTTAGATGCTGGTGGAGGTATCCGTAAGCTGTAATAGCATTCTTGTGATATGCAAGTGTTGCTACATCATCTGCGAAAGAAGCCATCGTAGTTTTTCGGTGTGTTGATGGGTCAGATGTATAGAAATGGTATAAAAATGCGCCAAATATGCTTCTTTGAAGTAGCATCGAACTTATTTAGAAGGAATTCGATTTTGCCCCTCTATATTTTACTGCAAAGCGTCTGTTGTTATCAGATATGATCGTGATATCAGATAGAACGTTTGAGAAAGGAGGTTTTTCAATTTGGTGTCATACCTTATCGAATTCCTGATGGGACGAGTCCAGAAATATTGCTGAACAAAAATTGTTATCTTGAAAATTTTTTGCCTTATTAAACACCCAATGAAATCAATCAATTCGAGGTCATCTGATTGAACACAACCAATCACCGCCTGATTACACTGAAAACAGCCCATGGGCGAGATTTTCACTCTCGTTACCATTATGATGCATTTCGATTTTGACGTTTCTATATTTGATATTTCAAAATGCCTCAATTTGGTTCCAACCATAGACTAACTAAATTTAGTTTGTCTATGGTTCCAACACTGACGAAAATATTAATGAAATCATACAATCAAACATACCAATAAATACCGTTCGCAGTAAAAAATTTGTATGGGGAGCATTTATGGAGTTTTGTGATGAGAGAAATTATATATTAGATGGAAATAGGACACCAGAAGAATTGGCATTTATTTTGAAAGATTGGGCTGTAAATATGAGAAAAAAAGATGGTACAATGTTTAAAGAAGCAACAGTTAAAACCATGTGGTAATCAGCAAAAAATTTTCTATCCGAATAACCCTCGGACATTGATAAATGCTCAAAAATTTCTGTAACAGATTTCTCAAGCTTGTTGCTTGTAGAAAACAGACCTCCGCCTGCGGCGTCGCTCTGTTTCCAAGCAACAAGCTTTCAAAATCTGTTATAGAAATTTTTTCGTACAATGTCCTTGGGTTATTACTACTGAAAACTTGTTGAGATAGCGTTGCCCATTCGATGGATCTGCTGTGTTGTTGAATGATTTTCTCTGAATCCGAATTGATGACCAGGGGCCTATTGCACCAAATACTTTGCAACTTTTCACTTTGCACGAAACGCATTCATAATTGAGAAGTGCCATGTGAAAAGTTAAGTGCAAGTGAAGAGCACTTCACAGAAATCAAATGTTAGGAGAAATGTTTTGCAACACAATTAATTTTCACTTTTGAAATTTGTCAGAATGCGAAGTGCAAAGTGAAAAGTTGCAAATTATTTCGGTGCAATAGGCCCCAGGTAACAGATCGTGCAATTTTATGTCGCTCGTGAGTCTTTTGAGAAGCAGAGTGTTTTTTTTATTATGTTGAATTCTTTTACTCGATTTTCTTCGGAGAGGTTCACGTTGAGGGCTCTGTGGATATAGCAACGTAAAGACTCTAATTTATGATTTTGTGAATGACGGGAATGTGCTAGAATATTGTGGTCTGTTTGGGTGGGTTTCCTGTATATTTCTAACTCGGGAAACCCGTTATTTGGTCTGAATATGAAGAAATTCAGAAAATTTATTTTTCTATTAACTTCTAGTTCTAGGGTGGAATTGATGTAAGGATGATGTCGAATGAAATTGATCACGGTGTGAGCATTATCAGAAGAACCTTTTAGCTGTTTTTACACAATTAATTTCTATTCCTATTTCTCCCCTAGTTCATCAGACAGTTTTTATTGCGACTGATCTTCTGCAACACCTTTCACGTCTTATTACCGACACAACTACTCAATGTTTATACAAGCAGACTGATATAGTCTCAGCACGAGTTCTCAAAAATCTTTTCTGCCTACACCAAATATATTTCCGCCACTGTCACAACCAAACAGAATGCATCAGAACTCAAATTTATTCCATCAGTTCCCCTTTGTATCGATTCACACTTCAATTTCCAACCCAGTGCTATCAATCCACAAATGCATCTCGAGATATGGCTCTACCGTCGACTTGTCAGAAACCAAGGTTTTCCAGTAAGCGAAAGGAAAAAACTCAAGTAAGTTTCTCCGACAAAAGCAATTTTCACGATAGTCTCCAATTTTCCTTCACATCTTCTTTCCAGGTTGTGAGAAAGACGTAATGAAGCACGTGATATGCTCTCGATCGTAATTTGGAGGTGAACGGGAGAACTACGACGACTTCACTGCGGAATATTATTTATACGAAACCACGAAGTGTATCGTGTACGAGACCAGAAATCTTGCCATTGCCTGAGAAGTTACATGGGCGTGAAAATTTTCAAGGAAATTTTATTTGACTCTATAATGCTGCAATCATTGAGATTCCATCTAAAATCCTCATTTTTTTCAACAGTATCGTTCAAAAATCAAGGAATAATAATTACTTGCAAAGTGTGAAGCCAGACTTGAATTACTTGAAATGTTCAATCATTACATGCTCAGCTTTCATAACATTACGTCCATATTTTATCGAAGTAACTTTTTTTTGGAATTGACCAGAGTAAATTTACGTTGAAATTAGTGAATCTTTTTAATTGTGCGGGTACCATCATGCATAAATTAAATTGAAATATTTCACTGTGAAGAGGCATGGACAGTTTCACAATCAAAAACAGATCACTTTCAGATAATATTTCTGAAAAAAAAAGTTTTTCACTTCCAGTCTGTGGAACATAAATATCTAAAAAATGTTTAAGATGAAGTGCTCCTGCGAAAATCTTTGCCCTTATTTGTCAAGAGCAAACTGGTTTTGAAAAAAATTGTTGCCCAACAGTAAAACTGAAAAAAGAAATAAATTAAAAAGAGTAATAAAACGTTTCAGTGTCTATATCAGACACCTTCTTCAGACAAACTTGTAAAATCTTCAGAATTGTGTGTTTTTTCGTTTGCAGTCTAATTGACAATAAGACTGCAAATGCAAATGTATTGAAAATGAAAGCCATGACCGTAAGGAACAACATCAGCAGTGTTCGACGGCTTATTGAAGACAGCAGACGTCGTACCACTTCTGAAATTGAAAGTGAGGTCGTGATAAGTTATGAAAGTACTTACTCCATTTTCACAGAGAAGCTAGGGTACCGTAAGGGTTGCGCCAGGTGGGTTCCCCGCCTTCTCATAGCTGACGAGAAATAGCATCGTTTTTAGATGTATGGGCGTCTGCTTGAACGATGTCGGGAACAAGGAGACCAATTTTTCACTCACATTCTCACCTGTGATGAAAGATACGCATCACTACACCCCAGAGAGTCCCCCCAGAGTCACAGAATGCTTTGGGAGAGAATGCATTGGGCGATAAACTTGTGAGTGCGAGAAACTAGCCTCGTTGAAGCCTTCACAGATATTGAATTTCATCAGATCTCTGGAACTGTGATCAGAACAGCTCTGAGAGAGGGCACAATAGATCTTGAGGTCGCAGTGAACTTTAAACTTCTTTTTAAACTATAACTATAACCATCACCCCAGAGTCTGAACAAACGAGTAAGAAGTGGAGAGAAAAACGAAATGCGAAATTGACAGATGTACCTCATGCTAAAAAATCCCCACGAGCTTTTCCTACTCCTGACAAACCAACCCAACAAAAAAAAGAGGGAACGTTTTTCTTCAACTATTGTGCCTAAAAATCGAAAAGTCTCGTTTATATTTGATTTGCGATCGTAGATGTGACTGGAAATGATTCCTCAAATAGCTCTTGAAGAGATTGAGCACCTTAAATACCGTATTTTCCTAATTTATTGGGAAAACTTTATTCAGAACGAAAAAATTTGATCGTTCGATTTAATATGTTCATGGTAAGTTCATGATTTGGAATTGATATTTGTTGACGAATGTTTAAAATTGGCGCTTCGCCAATAACACCCTCCCTGGTACAGAATTTGTTCGATTGTAAAATCATGGAACTCCAAGACAGAACTTCGCGTACCTGACAGATCATAACCCAACTTCAGACCGATATGTCATAATCTATGTCCCTTTTCCGTTCTGTTGTTATTTGAGTAACCTCGATATATACATAATTTAAGTCATCGTTGAGGTCTGCGGTATTGTGTGGTGAATTGTGATCAAACGAAAGGTAATCTGAATACCTATGTATTTTCATATTCTGTAGTACTCTGTTGATTAACCTCTCCAGGTTCAGCGTAACTACTTAGTTCAATCGATATTACCGATTACAAACGATCATCGGTATCTCTATTATGTTTAGAGGTATTATTTAGACCTCTCCTAATCTCTGCTAATGTCTCCGAATATATGCTTTTTCAACGAACAATGCTCCACTCGCTTCATTGTTCAGGTCATATTGTCTGCGTTTAAAGATTTTTGTCAGGTCCCAATCATTTCCCACTATCACTTAGTTTCTATTTATATTGCCGCGTATCATTGATTTAGTCATTTATATGGTCTGAAGTCATTTGAGTCCGCTCAAAATTTAGATTTGCTTTTTACCTTAGACCCCTCATTGATCGGAGGATGTATATTTCATTTATTGTGACCAGTGCTTTAATATTTGATCATTAGTTGCGTTTACATCGTCTGATGTGCATTTCTGAACAGCTAAATATAAGTGAATCTGAATTACCTTCGTTTATCTGGTCATCGAAAAATACTTTTCATAAGTTAATTCGAATTGTCTTTGTTTAGTTAGTCATTACCTAATTAGTTTCACAATTGTGAACAACGAATGAATGAAATGAAAATAATAGCTTTTTGCTTGTGAGCAAAAGCTTATGAGGTATTAAGGCATTTATCAATTCATTCTCATTCCTTTTGGATATCGCATGGCTAATGTATATATTCTCACACAAGAGGAAACAGGTAACTTCATAGTTCGTATATAAAGTACAATATTTGTTTTCAACCAACATCTAACCCTCTGAAATTACCTTGATTTCCAACAGAATACAACAAATTGAAAGCACCTGAATGTTTTTTCATCTTATCCACATTCAAGACACATACGGAGAACTTCTATAATTCTCTGCCCAATTGTCAGATCTGTGGCAGGAATAACCATTGCTGTTGAAAAATTTTTTCGGTGTGCCTAAGCGAGCTTTAAACCATGTGGTTATTAGTTATTTAGCATTTTACTATCCCAATACTGGCTGAAAATGATTCTAAACGCACAAGAGACACATTTTGATTTCCGGATGGCAGCCCAGCTCATGACTCTTCAGGGAATTTCAGTCATGTATCGTCCATTTCGCAATTAACGATTGTACACATTTCACATGCGAATTGATTTTCGTCGTAGTTGGCCAAAGAGGAAGCAGGCTGGAAAATATGGAAATCGAAATAGAAGCAAAATATGTGTTTTAACTAGCCTAGGCTCTATTTTCCATGGATGAAGTTCAAATTTGCGTTGCTGGACAGTCGAACACATTAATTACAACTACAACATCAGTCAAAAGTAAAGGCATCAGTAATGAACATGAACCATTTCAGACATCAAATACTTAAATGAAAAGACTGTTGTTACTTCCGAGTTCTTTTATTGGTAACTAGTTTCACTCAAAAACGTTCGAGTATCGTCAGACCAATCCCACTAAAATTCCAAAATACAATAGATTCAAAATATATACTCCACACAAAACATCTCCTCACCTGAACTCTCAACCAGATTGGTCGATTATTGAATTAGCACAAGAATTATTATAATATTCAAACATTTATCATCAATCACATACAAAATTCTCAATTTTCTAAAATGGCCACTATAAACATAGAAAACAAATAGGGAGCTAAAATCACAGAACAATAACAACGTTTTTTCGACATATTTTTCTATGATGAACATTTCATTAAACAATCATTACTAAAATCTATATCTGAGCAGTCAAAATTTCAAACTTTTCTAAACCATCAATGATCCAACTATTAACATTAGCATGTAGGATATCAAAATAATCATCTTTTTCAAATTCATGTTGGCATTCATACAAGTGGTTTCCAAAATGCGAACTATCATAATTACTTCCTAATCTTAAACTTCTTGAATGTTCTTTTATTCTCTGTTCAAAAGTACTCATTGTTCCTCCTATATAATAAGCTTCACATGTGTTACATATTATCAACCTACATATATACTCCACTCGTAGTCAGTTAATTATCTTTGTCCTTATTATTCATCAATATATTCCCAATACTATTTGTTGGTTTGAAAGTTATTTTTAAGGTGGATGCTCTTTCTAAAATCTTTTTATCTTTGATGAAATTGTTTCAACGTATGACAACGGAATGAACTTATTATTCTCTTGATTATTATGTGTTAAAAATTTTTTCTGGATAATCTTCTTCTGTATCTTATTCCTCAGAACTTCCTCAACCACATCTTCACTGAAACCATTAATTCTCGCGATTTGTTTTATAATTTTAAGTTCATCATTGATCTCATCTTTATTCATAGGAACATTCAAAAGTCTCTCCAACATGCTATGAAAATTAGCCATTTTGTGTGTAACTCTGTCGTGATTCTGTTGAAATTGAAATGCCAGTCTGAGTTGGTTTTCTATATTTTCCAAAAAAATGTTTTGTCTTCTTTATTTCCACTTCCAATTTCAAAAAGTTTGCTTTGCTACCAAAATTCTCTAGCTTGAAGTTTATAAATTGAACACAACCATTAACATATTTCAAAAGTTCATCAAGTTCTTCATCTGTTCCCTTCCCCAACATTATGGTGTCATCTACTATGAGAGCTATATAAGAATTATTCTTAAAGAAATATTCACTCTCAAAATGATCCATACATTTTTCCGCCAAAATTGGAACAACGGGGTTCCCATACCTAATCCATTTAACAGTTCATATATTTTGCCATTGAAGATAAAAAAGTTCTGACCAACACACATTACCAAGAGACGTTTTACTGCTTCCACCATTTGATCACTCATTTCAGTATCTGTGAGTTCTTCTTCAACTTTATTTGATATTTCATTTCTAGGATAACGTTTATGTACAAATTTTCAATATCCATTGTCACAATTTTACAATTATCCTCTACTTGTATATCCTTAATTTGGTGAATAAGGTCCAAAGACTTTTTTACAGTATGTGATGTTATGAATTTTGTACTACTTTTTAATATCTTATCCAACCATTTTGCTACATTGCTACATGCAACATTGAAATGAGAAACCACTATTGGAATTTTCCCCAATATCTTACTTTTATAAATCTTCAACAAACCATAAAGTTTTGGTAACTTAGTATTGTCTATTCTAAAACTTTTTGAAACTTCCAAACCTTTCCTGATAGATAGTTCTTTGAGAATATTTTTTTTTGTATGATTGTTGAAATGGATATTATCTTTTCTATTATTTGATTTTGAGCTATGAAGTCTGAAACATTTCTAACATAATCTCCTGCTTTCAAAAATGTGATACTTTTACCTTCGTCAGCTTTTGTCAGTACAATATCATTCTCCCTCATCTTTCTCTGAATGGATCTTATAGTTTTGTCATCATAACTTCTTTTCATTTTTCTGCTTTTTATCCTCTTAGCTTCCCTTCTAAACAGTGATTTTTATCTCACCCTTACTTCATCCTTGTTGACAATTTTTTTCTGTATAGTCTTCTCAACTTCAATTACCAGTTTAGCTAGATCAACCAATCTAGATTTTTCCATTTTTTTATTGAATTTCAATCCCTTCTTCAACAAATCTAGTTCATTACTGTCAAACAAAACACCAGTAAAATTTGTTGTATTTATTGTATCGTATACTTATTCTTCCTAGGTTATTCAAGATATTATAAACCATCTCCGTTCTGGAAAGGTCTTTGCGATAAAAACATTATTCCTCCCAGATTCCAACATGAATACAGATTAATGAAGACGTCAACTACCCCAGATACACTACCAGAATCTGATGAGGAAGATGAAGACGATGAAGAGTCTTAATAATATAATAATATTTCAATAATGTGCTTGCATTTAATTAGATATATTATTGAATACTTTAAATACCCATCATGATTTGTGATTATTTCACCAAAGAGAATTATGTTCCAAGTTTCCTTTATTTTTGATAATATTGAATGACTGTTTTGTTTTTTACCAATAAAAGTTTTGATAATTATTTATTTTGTTTCGTTAAACTGCATCTGGCCAAAAAAATATTTTATCTTAAGGGCTAAACTTAAGATATTGATCACGAAATGAAAGTATTTCTGAATTTGCCGAAATTATCGTAACAGCTGCACTCACGATGTAACCAGATTTAAGAATTATTTTTGCGGACGGCAAAGTATCTTAAGTACAATAGCGAAAAAACTGAAAAGATTTTTAAGGAAATTTTTGATTTTTTTGTGAAATACCATCAAAATAGGTTCAGATGCCAAATTTTATTTCAATCGAATTCTTCTGAATACGATAACTGAAAAATCTGCTCTACTGTAAAATTCAGTATTCGAAGCTTACGATGTTCTGGAAAAATGTGTCGATATAAACCATCTCTGTTCTGGAAAGGTGATGAATATTGTCCTCTATTCCAATTGCAATACATTTTAAAGAAAATCTATCTGACTAGGCATCTCACGAGTCAAGTCCTGAATTAAATTTTCAGGAGTATGGTACAGTATTACTTAATTCCAGAAAAGTTGAAGGTGGCTCTTTGCGATTGGATATTGCTCTTCCTGAGTATTTCCATACGTCATTAATTGGATTGATGTCAGGTGAGTTTGATGACTAGTTGTCCTGATATTATTTTCTCAATTGATGTTTGGAGCTCTTGGTGTACTGTGTGATGGGGCGTTATTATCCTGATCCTGCTCAATATGCACAATTTCTGGGGCGAAACTGAACGGTTCTAGTCTGCCTGGACATTTTCGAACCCTTTCTCGTCGAATAATACTTTGTAAACCCAATCATGACTTGTCCAAACACAAACGTTGCGCCATTGTGGTGACAACCAGAGTTGGTGGTATTTTTCTCATTGACATTTTAATCACGAAATTTAATTAAAAAAATTGCTGAATACAACGTAAAAGGTGAAAGCCACACAAAGACCTCGGCAGTCGACGACGCGACGCTATAAAAATAAAAAGGACCACAAATGATTTATGAAAAGAAGGACATAAGATACTTATAGCTGGATTCGTTCTTGGAATAGTTATTGAGGTAGATAATGTTTGAAAGAGATATATCGAATCACGAAATAGGGGATGCTTCTAAACAAGAAATAAGAAGAGCAGTATTATGAAGTCAGAATAGTGCGCTAGTTCGTATCGTAAGAATGATTATTTATATTTGTGTTCGTTGAGAATACTTCTTCTACTACCATTCTATCTACCATTAAAAGGAATCACACCCCTACGATTCACAGTTCAAATTGTTGTAGCGTTTTGTGTTACCTACATACCTCCAATTGATATGCGGTTTTCAGGAATATTTCATGAAAATTATGATCAATTGCGCTAACTAGAAAAAGTAGCAATCAGAAACACAGGGAAAAAAATTCGCGGTATTTTTCACACTTCTCAAAAAAAATCATTGATAAGTGTTGGCGCAATTAATTCATTCATAACAACACTTTTCCACTAAAAAAACAAGTATAAATAGACAGTAAAACCAGTAATCTTGATTTCAGATATTGAAATTACCGATTCTCATATTATGTATTATGTGTTGTCTATGTCTTGATTGTAAGTTCAATCTAGGACAGTTTGCTCGTTCCGGCAACATCGTTCGTTTGAAATACATACAGTTGATGTTTTCTGTGCAGTACGCATTAGGTACATTTAAGGTTGACGCTCACTTGGACGAGACGAGACGAGACTAAGCGAAGAGTTGTTTTCCGCAGGCACGATTTGCACTGAATCAAATGGGTAGACGCTCACTTGGGAGGCGCGAAGCGAAGATCAGAATCGTTAGGCGCGAGGCAGATTAGACGCGCACTTGTACGAAGCGAAGCGGTCGGAAGGAACGCGTCGTTTTCCGCTGGGATCTTTTGGCATTTAAATAAATGGGTAGACACGCACCTAGGAGACGCGAAGCGAGGATCAGCGAGGCGGCGAGTCGTTGGTCGCCAGGAAGATCTTTGGGGCATGTGAGCGAAATTTCTCAAGGCGGCAAGTAGGTATCCGACGGCCGGGAAGTTCGGCGCGCTGTATTTCCAATTTTGTACTCGAATTTTGTCAATGGGGAAATACACAGTTATTTTTGAATTTGTGTGAAATGAGTTTGTTTTAAATGGCTCATGAGAGTGTTGGTTAGAATTTTCTCGATTGAGATCTGGAAAAACGAAATTTATATACAAAACGAACAACATTAATGTATTTTGTACAACTCTGAATGTGAATTCAAATCGTCTGAAGGATAGGTATTTTATTATGTAAATACAACAAAGTATTGAGGAACCCTTCTTCCGAAGAAATTAAAATATCTAATAGATGGAAATTGTGGGAATAATTCCTTGAGGGATATATATATATATAATATATATAATCATATCCATTTAACCACTAATGGTGTAGGGTACACATTAAACATCTCATCTTCTCTCATGTACGAACTTCGACCATTGTTTTCTTGTCTGCTGCCATTTTTCTGCCACTCTCATCCATGTTGTCCTCTTTCATTTCACGAATGATTTCTTCCATTTGTTTATCCAGGTCTTATCAGGTCTTCCACGTTTTCTCTTGTACACAGTTCTAGCCTCCCATATTTTTCTGCCGGTCTTTCACAGTTCATCCTATTCAAATGCCCCCACCAACTCAGCTTCTACTCTCATAAAGTTCTCAATTGGATCTATTCCTATGTCTTCTCTAATTTTTTTCGTTTCTCATCTTGTGCATTCTTGTAACTCCCCTTACTTTCCTGAGATACTTCATTTCCATCGCCGAATTGCTCTTTTGTCTTCTATCTAGGACTAGGACCCATGATTCACATGCAAAGTGAGTATTGGCCTGTAATACTGCCTTGTAAACATCATCTTGGTATTCCTTGATATTTCCTTCCTGCTCATGAAATTCTATTCATTGCATGGTAACAGCTTTAATTGAGGGATATATGATATGCAAATATTGAACTTTCGATTACTACTTGCTTTGTTTTTTTTAATCGGTTAAAGAGAAAATAAGCATTTCGTATCAATTATTTATATTTAATTGTATTCCTGGATGAAGAACTACGAGAATTTCATTGGAAAATTCCCAATTAAAACATGATCATGACCAAAAACACGACGATTCTTACAAGTGTTTCATGGCTGACCAAGGCCGTAGCGAGGGGGGGTCCGGACCCCATTGAACCGAAATTTTTCTGAAGTACAGGACTAGAAAAATTGTCATTCTGTCATTCGGTCAGCCTTGTGGCTGACCATACCCAAAAATAACCAGGGACAGCGCCATATTTTACCGCCCCGGCAGAAGTATATTCAGAATAAATTGAATATAAATTAGTCTGATTTGAAGCTTATACAGGTAAGCGGTATGCAGCAAGGTAATAAAAAATGCAACTTCCCAGAACTTATTACTGGAAATTTTTCGATATTTTCGTAGGAAAAGTATTTTTTTCTGAAATCACCAGAATGAAGGAATTAGATTAATACTTAATTTTTTCAATCGGTTAAAGAGAAAATAAACATTTCGTATCAATGATTTTATATATAGTTTTAAAAAAATAACTCTCGGTTTCTGTCACCCTTCGGTTCTCGTTGGAAGACAACATAACCTCGATCTAAAATCTATTACTTTTTTCCCTTGTATAATACATAATTTTTTTCTGTGTCTGGAAAAATGACGATGGAAAGAAATATAACTTTTCACGAAATTAATCCGGCAGAAAAGTGAGTACTTTTTTCCCGGATACATACATACACTCACTTTTTTCCCGGGGAAAAAGTAATTTCGAGAAGAAAAGTTATATTTTGTAACTTGCCAACAGAGATAAATGTCCAATTTTTTCCACGTCACATATTTTTCTTTCATTCCTATATAAAAGTGAGACGACGAAGCTATTTAAACAAGATTATGACCAAAAACACGATTCGAACAATAGCTCTACCCTTGTTCATTCGGGTAATCAGCATGCAGCATGGGTAATAAAAATTTATTGCGGCCAAAAAATAGGGGGGATTTCTTCCGATGGCTGATCGTCGCATCGCTTCGTCCAAGTGCTCGTTCCCAGGCGAACTAACGCGTCGCTTAGTCTCGTCTCGTCTCGTCCAAGTGAGCGTCAACCTTTACACTTACGGGCTCTCGCGCGGGTTTCGTTTCAGATGTTCCGCAAAATAATTTAATTGAATCGCGATATACGCGAGATGTGGGCTTTGTTGAAGTTATTATCGGATTTTAGATATAATTTATCACATATAGCAAACTCTGAAAAAAAATCTGTCAAATTAAATTTAATGTCATTATAATCTTTTCCTTCAGAACGTTCCTATTTTCTTCATTCAATAAATCCTACAGAATTACATATGTTTCAATAAATTATGAGATCAGAGCGCTTCTGGGGTGTTTTCTGTAGATAAGGAGTGAATTAAAAGTATGGGAAATCGATCTTATTCGTCACATCAAACATTTGAATGGCGAAACTGATTGGCCTATATGGAATCATAAAATGAGAGACTTACTGGACTATCATGAAGGAGCTCTAGAAGTTATAGATGGAAAATTAATATAACCAGTTCATCCAGGACTGGGTGGAAAATCGAAAGAACTGAAGATATACAAAGAAAAAGCAGATTTGTGTAGAAGAGCAAACAGTTATGCAAAATCTATGATAGCAAGTGCTGTGAGTGATGTGGTATATCAGAAAATTAAGGACAAAGAAAGTGCTCGTGAAGCATGGGTGTCCTTGAATCAACAATTTGAGGCTACGTCTCAAGATCAACTATTTCATTTATGTACCGAATTCTTTTCATTCAAGTAGACCAATAGTGAAGATGTTTCCACACATATTGCCAAGTTGAAACGCCTATTCAATGACCTTAATAATGGTTTGAAAACCAAAGGAAAAAATGTTCTTTCTGACTTTATGATTATCTGTGAAATTCCCCATATTCTTCCAACTGCATATGAAACTTTTCGTTCAAGCTGGATGCTTTAAACAAAAGACCTAGACAAATCTATAGATGAACTGTCTGTTTAGCTATGTATAAACGTAATTTTACCAAATCTAAAAATCAGGAAACAAAAGAAAATTCACAAGATATATTTGGTGGATAGATAATGGCGCATTTGGCTAATTGAATCTGCTCAACAAATAAGAGCAGCTGGTTAAGAAGTTCTCAAAGCTATAGGAAAAGGCACTATAAAAGCTACCTCAAATCGTGGTTGGAATTCAACGAAAGTAATTACTTCGCATGACGTACGCTATGTGCCAGAAACTTATTTTAAGTTCTTGCAGCGCAAGATAAGAAAGAACTTAAATAGTATTTTTGAATCATCTGCTACACACTGTTGACTGAAAATAAATGATAAAATAATAGTAACTGGAGATAGATCCATAGGAGGTGGCTTATTCAAGAGCTCAATTAATCCTATAGAGAAAATGCGTGATTGTGAGAATAATATGAATTTAGCAATTTCTGATAATTATACTCTTCAGTTATACCACGAACGATGGGGACAGTAGGATATTCGCCATGTACAAGCAAAATTCGAGAAAGAATTAAATATAAATATCAAACAAGAAAAAAGTACTTGTGAACCGTGCATATTTGGAAAAGCTCATTGTTTGCTTTTGGGTACAAGAAACAAAGTGAATGAACCAGGTGAACTTATTGTAGCAGAAATTTGTGGACTGTTCGACAAATCTTTTCAGCAGAAAAGGTACCTGCTTGTCATCAAGGATGTTTATACAAAATATCGGTATGGATATTTTCTGAAAGAAAAATCTGAAGCAAAAACTGCCTCAGCAGAGATGTTATTACATTGCAGGACCTTGAATCACACAATTAAATTAAAGAAGTGTTAAGTGACAACGGCGGAGAATTTGATAACCAAGAAGTGAGAGTCATTTTGAAACAGAGAGAAATTGTTCAAAGACTCACTGCACCATACTCTCCCCAGCAGAATGGAAGCGCAGAGAGGAAAAATCGGACAATAATGGCCAGGACGCTGAAAAACTTGAATCCTGAAGCGAATTTTCCTCCGAGTCTATGGCAGAATTTGTTAACACTGGAAAGTCATCAGTGGATGGTGTAAGTCCATATGAATTGTGGAATGGTAAAAAACCAAGAATAAAACATTTGAGAATAAAAGGTTCAAACTGTTATGCTCCGTAAATATTTCGGCATGCTTATTACGAACAGAATAGCTTACTTTCCTTCAACTCTATAAGGAACGAAAGAAGAAATACGTAATCAGCGAATGTAATGTACTAGACAAAGATGGTCTGATAACCCGTGTCGTAGTGATGGCATGTAATGGGGGTCCGGGAAAGGACGTAAGCGCATCGGAAAAAGTCACATGGTGTGATTCCCTCTATCATCTCGATGTAACGATTCCTGAGAAAAAAAAAACACGAAAGTTTCATTTCTGGCGAACATGCCAGTATCATTCTACTCGCAGTTCGGACATCAAAACATTTTGTATAATGCATATCTCAATTGAACAAAAAAGTAGCATTCATCAGGCATAATTCATGATAGAAATGAGGAACGCCTTGGAGGGAAATGGTACTTTCCGTAAAGTAACTATTTCGAGAATTGCTCGTAATTTATTTCTGATGTTTTTAATGAATAGGAAAAGAAACGCAAATGTTACTTTCCTAATTATCTGAAAAAAGCAGAACTCGGTCTAAATTAGATCAATTGGGTTTTTGCAGGTTTGCTAAGAAATGTGCAATCTTGCAATTCAACCTTTTTCAAGGAAGATCCTTTAAAATCCTTTAGGCAGGAATTGAAAGCATCCAATATGAAGATCGTTGATGTTGTCTTCATTCCACCTGACATTGATAGTCAAACTGACGAAGAAGATATTGATGAAGATGTTCTGATCTCAAATGATCAACCATTAGATATTCCTGGTGCAATAGAACTATTCTAACATTGTGAAGAAGATTTATTCGACTCTCTGCCATTGTCTTACTTGATAAGCATTTGGAGAAATACACAGAATATAGATGATTATGCAAGGATGATCCCTCCTAATGGACAAGTGCGCCTCATCACATCACAATAAAAGATACTGAGACATACCTGAACACTCTAGAGGAAGTGAAACTTGATATAGGTAATCATCACCCGTTGGAATTATTTGAATTATTTTTCGACAAGGCTGTAATTGCTACCCACTCTATGAAAGTAAACAAGAAAGTTATGGTTTTCAGGGCATCAGGGTCAATACCTACAAGTATAAGATATACACAGCGAGGGCACTACCCAGCTAAAATGGATAAGCAATTGAGATGCAAGGAGTGTCATCGAAAAGTTCGCTGACAATGTATAATGTGCAAAACTAGTTTATTCCTAGAACGAAACTGTTTCATGAATTTCCATACAAAATGATGTGATTAACATATTTTCATAATTGAGTAGTATTTTCCGTTCTTTCATTCCACACAATAAATGTTTTGTTATGCCTATGATATTTTTTCCTCCACTGCGCTTCAGACCCCATATATGCCCAACGTCCTCATATAAGGACACACCTTTAAATTGAAAAAAACAAACATGATCGTCAAAATTTCATTCATCATATACATGTTTTTACAGTTGTAAATATACAGGGTGTCCGGGGAATAACTGTACATACTCTTACCAGAGATAGAGTTGCACTAGCTGACTACTGATTGACTATAAAGAATTAATTTCTGGATTTCCCTAGAAAACTACAGGGTGTTTTTTCAACTTCATGGAAATACTTAGACCGTCATAAAATCCAAACTTATTGACAGATATTATTGAAACTTGGGAGGTTATTGGTACATGCCTAGGTCGAGTCAGAAAGATATCAATTATTTCATTATTCCACGGCCGGACTCATTAATCCTCATTTAAAGTGTTCAGGGTAAAAAAAATACTTTGTATTTCGAATTGCGAATAATTGATTCGCTGTTTAGAAAGAGGCTAAATTATGCTTCAATTTGTGGTATCGCTTAAAGTTGTCACATCAACAATATTTTTTTTTGAATTTGGAAAAAGTTCGAAAAATTGAATTTATTTACCTGAACAGGACTTAGTCACCTTGTGGAGGTCAAAAATAAATAATAAATTTTCTTTAAAAAGTCACTAAAGATGAGGGAGACTATAATAATTTGTTGATATACTGGGTGGTCACACTAGACGCGGATCTCATTGCGATGAAGTGAATGAAGGTATATTGCGAAAAAAACTATTGGCGACATGTATAGGGTATACGCATATTTCAAAATTATTCGTATGTATACTGGGTGTTCATTGGAAGAAGTGTCACTTTGGTCTATATCTTTGTTGTCGAACACCCGGTATACATACGAATAATTTTAAAATATGCTTATGTACACCCTATACATGTCGCCAAAATTTATTTTCGCAATATACCTTCATTCACTTCATCGCTATGAGATCCGCGTCTAGGGTGGCCACCCAGTATATCAACAAATTATTATAGTCTCCCTCATCTTTAGTGACTTTTTAAAGAAAATTTATTATTTATTTTTGGCCTCCACAAGGTGACTAAGTTCTGTTCAGGTGAATAAATTCAATTTTTCGAACTTTTTCCAAATTCAAAAATTCATAAAAAAATAATTGTTGATGTGACAACTTTAAGCGATACCACAAAGTGAAGCATAATTCAGCCTCTTTCTAAAAAGCGAATTAATTATTCGTAATTCGAAATACAAAGTGTTTTTTTTACCCTGAACACCTCAAATGAGGATTAATGAGTCCGACCCTGGAATAATGAAATAATTGATATCTTTCTGACTCGACCTAGGCATGCGCCAATAACCTCCTAAGTTTCAATAATATCCGTCAATAAGTTTGGATTTTATGATGGTCTAAGTATTTCCAAGAAATAGGAAAAACACCCTGTAGTTTTCTAGGGAAATCCAGAAATTAATTTTTTATAGTCAATCAGTAGTCAGCTAGTGTTACTCTATCTCTGGTAAGAGTATGTACAGTTATTCCCCGGACACCCTGTATATTGTTCTAATTTTGACGAAAAAATTCGAAAATTATTATCCATGGGCACAAACGGGCTAATAAAGCCTAATCAATGATTCAAATTCATTGGAGATCAAATCTCTAATTTCTATGAAAAATACAATAAAGGTGATTTGAAAGTATAAGAAGAAAGTTCGAAAAAGCACTGACGTGAAGTCGGTAGCTTTTGATCGCTTGTTCATATCAAATACGAAAACGATTAATCTTATTTGAATATCCTGACTGCTTTTAGTTTCATTCTATTCATTCATGATTTCACCTTTCCATTTCAAATCTTGAACCCACCTTGAAAATTTCGTGTCATTCCTTCCGTATATTGAATAGAATAAAATCAGCATTACAGCATTTCTTCAGAAAAACCAAATTTCAAATCATCGGATGTGCCCCTAGAAACAAGTGCGCAAAAAATGTGTTTCTCAGTCATATTCATAAAGATATTTTATGTCTTATGTTGTATATTCGAGAAATTCACCTGCTGTTACTAACTGAATCCAATTGTCCGATTGCCATAATATAGTGTTGTCTCTTTCTCAACCTTTGAAGTGGCAATATGGTAGGGAGCCTGCAGTTGGCGCATCGAATTATTCAATGTGTCGCCTGCCCTTGATAATCGACTCAAGTACTTGCGGTTGCAAACAATTAAAACTGCTTGAATAAAGCCTGTCGTAATGATATGAAAGAGAAAACACTACATTTTTGCAATAAGACTACTGGATTCAGTAAAAATTCTCTGTCTGATGCATTCTTTATCGTTTCCAATGTCAATTTCTAAACCTGTACAATTTGATTCGAAAGCTTCTAACACTCATTCAGGGGGGTTTAAAAGAATTTGAATATTATTGCAAGGATCATGAAGTTTTTTCAATAATGCTTTTCAAAATAGTTTACGAATAGTCAATTTAGCTGGACCGGTGGACCAACAAAATTCCATGCAGATCTAATTGTGTAGTAGTGAGTAGTGTGCTGTGCTTGTCGAAGGAGGACTTTATTTATTCATTTTCATTCACTCAGTTGTCAAAAAATTCTTTTTCAGGTTGGATCTTGAATCGAAATAGCTAACAGTCATCGATAATTGTTTTCTGGGTACTGTTAAAAATGGTAAACATTTTCGAAGAATTATGAAAGTTGCTTTTCTGAAACTTTTGAGCCTAAGTGTTTTCCAGACTACTGCTGGCGAGTGCTGGCCGAAATATTGAACAAAGGAAGTAAAGTTGATGGAAGTAGCCCAAATACTTTTTCAAGCAATGATACTATATATCAGCTTTGTTTAAACACTTCGATACTGCCTTAGTTGTAACTAATAAGTTGAAAGAATTATAAATTTAATTTTTCAGTTGTCAGACCCAAGGCAAATGAAAGAATTTTTTTCAGTTCAACTTCAAAATCATACAGTATGAAATGAAAATACCAAAACTACTGCATAAGCTGCATAGCCTCTCTTGACAATGTCTTAACTCTGCCATATTTACAGACGTGCTATGAACAAAAAACCCTTACTGAATTCCCTTTAATTGAATTCCAGCAAAAAAAGTCAGTAATAAATTTCCTTTCATGCCATTTCAGTGGAATTATCCCCATCGCATATCATTTAATCCTTATTGAGTTACAGAGTACCCATAACTTCGTGAATCGTTCGTATGGATATTTCAGTTTTGTTTCCACAGAAGGATTAAGCGGTGCTTTGAGTGCCACCTTTCATTCATATGTATATTATTCACTTTATTGTTTAATTGTCAACTGTGACCTCATATTGGAAACTGCCTTATTTCTCGCCATATTATTGCTATACGCACGATTTTGGCGTTAGT
Organism: Propylea japonica; assembly: GCA_013421045.1. Taxonomy (NCBI): domain Eukaryota; kingdom Metazoa; phylum Arthropoda; class Insecta; order Coleoptera; family Coccinellidae; genus Propylea; species Propylea japonica. Next base: position 60,616,130 of record CM024241.1, read on the forward strand.
TGCACGTCATTCAGAAGATTTCTGACAGGTTCAAAGGGTAAAGTATAGTATACTCCGTACACGAAAGGTTGAGCCGTCGGTTGGCCATGGAAATTTGGCATATTCCACTGTGTATATTAAAATTTTAGGTTATGTTCTTTATTTTCTTGTCAGATTGATACGCAATGTTGTCAATATTGCATAGAGTTCTCTGATAACTCGCAAGCTCGTCTGACGAGGCCAAGTATATTCGGCAACGTTGACTTTATTTTTCTCTATGACAGTAAATACTGCCAACTTCAGATAAATGAAGAAACGCCTACTATGTGCTCAACCTTTCGTGAACGGACTATATAGTAGTTATAGTAGTAAATATTTCGTTGTGGAAACCATGTGAACAATATGGCTTAACTCTCATACAAAATGTTCATTTAGCAATATTATTGTCAGTGGCGAAAGAGTCCATTATAATTAAATATAATGAATGTCAACAAAATGCAGGTTGTTTGAATATTCGACATGATCCTTGAAGGGGTCATGCTGCAGGTCATTTGCGACGAACTGAAAGCTTTTCAATAGCGGCCAAGAGTGAATGGTGACTGAAAAATTATCTGTCTGAAAATTCAATTGACGCCTTCTTGAAAATGAGGATTGAGGAATGGTCCACGAAAACGAATACATAGTCGGAAATCAATGATGGATAAAAAGGTAGTGACAATGGGTTGTTTCGAAAGAGAAATCACTGTGTGGAAACGTCTTGCCTGAAAATTCATTGAAAATTTTTTTTAATGCTGAAAAATGAGCTTTTACTAAAGAAGAGAAAGTGGTCTTCTAGAGGATTTCTGGCATTCTATCTAAATATATTCATCTGGAATCCGGACAAATAGAGAGTTTTAAGTGACTCATACTCTTTGAATTAACCGTGTTTTGCTGAAATAAACTCAACGTATATACAGGGTGTTTCATTGGGAAAGGGAAATACTTCACAGGTGCACAGGTGGCACCAAAACGGTTCTAGAGATACCCCATTTATTGGGTCTCACTGTCTTCGTAGCCGAGATACAGGGTGTTTTATGAATTTTGCCCGTTTCTTCCTGAGGCCGTACCAGACGAACCACCCGGTATATTTTCTTCATATTTGGAAAAAATGTTCCTAATTGAGATCCCAAACATATCATGCAATAACCGCCTCGAAAATCCAGGTCCGGGTTAACAAAAAATTATGAATCGTTTGAATACTCGAAACAACACCCTGTACATCGGAATTTTGAAAATCTGTTTTAATATTCGAAAACACCACTAAAAACTAAACTGAGACGTATACTTCAAATTTTCGCGCAGAAAGTTTTACTGTACAAATTTTCAAGGTAAAAGTGAAGTTTTTAGGAACTTGGATACCCGAAAGTGGTTTGAAGTGACTTCAACAATGAGTTATGAACAATATTGAATCCATAATTATTTCAACATTACTCTGTAATTCATTTTTACATTGGTACATTCTTTTTTATAGCTGTATACTTGAAAATTCAGGTCCGGGTCAACGAAAATTATGAATCGTTTGAATACTCGAAACAACACCCTGTATCTCGGAATTTTGAAAATCTGTTTTAAAATTCGGAAATACCACTTAAAACTGAACTGAGATGTACACTTCAAATTTTCGCGCAGATAGTTCCACTGCACAATTTTCAACGTGAAAGTGAAGTTTTTAAGAAATTGGATACCTGCATAGAGATAGAATAGAGAAGAGACGCTATAACATACAATTGTGTAAGGAAAAATGGAACCACTGGGCGGGGCTTATATATTACCAATATGGCTGAAAGTTCAGGGTTGAATTAAGTTGCCAGTTTTTTCTGTTTACGAATTTTACCCAAAAAATACGACTTGTTGGGTCTTTAGGAATCCTGTTCAAATAAGGTCAATTGAATATCAAATAAACAATTTTTCTTCAGGCGATAATATGCACATATAAAAAGATATCAGATTACCAAGACATACTAGCAAAAATTTCCATTGCGTATCTGTTCAGTACTCTCATCCCTACCTGTGATATGTTTTTCCTCTAATTTTCTTATCTGTCCCTTCTCTGCTTGTAGAAAGCCATACAGCACACGAGACCATTTCATTATTATTTATTAAGCACAAGAAATCTCAATTTAACTTGAAAAATGTACAAAAATCACTATTTTTAGAAAAAATTCAATGATTGTCAAAATTCGACGTATAGAGCAGTAATATGGCGGATCTGATACCACTTTCATTTTATTGATAGCAACTCTATACTATTCTATCTCTATGGATACCTGAAAGTGGTTTGAAGTGACTTTTAACAATGAATTATCAAAATATTGAAATCCATAATTATTATACGTTATAATGCAACTCACTTCTCAATAAATGAAAACTAATGTGGAAATGAATCACAAAGTAATGATGAAATAATTATGGATTCAATATTGTTGATAACTCATTGTTAAAAGTCACTTCTAACCACTTTCAGGTATCTTAGTTCTTAAAAAATTCACTTCTACGTTGAAAATTTGTGCATTGAAACTATCTGCGCGATAATTTGAAGTGTACGTCTCAGTTCAGTTTTTAGTGGTATTTTCGAATTTTAAAACAGATTTTCAAAATTCCGATGTACAGGGTGTTGTTTCGAGGATTCAAACGATTCATAATTTTCGTTAACCCGGACCTGGATTTTCAAGTTTACGGCTATAAAAAGGAAAACCAATGTTGAAATGAATTACACAGTAATGTTGCAATAATTATGGATTCAATATTGTTGATAATTCATTGTTAAAGTCACTTCAAACCACTTTCGGGTATCCAAGTTCCTGAACACTTCACATTTACCTTGAAAATTTGTGCAGTAAAACTTTCTGCGCGAAAATTTGAAGTATACGTCTCAGTTTAGTTTTTAGTGGTGTTTTCGAATATTAAAACAAACTTTCAAAATTCCGATGTACAGGGTGTTGTTTCAAGGATTCAAACGATTCATAATTTTTTGTTAATCCGAACCTGGATTTTCGAGGCGGTTATTGCATGATATGTTTGGGCTCTCAATTAGCAACATATTTTCCAAATATGAAGAAAATATACCGGGTGGTTCGTCTGGTACGGCGTCAGGAAGAAACGGGCAAAATTCATAAAACACCCTGTATCTCGGCTACGAAGACAGTGAGACCCAATAAATGGGGTATCTCTAGAACCGTCTTGGTGCCACCTATGCACCTGTGAAGTATTTTCCTTTCCCAATGAAACACCCTGTATATAACGGGCATTCGCTTTACGGCGAGATCTTCCCAAACATTGAAAAAAACGACGGGATTCAAAAATCGATATTTGTCACTGGTATATGGTCAATTGGATTGAAATTCCGTGGAAAAATTTAAACGAACGTTTATGTACCCAAGGTCAGAAGGTGGAGGTTTGATTAGCTTCGAGTTTATGGGGAAGTTTCAGTGGTTTTTCAAGACAATAATATTTTTGATACTAAAATTTCAACTCAAATATTTCTCTCGTCGGAACTCAGTATGGTTTTAATGTTACATTGTCTAGCTAGAACAGCAATAAGGTGGACCTCACTTCTCATAAAAGATTTGATCTGATGAACGTCATCTTATCAGATAAAAGTTATATTATCTTTTTTCATCATTTCCGACAGTGTTATTCAACGGTTTAGAAAATAGTCGCCTTAAACTTTGAACGAGTTTGATGTGAAGAATTGTTTTGATATAGTAGTCTCGGGAACATATCTTCATTTTCATTTAGTTGGAGCAAAAATTTTAACATTGTTCGGAGTGTTCTTGATTTCATACGAAACGCAAGTTCTGGTTTATTGAAGAGGAGTTTCATTCATATTCGAGTTAATTAGATGTTTCAGTAGTTTTCTGGAATAATAATACTCTCAATATTGAAATTGTTAATCCTTTGGGGAAATTAATGTCCTGAAAAAATTTCAGACTGTTCCAGTTTTCATTTTCATCTCTAATTCTTGACTTTCCGGCCAGCATTCTCCAGCCATCATCAAAAAGGACACTTTAAATTTGGATAGGTCAAAAAAACAAGTACGGTTACTTTTTAAGAATATTCGACACTTTTGACAGTTCTCGAACAACAATCATTAATGAGGTTGATTCATATTTTGATCAATTAAATTTTAAATTGTCCTAATTTGTTTCATCTATTACAACAAACGTATACTTATAATTAATTATTAGTTCCATATGATGCCCTTCAAGATCGCCTCAGGGGTAGATATAAACCACAAAAAGTTCATTCACTTTTCCTTTCACCTCACACATCGCACAGAACACAGCCTCAAGATGTGACGTTCTTCAAGCCTTTGAAGACAGCTTATCACCAAGAATGCGATAAGTTCATGAAAAGCAGAAACTTTGAAAAAATTAAAGAGACCGATATAGCCGAACTTTTCAGTAATGCTTATAATAGGGTTACCTTCATTGAGAACGCTACAAATGGAATTAAAACCACAGCAATTTTCCCCATCAACCGGGATGTATTTGGTGAAAAAGACTTCATACCTATTTGTGAGAATAATGAGTAGCAACATGAAACAAACGACCAAGAGGATAGATTTAGCAATGGCTGAATCAACACCTCCGTTCATTTTAGAATCGACCGAAAATAGGGATTAATTTCCTTCTCCAGTAGCTGGACCAAGTGGAATGAATTCAGGACGATCGAATGTCTTACGTGTTAGATTGTCGTCGAATTCATCTGATTCTGAACTGAGTTTGAAAGAAACTGTTGATGATAACTCTAGCGATGATTATGATGAAACAATAAGGATTAAGAAATAGAAACTTCCTTTCAAGAACTATGTCCAGTTTCCGTATGCGAGCCGAGAAAGTCACAGAGAAAAAAAACAACATTGCCAAGTGTTGACATCTACTCCATTGAAGGAAGAACTCGAAAAAAAGAAATAGAATAACAAACTAGGGATGAAACAGAAAAGTACAAGAAGTACTGCTGATTGTACCAGTGCCGAAAATGCTTCAGTTTATATATGTGATCTATGCGCAATGTAAATTTGCGTTGAAAATTTGAAATTAAATTTATCTGAACCTATTAGTACTTGGCCGATTTTCCCCTTCACGCTGGTCGATATTATCCTACCGGTCGAAATTACCCGATTTTTTTCTTATTTTTTATAAGGTATTTTATAGAGAAATTATAAATATTTTTGCAGAACCAATAGAATGTCTCCATAATAAATAACGTAATCAAGTAATTCATTTGCTTTTATCATATTAATCCAAAGATAAGAAGGCGATGTTTTCATTACCGCTTAAGTTGACGATATTTCTCCACTCTCCCCTATTAAAGTGTGGAATGAATGCTAACGCGTACGTCACACTCATCCACAAATTTTGATCATTTGAATTGGCTTATTTTGGTGGTTTCAGTGATTTTTCTCTTGAAGTTCGACTACGAATCAGAAAACGGATAATCGCTTTGATCTTCCGAGGGCTTCATAATTCCTCAAAAGATTTTATCCGGAAATCACTTGGAATTCCCATTGAGATTCGTATCATTTTGATCGATAATTCACCAATGTTTCCACTTTCCACATGCTCTATGAATTTCTCATAATAAAAACCAAAGCTGAGAAAATACTAATATTGAAAACCAAATGAGGATTTCCTACGAAAATATGTCCGCGTTTCATTCAGCAAACGATAAAACGATAAAATTCAGGTTACTGCTCCATATTTCCATTTCAATATCCGGCCTAACGTCACATTTTTCCATCTCGAAACTCTGGTAAAAATTTTACATAAATTTTCAGTTAAAACCTTTTATACCTGCAAACAAAGAGGGGTACATAAATATGAGATGCATAAACCCTGGTCATTATAGAGGACGGAATGGTCTCAAAAACTGTATAATAACCTGCAGAACCAAAATATGCATAACAATTACCTCTCAAATTCAACCCGTCGATTGTTGATTTTTCACCATTCTTCATTTTTGCTCTGGAAAGTTGATCTCCAGTTTTAATTAAGAGAGATTTACAGTTGCGGTTTTCAATTCAGGGATTTTGAATTCCTGCCTTTTACACAATATACCATTATTCGAATGAATTATATATAAAAATGGGACGACTGTTTTGCGAAAGCCTATGAAGTTGAGGATTTCATCTGAAATATTTCGAGCTTACGCATTCCGCACATTTCGTGAATGATGTTATTTAATCGTGTGATTTTGCGCGTGTGTTCCTAGGTATAATAATGTCCGTAGACTAGAGAAGAGAGAGGACGCGTAACGCTAAGCGTATTTGTGAAGCAATCTGCCACATAAATAGATAGACCATTTTCGAACATTTGGTAATATTCCTCAGAGCTGAATTTTAGAAATAACAGTTATTTTATAAATAAATTAATTTTAAAATCCAATAAACTAAGTACAACTTGAAATTAATGAGCAGAAAACAAACTTGAAACTTGTTTGTTTGCCACATAAATGCACTAAAAAGTGCGTCACTTTGGAACTAGACGAAACGGCTTTGCGCGGTATCCTCTCCCTTTCCCTAATCTAAGATAATGTCTGATAGTTTGGAATGAGCATTTCCAGTTGTCAAAATAAAGGATTCTTTTCATGTGAAAACATTGAGAGTAATGTTAAATACTTACCTATCTCATTATTCACCTTAAGTTTCAAAAACTTCCATATTTATTTGAATATTGAAAATGAGATTTTCATATTCTTACTCGCGCCATGATGACGATTTATAACACAATAGCCAATTGGCGTCTTTGAAAACAGTGATTCATCATTTTATCTATGAAGTAAATGCTAACAATCGAATTTGTTAGTTTTTTTCGGTTATTTCAGTATTTTTTTTCCAAAACGGGGTGAAGTGGGTACAAAAATTCAACTGTTCAGAAGGATGCAAGATTCTTTAGATTCGGAAATGTCAAATTATGTCAACAGGATGAAACAATAATATATCATTATTATATTTCTCGATCTATAATTCGCATCCATTCGATAAAAATATATCTCGAAGAGGAATATTAATTAGATTTGAGTTTCAGGAGAAATAGAACTAAGGATAGGCCGAAATTCAATGTTTAGGTGAAAGTTCGATTGATACAAACTCTCTATAATGAAGGTCTATGACGTTTGTATCGTTGACGAAAGCTGGAGACTACCTTATGACTGCAGAATTATGCAGATCACGCATAATATGTACCAATTTTCAGAGAAATCAAAAATTCTTGAAATGAAAATGACGGTTCGATAAATTCAAATTTTCTATGATGTTGAAGTATTTCACAAATAACAACAAATACATTTCTTTACAATGTCATACAAGTAGGAAGGAGCTCTTTGACTCTAGTTTGTGTTGGGAAAACAATAATTCAAAATTTATTATTTGAGCGCCTGACGCTGAGAGCTATTGGTGCTATTCTATTCATTTAGATTTCAACTTTCCTACTGAAATTAGAACTCAACCTGAAAATTTCTTGTGTTGATGTAATTGCCGGAATTGATCGAGTATATTAGGCCTTATTCGAATTTGTATTGTTGCGTTTTAAGTTGTATTAATTTATTTATAGTATGCTTTGATGAGAGTTGTCAGAATGAAAAATTAAAGAGAGAACAGTCACGTTCTTTCAGATTCCAATAAAGATTTGCATATTTTCCAGTTTTAAGCACTATTTTGAGTTTTACCATTCGAGGAAGTTACAGTATTATGGTTTTCCATATTCAAACACGGGTAGAAAAGATTCATTCTATTAAACAAATAATACTTCTGAAACTATTGGATATACAGGGTGTCCCATTACTCGACGTCAACCCGGAACCGGGTGAAAAGGCAAGTAATGCTGGTTGTCAGAAAAATATAAAAAAAAATCTGAGTTGCATGATTTTAAAATAATGGGCATTTAAAAAAACACGCAAAATTCCACACCCTGTGACAGTCTTTTCGCTCCTGTTGCCACAAATATCAACATTTTCCAACTTTTTTTTTTGCTGTGTAACCTTGAATAATGCTTGTCTAAACTGTAATCAAAATTTGGATACCAGCTGCTTTAGGTTTCATAAAAATAAGGCTTGCTTTTCAGAAAAAAAATTCAATACAAACAATTGTTTAGTTTCAACTGACTGTATTGAAAAAAAAATGAACTACGCAAGTTTGGCATGTTTTGCCAAAAGTTGGCGCATTTAGTAAGGATTCCAAAATGGTATAATACTTGTTAAACTGTAGCTGCCCTAGTTCAAATTTATTTTCCATTGCCTTTGAATTCACTTTTCCTTAAACTGCTTCCCAGTAAGAAAGTTCAATGGATTCAAGTCCGGTGAACGGGACGGTCACGAGATTGGACCAGAACGTCCGATTCATCTTCCGGAAAAAAATGTTACCAGAAAAAAAAATTTCCAGAGAAATTTCTTCGGAAAAATTTTTTCTGGAAAAATTATTTTTTCTGGAAATTTTTTTTTCTGGTAACATTCTTTTCCGGAAGATGGATCGGACTTTCTGGTAGAATCTGGTGGCCGGCCCGTTCACCGGACTTGAATCCATTGAACTTTTTTACTGGGAAGCAGTTTAAGGAAAAGTGTATTCAAAGGCAATGGAAAATAAATTTGAACTACGGCAGCTACAGTTTAACAAGTATTATACCATTTTGGAATCCTTACTAAATGCGCCAACTTTTGGCAAAACATGCCAAACTTGCGTAGTCAGTTGAAACTAGGCAATTGTTTATTTTGAATTTTTTTTCTGAGAAGCAAGCCCTATTTTTAGGAAACCTAGAGCAGCTGGTATCCAAATTTTAATTACAGTTTAAACAAGCATTATTCAAGGTTACACAGCAAAAAAAAAGTTGGAAAAAGTTGATATTTGTGGCAACAGGAGCGAAAAGACTGTCACAGGGTGTGGAATTTTTCGTGTTTTTTTAAATGCCCATTATTTTAAAATCATGCAACTTAGATTTTTTTTTATATTTTTCTGACAACCAGCATTACTTGCCTTTTCACCCGGTTCCGGGTTGACGTCGAGTATTTATTTTTTTTTCTCCAACCATCAAAAAATGTTGACATTTTTGTACTCTTTTCAGGTGCAAAAGTCATAGATTTTCTTACCGTACAAAAATTCACTCGTTACTTAGCAACACTTTTAATCCTAGGATTAAAAACGCTACTTTTAAATCCTTGGATTAAAAGTAAATGCATTTGAAGTCTACTTGACAATCACTGTCATGATTCTGTGTTCAAATTCATAACCAAATTATGAACGATTTTTCACTAAAACCAATTTTATTGTAATTTTGACTTGGTTGGAGAAAAAATAGTATATATTATTCGGACTAAAAGTGCCTATTTTAACTCGCAATTTTGCATTCGCTCGGCTGCGCCTCGCAACTGCAAACATTGCTCGTAAAAAAAAGATGCACTTTTAATCCTTATAATATAATATACTATTTTCTGTGACAAGAAAAAAATGTGACATTTCATATCTCTTGACAGGTCCCAAAATATGACTTTTTACGAAATTACTTTTTTCCCTGTTAAAAAAGTTAGTGTCTATGTATCCGGGAAAAAAGTACTCACTTTTTCAAGTGGGAAAAAAAGTAATTTCAAGGAAGGTTATATTTCCTTCACTATTAAATGGTGATTTTTCCTGTCACAGAAAAAAAATAGTGTATAACACACGAAAAAAATATTAGATTTTAGCTCTCGGTTTTTTCTCCCTCCGTTTCGCGTCGCCAACATAATCTCAAGCTAAAATCTAATACTTTTTTTCCTTATACAGTAAATAACTATTTTTTTGATATGTAACACTGTGTATATAAATAATATAAAAAAATAGCTACACTTTCCAACAAAACGCAGCATTTCCGAAGCCTGATGCATATCTTTTCATAAGATTGAGCGAAAGAGTTGAATTTCAGTACTCCTGATAACAGCGTTAAGAAATTAAAAATTATGTTTTGTAAGTACCTACCGGGTTTTTCACTATAATTTGACCCCCCCCTTTTACTTTGTTACTGAAGGAGATACAAAAAAATGTTTCGTATAAAAGTTTCACGATATCAACTGAAGTTTTTTTATATGAGTCCAGAAACTGAAACATATACAGGGTGACCAACATATTGATGGCCACTTCATTTTTTCAAATGGAACATCCTGTAGATTTTTCCATGTTTGGCTAGCTCTTTTCCCCCTGATTTCGAATATGTAACATATGTTGGTCTATCTCTTTTATTCTGAGAACCACAGAGTTTCAAATTTTAAGAACCACCTGCCAAGATCTGTAATCATTTTACAAGTGGCAGAGTGCGTTTACTGAAAATGCTCATTTTTAGAGTTATAATAACGTCAATGGGAAGATATACAGAATGAACCACATTGAATGCAACTAAATTTTTTCAAATGGGACACCCTGTCCTGTATATTCTTCCTTTTTTGATAGTTTTGAAATGATGACACCGAATAAAAAAATATGTAAAATACCTACGATATTCTTTATATCCAAACAATCTACTTAAAAGTATTATTTTAGAATGAATACTTAACGATTACTTAACCAATGAAAAATGGTAAACTATGGTAGTATGTTAGAATAACATCAACTAAAGAAATTGCTCAAAATGACCACCTTCATTCAATACACATAGTTCATATAGTTGTCTCAAGTTGTTTAGACTATTTTTGATAACATTATTATGGCTCTGATTCAAGTCAGAAATTACAGCTTCAAAAAGATAAAATTGGCCACTTAAATATTCACGAACTTCCAAAACGGTATGCCAGATGGTTATTGAAATTTGAAACTCTGTGGTGCTCAGAATAAGAAAGACAGACCAACATATGTTACATATTCGAAATCAGGGGAACAAGATCTAACCAAATATGGAAAAATATACAGTGTGTTCTATTTGAAAATATGAAGTTGCCATCAATACGTTGGCCACCCTGTATATATTTCAGTTTGTAGAGTCATATCAAAAAACCTCAGTTGATTTCGTGAAACTTTTATACGAAACATTTTTTTTATCTCCTTCAGTAACCAACTAAAAGGGGGGGTCAAATTATAGTGAAAAACCCGGTACATGTTTCTTTCCTAAATTTAACACTGGGGAAAATCTGCATAAATCGTTCTATGATTATTGTAGCGGCCTAAAAATAGAAAAATCAACCGAATATGAATCATCAGCATAATGTTTCATAAATCTTTAACTCGGGAACAATTGATTTGGTCGATTACCGACCCTAGAAATATTCTGTCTCACACATTTGGAGTCTTCAAGTCATCCTGTCACAAAATTGTGAGTTTTGGATTTGGACCACCTCTTGTTAAGAATATAAATCAGAATATGCTACAACTAGCAATTGAGCCACATGTTTTCTGCACAAGACGTGTACCGAATACTAACTGAAATTCCATTGCCAAAAATCATCGACACGAACCAAACTCAACTAAATACAAGTGTGACCTATTGTTAATATTTCAGCTGCACTAAATGGCACATTCCTCGAGGGAAACTAATTTACCTTCCCATTACTGCATAAATAAATTACTTCGGGATAAAGCTTATGTAAATAACTAGGTAAGTGTTTAATGAATCTCGTTCTAGTTCAAATAATCCTGATGATTTACCTACGCATTCGAGAAACTGAAATTTATTCAGAAAATTCCAAATCTCTAAGCCATTCTGTGACAAAGTTCAAGTTTTCAGATTTGGAGCTCTTCTAGTTTAGAAAATATCCGGCATATGCTTTCAATTTCCTTCAATCAAACCACATGTTTCCTACGCAAGATGTGTACCCCATACTTACTGGAATTCCATAGACAAAAATCATTTTCTATTTACACGAAACAAACTCAAGTAAATACAAGTGTGACCTGTCCTAAATATTTCAGCAGCAATAAATGGCACATTGCTCGAGGGAAACTAGATTACCTTCCCATTACTGCATAAATAAATTACTTCGGGACGAAGCTAATGTGAATAACTAGGTAAGTGTCAAATGAAACTCGTTGCAGTTCAAATCGTCCCGAAGATTTATGCATTCACGGAACGGGACTATATTCGTTCTTTAAGTTTTCTGGTTCGAAATGTATTCGCATCCGGGACTTGAATTATGGCCTCACGGTAATTTCAAGAAATTTAAACAGGTGTTTTGATGGATAAAACGAAACATATTGATTTATGAATTTGGTATTTTGCTCATTGATCCCACTCCGCAGAAATCTGATACAATTGAAAAATGTTTGACATAATGGCTATTTTCGTAACATTTTCTTATTCTGTTCAACATTACTACTTTCAGAAAATCAACTTTTATGTTTTTTTGAAAATGTTTGTCATTTTTAACCATTTCGAGAAAAAAATCAACGTTGGCATTAATTTCTGATTTATTCAGTTGCCAAACAATTCATTCGGTCTCTTTATTCAATCTGGATCTCATTATTGTAGCCCATATGTTTTTGAGATCTACAGGAGGTCGACTGGAGCAGAGAATATTGGAAGAAGCGGTATTCATGTCAATATCGAAAAACCCCATCAGTCTTCGTTGATTTCAAAAATATTTGGGCTTCAATAATAAGGTCCAGCCTCAAAAACATCAAATGAATGCTTTGATAACTGGTTCAATTGAAAATATATCAAAGTCATCGATGATTTTTTTCTGAGAATTGTCAAAAATTTCAAACACTCTCAAGAAGTTAAGAAAGTAGCGAAGTTGTTTTTCTAAAAGTTGGCAGTCTGAAATGTTTTTTTATTACAGGTAGTGAATGCTGGTCGAAACGAATTGGAAAGATGGTTAGAAATAGCCCAAATAATTTTTCAATCGAAAAATATTCTAGAAAAGTCAACCCTGTACATAAAGAGTGTCGATAAAATCGGACATGCAAAAATACACCCTTCCAGATTGGTATCCAAAAATATATTTCGGCTAGTTTCTCTAGCAAATGTGATGATATTCGATCTAAAATAATAAATACATTATTCTGATAACTCTCTTTCTATTCTGAATTGATGAGTAAGATTCAAACCCTTCATGAAAAAAGGTAACACTGAATTTGAGTCCGAAAATGCATTGTTTCCAAGATACAGGGTGTTGAAGTTTCACTCAAAAACTGATATTTAGAACTTATATCGTTGACATTAACCAAATCAATTTCGATTTCGAACAACATTATACGAGTCCAATGATTTGAAGTATTCAAATTTCGAAATAATAATGTTTCGAAGTACTCTTGTTGAAGGGAAATAATCAGTAGTAATATCCCTAGGACCTTGGTAATAGACGAGATAATTTTATGACCATGGAAACTGGAAAGCTCGTTCATCGGTAACAGCACGAAGCCGAAGGCTGAGGGCTGTTACCATGCAACGAGCTTGAGATATTTGTCATAAAATTATGAGACATTTATCAATGTCCGAGGAAAATTCGGCCGCAAATTTTTCGACAGAAAAAATGTTAAACTCAACACAACAAAACATTTATTTATTTATTGAAAGTACAATTAGTGAAAATGCAATTAGTAAAATTCAACCCAACATTAGATTCGATGCTGGTCTCTTGTATAGAAGATATATTTCCACGCAAAATATTCATTATCTTGTTGTGGTGTTCTCGATCGAGGTTTAGGTATGGTTTTATAGAATTTTTATTGCTATGACCAGTAATCTTCAGCAATTGTTGTTCCTCTACACCACTTTTTGCCAATTGACTGACAGCTGTTGAAATATTTGAATGAGTTGTTATCTTTTTGTCTTTGACATTCAAGCCAATTGCTTCGGCAGCATATTTAGTCCATTTATTTTGGTATTCCTTCCAACAGGTATATTATCGTACCATTTGTCAATTTCATTTTTCCAATATCGATTCGGTTTCAAGAATAGTCGTGGTGAGTTAATATTTTCGCCTCGTTTTGATATTATTTTATGAAAAAGACGTACAGGGCAGCTTTGTCCCTCACTATTGGAAACCAACCATTTACTACTTGTACAGCTTTTAAAACCACCTTGCCACGTTTTACTGAATACCGAATTGTATTCAATGCGATTTGTTGGAGAACCATCATTATTTTTCTCGATTTGATGAAAATTCACCCATTAAGCTCCTGTCTTTCCTCACACTAGTTCTACTGCAGCAATATGATAAAATTTACGCATAAGACCTTCAGGGGTATTTTCATCCTATAGCAATATTATTCTGTTAACTTCAGACAAATTTAACGGAACTGAACTGGAGATACATTTACTTGGGGCTACTTGCAATTTTTTTCTGATTGCATCGCGCGCATCTCGGGCTGGTTTAAATATTATATTATTAAAGGGGTCAATCATAATGTTGTAGTCCTTATAATACTTTTCTTGTAAGAGAGAAGTATTTCTGGGAATTTTTTCTTTGATAAGCTCATGTTATCATTGGGATTGAAAATTGCATTAGATATAGTTGTCGATGTTTTCTAATGTTGACATGATTGGGTGAAATGGTTCCATATGATACAAAATCATAAAATTGGCTTTGTTGTTAGAAATGTCAAAAAATTTTCACATAAATGTAAACGTTAATATCTTTACTGATTCTTCTTGAAGTCGATACATTGAAAAACGTTTTGTGACAGGATGTGCATATTTCAGTGTCTTAGAGGTGCCTGGAGTCCCTCATGAATCAATCATCTAGATTTCGCATGATCCTAGCTGAAGATCCTCACTAAATCGAATATAATATTACCCAAACTATTGGAAGAGTAGCAAATGAAGTTCATCAGAAATCAATCGAATACTTACATAAATTATTCGTCGCAGAATGCAATGAAATTCTTATATGTGGTGAAAAAATTTCAAAAAAAACCCTGAGCAGGAGCTTTTGACCGCTCGTTCTTTGGATGAGCAATACGACGTTTTCCCTGAGATTGATAACCAAATACATAGATACAGAATCTCAGCACAATCGGAATTATATTCTGGAAATTATTCAAAAAATGAATTATGTAAAAAATAAATAATTACAAAAATTAAATTCTATGGTTGACGATGAGATCCTCTTTAAATTTTGCATGATCATTCAGTATATCTGTCTTGATACACAAAATAAATTTCACCTGAATCGGTTGTCCTGTTATTAAAATATAGATATTCTTTTTTCCTATATTTCAGTTGAATTTTTATGATTCTGTTGACACTAGGGCCAAAAAATTTCGCATGAAAACTCAGTATGACGGTCTCCATCCACAACAAAGTCTCACTTGAATCGGATATAGTGTTTGAAACGTTGACTTTGGGGAAAGCCGGTCTCAATGCATGAAAGGCTCGCGGCCACACTCAGTGGAGAAGGGAGTGAGTTATATATGATAGAATAAAATGGGCGCCAGGTAGAGTAATGCCTGCCTACTCGAGGTAAATGAACTGCTTACCCCTCTACCAGAGTAACAGATAACAAAAATCCCTCAAAAATTAAAGTCACAATTATTTATTACCAAAAACAGAAATATATGTGCAGTGGTTGATACAATACGTATAAATATTTTCCCCCAAGGAGTAGCCAAAAGAAAACTTACTAAACACACTAAATCAGATAAAAAAAACCAATAATCTAAACTAACAAATTAAACCCACTTAATCAGCTTACGTTCAGCTTAACGTTCTGGTTTAGGTTATCAAAACCTACTTTAAATAAATACGCTAAATTAAACAATGATTCCTGAAGGGAATACCGATCAATTATCCTATAATAAAATCCTGAAGGGATACACGAGCACCTTTGTTGGTACCCAACGCAACTTATGAAGTGCACCTCACTATAATTGCTCACAGTTATATATAAAATTACCTCATAGAATAATATCACAAATTATCAAAATAAAAGAAACCAATGATTTACAATTTTAAAGCCAGTGCTATGCACTGGTTACCTTAACAAACTATTACTGATGGTAAGTTGAACGTATGACGCCAGGCACGTAGACCTCCAAGATGCCAATTGTTACCCCTCACTGACAGGTACGTAGATGACTCAGGTACTCGGGACTCCGAACTACGTGGATAACTGACACGTATGTGGAAACTGACCAGTACTTGGAATAACTCAGCTACGTGAAAGCTCAGGTACCTACACCCAATACGTGGATAGATAACCCAGGTAGGTGGAACTCAGATACACCCAATACGTGGAAAACTGTACTCAACACCTGTCACATGGAACTCAGGTACACCCGATACGTGGAGATACACCCAGTTACGTGGAAAACTGTACTCAACGCCTGTCACATGGACCCTAACAAAATACTATAAGAAACGGTTCATAAGCTATAAAGGATATCTTAGTTACCTCTGTTGTTCGAGGGAGATAGGTTCAGCCTCCAATTCAGTCGAGAATTTGTTCCAAATAATTCCAATAATATTCGCTACACAACAACGTATTAAAAGAAGATGGTAAGACAACTGGTTCAAGATAGAAAATGTATGCATACCTAACGAATTCCTTGTGGAAAAGTTTATGATCACGTATAAAACGTATTTCCCAAAATACTCCTCAGGGAATAATGACACTCTAAGTTATAATCCCTCACAACGAGGATGAATCTAGATTCAAAATTTATCTTCGAAAAATGTCTCAACTTTCACAACGAATTTCGTATTAACCAAAATGTCCGCTCTGACAGTTGCACAGAAATTTCCGGATACTCAAAGTGCACAGAGCCTATCACTTGTCATAGCGAAGAAGAAGAAAAACACATCAAAACCAAAATAATATAAAGGAATCATTACGGTACTGATAATCCACGCAGTTTATACCAGAGGAGGGTCTCCATAAATCCATTTGTATAATTCTTCCACGATTTTCCGAAGTACTTTACTGAGGCCAAACAATGCTCCCGAACTAACCAAAAACGAGAACACCACTAACCTCACAATTTTCAAATAATAAACAAACCGTTTTCTGAGGGAAAACAATTCGAACAGGTAGGTAAACGAAGTGAATAATTACAACAATGAGGAAATTTAGAAAATGAAGCATCCCAATAAGTTTACTTAACTAATAATTTTTGGAAAAAGATGGCAAAACTATATTTTATGACAAGTTCAAAATAATAACGTTACATGTTATGGAAATATTTTAATATTAATGAATTATTATATATATTATAATTATTATTATCAATTTTTATGGTTCTGTTTACACTATGGCCACAAAATTCTGCATGAGCATTCAGTGTATCAATCTCGATTTGTAAACTGAATTTTATTCTAATCGCATATTTTTTATGGAAATATGTCCTAGTTTCTTCTTTACAATGTTCCAATTGAATTTTCTATGGTACTGTTTACATTATGGCCACAAAATTTTGCATAAAGCTCATTATGGGCATCTTGCATATGGTCACAAGGTTTTATTTCGATGAGTTTCGTTTTGTCTGGGATATTGAGGAAACAAAATTTTGAATCGCCATATTTTATGGAACACCCTGTACGATAAGGCTAGTTTACGTATTTGAACGAGCCTTTTGGTAACCGAACTCACCCTGAAAGTTTCAAGTCTCCAGGACAATCGCTCCAAAAGTTATTGTGCTAACGGCCGAACGGACAGCCCAACGGACCGAGTAGAATTTGGTCACGAATTCAGGCAGTAAAACCCTATCGTTTGAGACCATTCCCGCTCAAAATTCGAAAATTACAGACATTTGGGCAAAATGAGTGCAATTTCGTTTCGCCTAAATGTCTGTTATTCTCGCCCAAAAATATCTCAGGAAAATTTAGCTTGTTTGTTGAGCATAATCATTTATGGCTACAGTTTCCTACTACAAAAATCGGTAAAATCTAAACATTCAATATGAAATTAATTACCAAATTCGAACATGGCAAATATTTAAGTGAAATAATATTACTACAGAAACAAACACAGAATAACCTGAACGTTATAAATCAGTTATTTTGCCTCGACGTCATGGAAATATATCACCTTTCACAGAAATATGATTTCCAATGCTTTTAGTGGACTGCGAGTTTTTGTGATGCGAAAGTCTGACACTACTACTGGTTTGGTATCCAACGAATGTATTAGATCCTGAATCGCCCACTGCATGTGAAAGATCTCTCGAACTTTTCGCATAACCTGTTATAAAGCTTAATTCGACCCGGAAGATATATTTTCCTGGAGGCAGAAACGAGAACCCGGGAAATGAATGCTCTATTCTGGATTATATTCCTGAAACGATTATGGTTTGAGTCGTTATCTGAAGCCGATATTCGGTTATCCAATTTGTTTGCTACGAAACTGATGTTACTAGATATACTATAGATTTCAAGCAGGTTAACTTCTTGGAGATTATTAGTGTTCTATCAATTTTTTTGTATGAGTTGGCGCGGTTTTGTGAGATTTCGTCTGTTCTTCATAAAGAGTTCGAAAATTCCATTTCATGAAATTGAAGCTGATTGTGAGGATTCAACAAAAATCTGTCTGTTTATCTGTCTAGAACTGAAAAGAAAAAAAAAGAATATTTCACTTTTTACATTCGTAGGTAACTGATATTGTTAATGATTGTATGAAAGACTATATCATATTCACATGTTCGTTTTTGTATCATTTAACAGATATATATTGCTTTGCTCAATGGTTTATTTCCATATCATATCCTGATTAAGTTAAGAGTTAAGAGGGAAACTACTTCAGAAATACCTGCCTGGAAAAATCAAAGGTCATGATAGTTTTACCATTTGTTGATATGTGTATTTTGAAGACTTTGATTATTCGATTATATCAAACCAACGGTTTAGAGTTCGATCCTAGGCTTCTAGTTCTCGCTATATAAAATGATATTTTTTTGTTGAACAGGTGAATTGCATTCCTTCAGAAAAAGTTTTGTTTTTTCGAAAATTTAATTATCATCTATGCTGCTTACGAGTGATAATAAGCACCAGAACTTTCGAAAGGAAAACTCTCGAAACTTCTTAGTTAAGTTGAGATTTAGACGGGACGGCGGTAAATGAATCCAAAGAAAGCAGAAGTTCTTACAAAAGTGAGTTCACAAATGCTTCGGACAGACTGGATATTGACCTCGAACTAAATGTGGAGAAAACATCTGAGGAGACGGTGATATTATTCAATTATTGTATAGTAGAAAAAATTGTTTATTCTATCTATTACAAAATTCAATTAATCATATCACCGACGTAAAAAAATTAAATCTACAGCATATATTTCCGAAGTTAGGAACTCAGGTTGAATTACCTTGAGATTATTCGAACACTTTGGTTTGAGAAAGTAGGAAATTAGAGGTAAAAGGTTATCATACGTTTTGGGATTTATAATGCAATACCAGAAAGCAGAGGAAGATGTTACGATAACTAAAATTTTGAAGGAAATCCGAGAGGTGAAAAACCGTATATCCGCGTCTGAATTGAGGATACTGTTGGAAGTACAAACATTAAAGAATGAAAATGATGCTTTGGAAAAAAAATGAAAATCTGAGAAAAAACTTGAAATGACTAAACTCGTTAGCAAAAAGAACAATATTTTAATATTCGGACTACGAAGAGGTTCCAATTTGACAGCAGAGTTACTTTGTTGTGAATTAAATGAACTATTATTACTCAAATTAAGACACCAGAAATAAGTGATTTCTATTCACTAGGCAGAACAGAAATAGTCCGATAAAAATAGAGTTTATGTCTTATCAAACAAAGAAAACTATATTTGCACAAGTGAAGAAACTGAAGGGTACTAGAGTGTCCATTGCGAATGACCTTACGCTGCAGCAGCGTCAAGAGAATAAGTTGCTCAAATCATTACTAGATGAGACCAGAATAAATTCGATAGAACGATCCTACATTAAAGGAAATAAATTAGTGAAGGGAGAGAATATTTACAACCTGGAAGTGCTAGATAGCTCTGAGAAGGAAAATAGACCAAATAGCGCTCCGGGTACTCCTGTTGCTGGGAATCACGACAGAGCACTCAGCGAGGAACATTATCCTGAACCGACTGATTTAACAATGGAAACATCGACTACCGACGAGGGAAAGGATTGCTAACACCACAACTGGCAACATAAACTAGACCACTCGGTCAGAATACTGCTTCGAGATTACTGGAATTCAAGATCTAGGAACCCCTGGATTGGGTGATATATCTGCACTAACTAATTCGCCTCCGGGACCATCGACCACAGGTGAAAAAAATCGAATAGGTAGATTCCTCACACCTCATTTAGCTACACATACAAAAAAATCTTACAAAAAAAGGCATCCCAAAAAGATATGGTATGAAACCCCGAAATAGAACATGGTCAGAACACTGACAATCAGAAATTGTAAAAAAAATCATTGTAAAAAATTAATAGTAAAAAATTTATGGAAAATAGAAACTGTTTCTTTCTTTCATTCATAAGAATATAACAAAGTAAAAAAAGTTAATGAAATGAATAAAAAATAAATTAATAATTGAATAAAAATTTGCATTGCGTGAAATTGGTACAAAAAAAATCCTACTAAAAGGATGATTTCCTAAAAGAATATGGAAATGAAAATTATAATACAGTGATCGTAGATGACATAAATGAACCCGATTCTTCCAGAGGTGAGAGTTTCAAGATAGTAGTTACGATGAATATACGTAGTATACAAAGAAATTTCAATGAATTCGAGTTGTTCTTAGAGGCTTCACCTACTGTTCTCGACATAATCATACTGACTGAGACTTTTGAATCATCTGGCAGGGCATTGAATATTCTAATGGACATCGCCCTGAAAGAATTCTGAGTTGCAGACAAACGGCATAACGGTGCGTACAATCTGTGAGAATTCCTAGTTCGGTAGGCACCCACATCCGCATATCTCTGATATTTCGATATATTTTCCTTGACGTAACAAGATATCTGGAAAACATATAAATTGATAACACTTATTATACCTTCCCCTTCGAAATATTGTCTAGAGGGCTCATTCCTAGGTAACCCCAACATCAAGCGAATTATTCGCTTCTGGGCCACTAAACCCTTCGATATGCGATGAGTTTCCCCAAGCTAGCAGTCTGTAAGATATAACCGACTGTACAGACGCAAAATAAAAGGATCTTTCTATAGCCAATGAACACACCCGCATCAAATTCCTCATTTGATATAATAGTCTCACCTGTAGTATCTGTACGACATAATCTACATGACAGGACCACAACAACGACTCCCCATCGAAACTGCCAAAAAACCTTACACTCTCTGACTGTTTTACCATAGATCTTTCTACGATCTAACGAGGTTAGGTCAGATATCAATGGTACGCAGGTTAGGCGGTCGAATTCTAGGGCTGGAATGATCAATGTCAAAGATAGATAAAGTTAAAGATAAATAAGGAGAGATTGATAAATGTATAATATTTTACTAGAAGCCTTAAATTAAGCACAGGCGTTTAAAATATTATTTATGACCAGGATAATTCACAGTAAAGTTACAAGTCTAGTGTGGCTTACCAGCGCCTTAGTCTAATTGACAGACAGTAGTGACATAGAGGTTCTACTTGATCTAGAACATAGATATTTAGTGTCATAGACAATAATGTCATGTGACATTAGAACTACTTAATTACTTAACTACATGTAATACATCCCCCTTTCTACAATGATTACAAATTCAATTTTATTGGTTGTTTAATTAATCGACCAGACCTAGTTATTGTTTTAGGAGTATCAATTTCTTTTTTATTTTCAAACTCCTCTGATTCAGTTATACCATCATCAATGACCTCAGTCTTACAATTATTATTTGATGGTTTCAAGTCATACCTATTCCTACGTACAGTATTTCCTACACTATCTTCAACAACATAAGATCTAGGACTTTCATGATTAGTAAGGATTTAGCAGGTTCCCATGTTTTATTCACATGGTTATACATAGTTACATTATCATTGGGTTTAAAGTCGGCAGGTTAGTGGCAGTTTTATCGAAATTTTGTTTATTCAATAATTTTTTATGTTCTATTTTCTCAACCACATTTTTGCACAGTTCTGGTAATAAGAGTCTGTTATTGACGATAATTTAGTTTTACATTTTCGTGAGTTTAACAGCTGTGATGGAGTGTAATCCATATATTTCAATGGCAGATTTCTATAGGCCAATAATGCTGACTCGATATTTTTTTTTCTTCATTCGATCTTTTAATTATATTCTTTGATATGGACACTGCTTTTTCCGCGAGTCCATTCGACCGTGGAAAATAAGGACTTCTGAAGCATAGCCTGAAGTTCCATTCTTCTGCAAATTTCTGAAGCTGTCACATTGAATGGGATGTTGTCGGCTATGACGATATCTGGTGAGCCAAACCTTGCGAATACAGATTTTCTGTTGTATAACGGATTTTGCACTTTTGTCTTGAATTGGCAGAAGCTCCAACCAATTAGAAAAGGCATCATAAATAACTAGATAACTTTTAGATTCGTATGTGAAAAATCTGTCTCTACCCTTTCCCAAGGTCTTTGTGGAGTTGGATACTGTAAAAGCGTTTCTTTTTTATTTTTTTAGCAAACTTCTCACAAACCCTACAAGACCTTATAATTTTCCATATCATTTGCCATTCCGACCAGTAAAAAATTTGTCTTGCCAACGATTTGGTTATTCAATTCCGAAATGACATCGTGCAGAGCTATCAAAATTACTTTTTGAGTTTTCAGGAATGGAAATTACTATTTTTGTCCCAAAATAACACATTATCTAGAAATACAATTGATTTTTAGTTTGTTAAAATAATTTCTGTTGAAGTAAGAACTGCTGGCCAAATATATTGGCGCCAGTCCACTTCTTAAAAACACCTGCTGACAACTATTATGATCAGTCTAGTGCGCATGCGCAGCTAGATAAGTATTATGGCCGCTAAAGGTGGAGATGCCAGTTCTGTCGAAGTAACGAATAGATAACGGTGTCCCACCCTCAGCAGCAAACCTAACCTCCATTTTGTTTATATTTGTGTTTTCCAAGTTTGTTAAGTCAACGATTAAAGTGTTCTAAAATACCTGTATTTGTCGATCCCCTCTTACATGGTAGCAGTGCTTGTGACGTTAAAAGCAATCCACAATCAAGAAGAAGTTAGTGTCAAAAAATGAGTTATCAAGAAGAAATGGATCAATCCCACGTGTCAACAATGGAAGTTCCAGAAAACATATTCGAGATGCTGACCAACCAGAGTTTTGTGCGACTACTTGCAGAGAAGATTGGAAATCTAAACAATCCGAACACGTCCACGTGTAGCGGATCTGAAATAGTAGAGAAGGTGGCTATGCCGGCGTTTGTGATACCGCATTATGAAAATAGTGACAAGTTAAAGGGCCACTCCAACTTCAGGTCATGGAAACAAAGAGTCGAGCGTGACATGCTTGCTCTAGGACGCTCCCAATTTTTAAACTACGACATGGGTGGACCAGACTGCACAATGAGCAACGAAGAAAAGCACATGTACAATGCACAAGTGCTACAGTATTTGGAAGCATCGTTACAGCATGCTCCCAAAACCGTGATAGAGAACGAGCAGTCAGCAGCCGAAGCTTTCCAAAAGCTGACGAAGATGTTCGGTAAAAATGATGTCCAGAAGATGGTTGAACTACTGGACAACTTCGGCAAGACGGTGTACTACCCAAGGATGAATCCGGTCAATTTCGTCTCCCAGTTTGAGAGAAGTATCCAAGAATTCAAGGAACTAGGTGTTCCATTGGACCAAAAATAGTAGTGGCGTATTTCTTACATAAGGTAAAGAATGCAAATGGGTTCCTGGCATTCTTTACAACGATGACCACTTTACCTGAGGCAACCAGATCGTATGATTTTGTGAAGAATGCGTTTTTAGAGGTAGCAAACACCCAATACTTCAGAGAGGTTGACAACAGTACGTATACAAGTAGTAGTTTGAATGATATTTGTTCTGAATGTTTTGACGACTGCACAGATAGGAATCTCGAGACCGAGATCAATGAAGTCTATACTGCATGTTCCTTATGTTTTGATTATCCCATTGGAGAATCTAATATGTTCACGAATAATCTTAATTCCGTTTCAGTTCTCTGCATTAAATGTGGAAAGAGTGATAATAATATATGTGATTTCTGTTTAGAGAGCCGACATGATAGGTCATATAGGGAGCCCCATACCAAGAAGGAGAAAAATTCTTTCAAAAGCCCTTCGTATTTGAAAGATAAGAAAGGAGACAATAGTCCCTATTCTATCGAGCAACTCGAGAAAATTAAGAAAATGACACCAGCTGAAAAACGAGAAGCCAGCTGTAAAAAGTGTGGTTTATTATTCCATCGGTCAGCTGCATGTACCAATACAGAAAGATTCTGTTATTATTGCCATAAGAAAGGTCATGAAAAGAAGGACTGTAGGAAACTGAAGGAATACAAATCTAGTAAGTCACTGTTTGATCTAAATAATTTCTGTACGTTTGCAACATTTCTAGTTGATTCTGGTGCATCCCACCATGTGGTGAATGTACAAAATATTCTGTTGGATTATGAGGCTTATGATAAGCCTATACCTGTTGTTTTGGCATCGGAAACTGGGAACATAGTGTCAATGGGTCAGGGAACTCTTCCATTACTTGTACAGTTTGGAAAAAGTTCGCACATTGTACATCTAGCTAATGTTCAGTATGTCCCGGTAATAAGGGATAATGTTCTCAGTGTCCGCGCATTTAACGTTCAGTTTGGGACAAGTCTTGTACTAAATGCTAATAATGGTTTTATTTTGTCTAGAAAATTAAGAAGAAAAATATCCTAGTTTTCGTTTCGGAAGGCGTGTATAGAGTATCGGCAAGGATAAATTCAAGAGGAGCGAATAATGTTAGTTATAAAGAAAATAAAAGTACTAATAAAATGTTTGATATGAAAGAAAATTCTTTTAGTGAAATGAAACTCTCAGTTATCAAAACCAATACCGTTAATAATACAAGAAGAGAAACACGTAAGCTACGTAAAAGATTCACTCGCGATCAGTAAAAAAGGTGGCTCAAGAAGGTAGTATGTGGCACCGTAGAATGGGTCATATATCTTCATCTTATTTAGGAAAACTACCTAAAGTTGTTCAGGAGTTAAAGAACTCACATATAATTTAAGCACAGGTAGTTGTTCAATTTGTTCAAAAGCGAAAATGACCAGAAAAACATGTGCGAAAGAAAGAGATAGAGCTACTAGAGCTTGTGAAATTTTCATGCTGATCTGTTAGTTATTAATCCGCCAACACAATACACTAAGAAAAAGTATGTTTTAATCATTCTTGATGATTATTCTAGATATGCACAAATTTACCTGTTGAAACAAAAGTCTGAAACTTCTAAGTTTTTGAAAACTGCTCTTAATAGTCTTCAGTCATTATTTCCTGGTCCTGGTCAATTCAGTAAGTTACGGTGTGATAATGGAACAGAGTTTATCAGTGAAACAAGTCAACAAGTTCTCGATCAGTTTGGTATTCAAATTCAGTTAGCAGAACCTTATCAACATGAACATAATGGAACAGCTGAAAGGTTTAACAGAACACTCCAAGAAAGAGCTAGAGCCTTGTTGTTTGAATCAGGCTTCCCAGTTACTTTTTGGGGTTTTGCCTTTTTGACAGCTTGCTATCTATACAATCGTACGCCTCATTCATCTGTAGATTTTCTCACTCCATATGAAAAACTTTATGGAAAACAAGCCGATCTGCAAAATATAAGAATTTTTGGTTCACAAGCAGAAGTTAAAAACGAAAATGTTCCAAAAGGTAGAAAGTTGAACACAAGATCTAGTACAATGTATTTAGTAGGGTATACCGATACTGGTTATCTGTTGTATGACCCTAAAACACATAAAACAATTACATCTTGTAATGTTTTAATTAATGAAAATCTGACCTACAAGTCATGTGAATCAAAGTTATCAGTCCCTAGTGATGAACTTATAATTTCATCTGAACCACCTGAGTCCAGTAAGGACATACCTGTTATGCCTGTTGATGGCAAATCTGTTGTTTCTAATGCAAACGAACCTGTTACAAACATACAAGTTGAACAAGAATCTGGTTCTGGAAGTCTAGTACAAAGGAACTCAGAAAATTCAGTTGATCAAACAAGTGCAATGAATATGTTAGAAATTATTTCAGTTAATTCTCAGATAAATAATGAGATAGAATATGAAGAAATTCCCGAGTTACAAGATTTTGATAATGAAGAAACCAGTGGACTTGACATAAAAGTTTCAGTTAATGCCACAATTTTGAATCCATTTGGTTTTGTATATGATTCAAAGATATATCAGACAAGTAAAACACCTCAAACGTATCTAGAAGCAATCACCAGTTCAGAAAGTAGTAAGTGGATGACTGCCATTCAGTCAGAACTTGAAGCAATTAACCAACACAATGTTTGGGAAATTGTTGAAAGAAAACAAGGTATGAAAACTATTCCTTTAAAATGGGTATTTACAGTTAAGGACAATGGTGTATATAAGGCTCGTTTAGTTGTTGTAGGATGCAAAGATACTGAAAAGTATACTTCTGAGGAAACTGCATCTCCTACACCAACTCTATCAGTAGTTAAATTATTATTTGCATTATCAGTTTCTAGAAAATGGCATATTGAACAGTTGGACATCAAAACAGCATTTCTTTATGGTGAAATTGATAGACCAAAATATGTAAGTGTACCTGAAGGAATCAATCTGGATAAAACTAAGGTAATTCTTAAGTTACGAAAAGCTCTCTATGGAATATCGATAGCACCAAAATGTTGGTTTATGACACTCGATAATTTTCTGAAAATTCTGGTTTTGAACCAAATTTACGTGAACCATGTTTGTATAAGAAAGAGGAAGATAGTGAGATTATTTTGATTCTAGTATATGTTGATGATCTATTAATTACAGGTACCTCTGAAAAGCTTATTCAAGAAAATGTCAATATGTTCAAATCACGTTTTAATATCAAACAATTTGGCTATCCTACTAAGTTTCTTGGTTTGGAAATCAGTAGATCAGAAAATCAGTTGTTTCTTCATCAAACTCAATTTGTGAAGGAAATGCTTAAAGAATTTCGAATGGAAAACTCAAATTCTGTTGATACTCCATTGGTTCCACAAGGAAATCATAAAGTTCCCGAAGTTACTAATGAAGCAGATTTTCCGTACAAGAAAGCCATAGGCTCTCTGTTGTATTTAAGTTTATTTACAAGACCCGATATATCTTTTGCTGTAGGTTATTTATCTCGATTCCAAGCCAATCCACAACAGTATCATTGGACATTAGTAAAAAGGGTTTTCAGATATTTGAAAGGTACCAGTCAGTTGGGTCTAAAATATACAGCAGGTTCCCCAACGTTGTCATGCTATTGTGATGCAGATTTTGCAGGTGATAAGAAGAGTCAAAAATCGACAACCGGTTTGTGATTTTTGCATTCGGTAATCCAGTTGTATGGTGCTCAAAACTTCAAACAACATTAGCACAAAGTTCAGCAGAAGCAGAATTTATTGCACTTACTCATGCTACTAATGAAGTTCTATTTTTAGCACAGTTATTGGCAGAAACTGTGGGTATCAGTTCATTTCCTGTTGATATATATGAAGACAATGAAGCAGCAGACAAAACTGTCTTGCAGGTACAAGTAAAAGTCGTTTAAATATATTGCACGTAAATATTTATTAATTCGTCAACATGTAAGTGACAAGAAAATTAATATTGTGAAGATTAATACCAATGATCAGATTGCTGACATTCTTACAAAACCTTTAAGTGCAGCAAAGCTAAGTAAATTTCGTAATCACCTTGTATTCTATGAGGCTTGATTTTTCAGTTGATTTGTATACAAATAACCCAATATGTTCTTTTTTTTCAGTTATCTGTTGTTATCATGTAGTTAACATACTCGGATAATTATGTCTGTTAAGTATTGTCTGTGTGGAAAGGTTCTTCGTTCCTGGAAACATGTTGAGACATACTAAAAATCTGTTGAGTATTTGTCTGTGTGGAAAGGTTCTTCGGTCCTGGAAACATGTTGAGACAATACTAAAAGTCTGTTGAGTATTTGTCTGTGTGGAAAGGTTCTTCGGTTCCTGGAAACATGTTGAGACAATACTAAAAGTCTGTTGAGTATTTGTGTGTGTGGAAAGGTTCTTCGGTTCCTGGAAACATGCTCAGACAATACTAAAAATTCTGTTGTGTATTTTGTCGGAGTTTATTGAAAGGTTCTTCGGTTCCTGGAAATATACTCTAATAAATATGTTTATATGTTAAGTGTTTATTCAAGTCATGTAGAAGGGTCTCCGGTCCCTGGGTACATACTTTCATAAACACTAGTGTCTTGATTTGAAGGGTCTCCGGTCCCTGGTAATGATAGATGCGAAAGCAAAAAATTCGGACACGTATAATGTGTGTGATGAATAATCAAGTTAGTTCTATATGAAGGAACTTAATATGTATCTGTTATATGTATATGTTGATCTGATGGTATAATATCACTTGTAGAAGGGTCTCCGGTCCCTGAACACAATGTATTGATACCATACAAAATATTCAGGAAAGTTGGTTCGCTATAAAGAACCCTATTCGATTGCCTCACAGTAACAGCCTCTACAGTTCCACTGACAATCCTGTTGATTTAGTTTTAAGGCTTGATTTATATAAACTCATAAGAAATATTAACTATTATTTGTATTTATTGTACTGTATATATTCTATTTAATTATTGAAATCAGTTGGTTGGAACTTATCTGTTATCTGTATATGTCTTATGTTGACTAGTTGTCAGTTCCTCAGTTTGGGAGGGGGTGTTGAAGTAAGAACTGCTGGCCAAATATATTTGGCGCCAGTCCACTTCTATAAAACAACCTGCTGACAACTATTATGATCAGTCTAGTGCGCATGCGCAGCTAGATAAGTATTATGGCCGCTAAAGGTGGAGATGCCAGTTCTGTCGAAGTAACGAATAGATAACGGTGTCCCACCTCAGCTCCAAACCTAACCTCCATTTTGTTTATATTAGTGTTTCCAAGTTTGTTAAGTCAACGATTAAAGTGTTCTAAAATACCTGTATTGTCGATCCCCTCTTACAATTTCAATTTCGGGGACAGGCTCTTAAGTTTTCTGCCATGAAGTTTTTACTATTTTGAAATCTGAGATAAAAATAGGATCACTTTCAGTTTCCATTTGTAATTGGTTTACTCTAATCTCAGACATTGGCAATGATTGTATCACTGAATGTACATAAAATCTATTTCTGATTAGATTTCAGTCCCTATCACAATTCAGAAAAGCCCTGGATAGTGTGTGTCCGAATATACATGAGTTTTCCAGCTTGTAAGTTATTTCACAACATAATTTAACAATTCAACCTAATCTCTGTAGTCTTGGAGAAATTGCATTTTAATCCTTATTAAAAATTGTCTCTAATGGCTTGTGATCGCTATAGATTTTAATTTTTAGTCCATATACAAAAAAGTGAAACTTTTGAACAGCAAATAAAATTGCCAACGCTTCCTTTTCTATCTGAGCATACTTTTGCTCAGTTTCATTCAAACTCCTTGACGCAAAGGCTATTGGGTGACCTTCTTGTATTAAACAAGATCCCAATCCATCTTTGGAGCTATCTGTTTCAATTTCAAAATCTTTGCGAGGATCAAAAAACTTTAAAACTGGCGCATTAATTAAAATATTCTTCAGATTATTAAATACATCTTCCAGTTCGTCATTCCAATACCATTCAACATTGTTTTTTGTTAAATTTCTCAATGGAGAGCTAATTTGTGATAAATTTGGAATAAACTTTCCAACATACTTAATCATACCTAAGAAACGAAGTACATGATTTTTTGACTCCGGACGAGGCATTTCAACAACTGCTTTAATATAGGCAGGATTTGCTTCAACACCTTCTTTTGAGAATATTTGACCCATAAATTTAACTGACTTTTTTTTGAATTGTACTTTAGACTTATTAAATTTAATATTGTATTTGGCAGCCCGTTCAAAGACTTTCGTTAAAGCTATATCATGTTCTTGTTCATTCTTCCCTGTGACTATAATATCATCAAAATATATTGATACATTTTTTATGTCAGCAAAAACTTCCATATTTTTCTTTTGAAAAACTTCAGGGGCACTACAAATACCGAAAGCTAATCTCAAAAATTTATATCTTCCGTATGGTGTACCAAAAGTCAGCAAATCTGTGCTTGCTTCATCAAGTTTAACTTGCCAGTAACCATCCTTCATATCTAAAACTGTAAAATACTCTTTATCGCTTAAACTACTAGTAATTTCCTCTAGAGAGGGTATCTGAAAATGTTCCCGTTGTATTGCATTGTTTAAATGCTTCGGGTCTAAACATAGTCTTAGATCTTTGTTTGGTTTCTCTACAATAACTAGAGGGTGAAGCCATTCAGTTGGTTTGTCAACTTTTGAATAATACCTAATGACTCTAATTCTTGTAACTTAGATTTTAACCTATCCAATAATGTTAACGGCACTCTTCTAATAGGCACAATTTTTGGAATAACATTATCTTTAAGTGTTATATGGTGTTCGCTTGGAAAAGAACCTAAACCTTGAAAGCATTCACCATATTTTTTGTAAATATCTTCTACTGACTCATAATTATGAACAAGCTCATTAACTCTCTTGACTAAATTGAAATTAACACAGTCATGTAAACCTAACAAGGGTACTTCACTTTCAGTGTTGACAACAATGAATCTTACTTTATGTTCAACATCATTAATTTTGCATACTATACTGACTTCACCTACCGTTTCAAGCTTGTAACTGGAATTTCCATAAGACAACAATGAAACATTAGATTTTTTAATTTTCTCTTTCAGATTAAGTTTCTTAAATAAAGACCAAGGTATTACAGAAATTTCTGCCCAGTGTCAAGCTTGAATGTTACAAATTTATCAGAAATCTTCAACTTACATGTCCAACTTGTTTCTTGTGCAGAGATCTTTCCTATTTCTAATTTTTTCACAGATTCTACATAAAATTCTTCATTTGTTTCCTCGTCTTCATGTACATCTTCAGTTACCTCATGAACAGATTTCTTTCCTTGATTGTTTCTTGACTTCAATCCTTCTTCAACAGGTTTCTTCGCATTTCTACTTGAGATAGCCTTTTTGCACATTTTTGCAAAATGATTTTTTCCTTGGCATTTAGCACATGTCTTTTTGTAAGCAGGACATTTCTTCGGTTCATGTTAATAGCCACAATACTTGCACACATTCCTCTTGCTGATGTAATGCACTTCCGACTCGTTTTGTAGAGCTTTACATTGAGTCTTGCTTATTTCTACAGCCCTACATAGCTGGATTACTCGTTCAAGTGTGAGTTTTGGCTCTCGAAGTAGTTTTTCTTGGGTATTTTTGTCATATATGCCCATAACTGCTCTGTCTCGTACCATTTCATCTGCATTCTGATAATCAGTCGTTTGGACTGCTTTCTTCAACTCAGTGATAAAACTGTCGAAATTTTGGGACTCACCTTGGACTATACTGTGGAACTTGAACCTTTCAAATATGACATTCTTTTGCGGAGCACAGTATTCTTCAAATTTAGTTATGATGTGTTCCAATTTCAGCTCTTGGTTTTCTTCAAATTTGAATGTATTATACAATTCAATTGCGTCATCTCCAGCCACGCTTAAGAAAACTGCTACTTTCTTCTCTTCCGATTTTTGTCCAGATCTGTTGCTGTTAGGTAAAACTAAATTTCTGTAGAAATTTCTTCCAATTTTCTGCTACATTTACCCCATCCAAGATAAGTGCTTCAGGTGGTTTCAACACGTTCTGCATTTTTCTTATTAGAAACTAACCTCAAATAGGAACGTTGATTCAATTTTCTCGCTATACCTTGCTAGCAGACAAAAATACACCTGACACCATGTATAATATTTTACTAGAAGCCTTAAATTAAGCACAGGCGTTTAAAGTATTATTTATTGACCAGGATAATTCACAGTAAAGTTACAAGTCTAGTGTGGCTTACCAGCGCCTAAGTCTAATTGACAGACAGTAGTGACATAGAGGTTCTACTTGATCTAGAACATAGATATTTAGTGTCATAGACAATAATGTCATGTGACATTAGAACTACTTAATTACTTAACTACATGTAATACAATAAATGTATTGATTTTGCACGAAATGGCATACCTTCAGATCTGGAGGCATTTTTTTTATACCTGCTAACACATTTCGTTATTGTTAATAATAGGTATCTAAAGCGAAATCCCACTGTTTAAATCTGCGTAAGATGGTCGGCCAATTTAATGATCCAAAGACAGGTCTTTCCACATCTGAAGAGCTGAAAACAACATCAAATGGAAAGGTTTTTGTTTTGGAATGAATAATTTGGGAATTTGTGTCAAAATCATGTTCGCTTTCCAAGTGGTGAATTGAATTATATCTGTTCTGAATATACTGGGGCTTTCAAAATATGGTGAGCCTTTTGATAGGTGGAGCCTCCAATGAAAAACCGAATGCATTTTTAACATTTGTCATCTTTCAAACACTGA
The DNA here is from genome assembly GCA_013421045.1 of Propylea japonica. NCBI lineage: Eukaryota > Metazoa > Arthropoda > Insecta > Coleoptera > Coccinellidae > Propylea > Propylea japonica. The sequence continues at coordinate 60,648,608 of CM024241.1, forward strand.
CTGTCAAAATTTGAGCCAAATATATCAATAAATTCATTTATTTTGAGTGTCTTAAGCAAACCACCTCAGTGGTTTTTCGAAAAATGGAAAGAGTTGATGTAATGTTTTCCACTTCGCTTATTTTATTTAAGTGAAAATATATAATTTGAATTAGCAATATACTGAAGAAGTAATATCGACAACGGTTCGGGAACAAGTGTTTTATTAAAATACATATGTACAGATACGTCAGATGGATTCTGCGTAAAACTTAAAATTAAATACATTACAGTTGATTACAGAGCAGTTATTAAGTTCCCTCATTTGAAGGGAAAAACGAATGATTAAGTCAAATTTGAATTGGATTCTGTTTATATTAGCCGTTTGCCTTTCATTGCAATAGCTAAATAGTGGACATCTTAATTCAGACGTGGCCGTACGAGCATTTTTTATGAAAACCGACCAGATCGTACAAAAGAGGTGACTACTGAGGAAATAATCGGAAAAATTCACAATATTGTATTGGAAGATTCGAAAGCAAAATGGCGTGAGATACCTGAGGCTATAGGCATATCAACTTGATCGGTGGTTCTAATTTTGCATAATGCTTTGGGAATGAGAATGCTTACCAGTAGATAGCTGCCGCGTATGCTAACAATCGATCAAAAACGTGAACGCGTTCCCACTTCTTAGCATTGTTTGGACCTTTCAAACAGTAAACGCCTCGAAATTTTACACCAATTTGTAACTACTGATGAAACATTGATCCACCACTACACAACAGAAACAAAAAAATTGGCAAAAGGATGGGTAGGACTGGGTGCAATCGCACAGAGCGAGCAAAGACTCAACTATCGGCCGGGACGGTTATGGTGTCTGATTTTTGGGACTTCAGTGGTATATTGTTCATAGACTATAGAGAAAAAAGAGAAACAATCGACAGCGACTATAACTGTGCATTATTGGACCGATTGAAATCCGAAATCTCAGAAAAACGGCCACAGCTATCGAAGAAAAATGCTTCTTTCTGCAGGACAAGGCACCAGCTCACAAATTAATGAAAACCATGGCAAAAATCAATGAACTACGCTCCGAATTGCTTCCTCATCCTACGAGTTCTCCACATTTAGCACCAAGCTATCTGTTTTCAAACTTGAAGAGATGGTTCCAGGAAAACAGACACTTGCAATATTCATTAAATTAATCGGTTGATTTCAATGATAATCCTGTTGATTGAAGCTCATCTTAGGACTTAAACAAAAGGCCCATTCTCTTACTCCTTCTTTCAATACCTTCTGTATTTGTATAATGAATAACCATTTCAAAAATTAAATGATTATCACAGGTTTTTTTCAACCTTAGTATACAGGAATTGACATTTGTAGCATTTTTGAGTGCTTTTTCCTAGAAGAACAGCAGCTGCCGAAAAAACTCGAGAGAACTTAATAGAATGACGGACATAATCACTGGACACTATCCCGTAATATATCACTTGAAAATCTCAATGATACCTGTCGCTTTCACTTAGAAGCCACCGAGACAGCTGAATACCTGCTTTCTAATTCCTCAGCTGTCTATAAGGAAATTAACCATGGGTCGTGTTTCCTGAAACAACAGTGAATTGTGGACGTATTACCCAGGAAAATGGTAGAGTTTATTAAAACTCTGCTGCTGACAAGGTGAATACCGTAAGGTTGTTAAATGAATCTCAAGATCAAGGATGTGAGGTCTACTAAGATTAATGTACCTTGGTTTAATATAATCTAGAGAAAAAACGTGCTATTGTTTTCCCATTTTTTAGTTTTTTCCGCATTTTGAGCCAGAAGTAGTCTCCAAAAAGGTACGTTGGTCTCGCTCATGAAGAATCCGAATTCCAAAATGATTCTGTCTGGTCCTTTGACCTTAGACAAGATTTCTCGCTAACGAATGAAGATATAAGGCTTCGAATTTGTCCTTGATGACTTTTGCTCATTTACACCGAATGTCAAAGAGAAAATTGTGGTTTCATTTCTTATGGTCTCTCATTCATAAATTATTCGAAGGTTTTTTTGAGCCAATAATTCTTGCAATACTCAAGAATTCTTTCGATTTCGTTTATAATTCTGTTGTCTGTTATGGAGGTGAAATAGCGTAGATCAAATTTGCGATTTCTTTTATACAAACTTCAACAGTTCGGACGGAGTTAGCTTAACGCATTGAGATTGGCCGTGAAAAAATATCGAAGTAATTTATCTTTCTGATTGTACTTAATAAAACATGCCCTGAAAAAATTAGAAGATTTCGGACGAAGAATCGTTGTTCTCAGTTTAAAAGGAATGGAAATTTAACACCTTATTCGATCAATTTGAAAAGAAATATTAAAATTGTCAGAACCAATGCCAGTTTAATGTCCTATAGTTCATGGTTTATTTTTCATCACTATTTATCTATTTTCGATTAAATATTTCACAAAGTATTTCATTTTCAGGGGCAAATTTCGCAATATGCTTCACATTACATATCGTGAAGTTCTTACATATTGTACACATTACTGTTTAACATTATACATTTCTAGATATTTCTTGATGCTCTTCATTATTCAAAGGAGTTAATAAATCTTCATGTATGTATTTCATTAGTATTTTCGATTTCAGGACCCTGCAGAGTTGGACAGTTGTTCTGTCTCTGTAGAAAAACATGTGAATAGCAAGAACATTATCAATATCTGATAAGTATTTTCGTCTCTTCACCAGAAAAGTGTAATAATTTGGTTTGATCCGATCTCAATTTTATGAAACAAAACATCATTTTCTTTTGTGTGGCTTGGATATGTTTTGATACCATTCGCAAGACTTCACGAATAGAAGCTAAATAAAATGCTGATCGAAAGATATAATTTATGAATTTGTGACAGCAGACTTTTGCATACTAAGATATAACAATGAAGTATCAGCATGAAAACTGTGCGAATATGGAGAATAATCCTGCTTTAAATGAAGGGAAAAGAAATATTTCTTCCCTACTGACCTACATCTACCAAAGAGGAAAGTTGGCGAAAGAATCCTGAAAAAATGCCACATTTTTTTTCGATTGAATTTCGTATATCACTAGTTGCATATGCTTCTATTTTGAACATTGAAGCATCGAAATATAATCAACACAGAATGTAATAAATTATAAGGATCATTTGTATTCACTCAATATGTAATATATCAACATTATCAGCATGATATCTGAAACTAACCTTTTGGATAAATCAACGCGCTGATGTCAGTTATCGTTTCAGTATTCCGCATGCAAGCTGAAAGTTTCCTCTGACTGATCCCATGCACTGAATACTAATGCTCAGAGGCATTCTGAATGAACCTTGTGCATTCAAAGCTTAGTAGCGAAGAGAACATTATCTATGATTCTGAACGATTGACTCCATTAGCTTGGGGACACAATGAGTATGCATCCTCTGGTATTACCGAAATAAAAAAACAACCACCATACATATAAACATTCGAAAAACAATTTCAGGAACGATCATCAATTTTTTTATATACCTCCACAGCTTTCGAGTTGTGCAAATTTGAAAAAAATTGGATATATTCATATTCATTGTCATGAATAAAACTGTATGATTCATCAATCAAATAATAAACAGTACAATCAATTATTGACGTGAAATTCTTGATGATAGAATATGATATATCATTTAGGATATATCTATCATATCTACTTCTTCTGTTTAACGTTTGGCCACCATTCGCCAGCCGTCGTCAAGGTCACCAATTGTTTTTGAGAACTGACAAAACGACAAACATTTTCAAAGATAAATCAAAATTGCTCAACATCATTAATGTTTTAACCAACTCATTATTTCGTTATCACTCATCTATCATTAATAAGTTGTTGTTTTTCAACCATCTCATTCATTTTCCAGTTGAAAAAGCCCCGACGTTGACGATAGAACAACCCAAACCTGTGCCAGGACTAGGTGACGCCGGCTTCGGAGAACCTCAGCTAGGAGCCTCTGAGGGACAACAGCTTATATAATGTTGCTCGACAACAGTGTATCTCATACAAAATCAATGCCATAGTAACTATTTGATCAATATAATAATTATGTATTGAAAAATAACATGAATATTATAAATATATTCATGTTCTGATTTCAAATTTTGTGAATGAATTTGTTACATTCCGGATTTTTTTTAGTGACCTGTATCACCAGAAATTCTATTGGAATGTGGTATGTGAATAAAACTAGAAGGAATTCACTAATTTTTGGCCTTCAACAATAAAATATAGTGGAAAAAGTTGATTTGTCGTAGAGTCTTTTATAAGGGATACGGCTGACGTGAATTATGTAAAGTATCACGTGCAGACGCGTAGAAATCGTAGGACAAATGTCGATAAGTTATCCTTTTCAATTATTCTTTATTAAAAAAAATTCAAAAAAACCCTGAGCAGGACTATTACCTCAGAATTTTATATTGTATTTGAGATTGATACCAAATTTATAAATGCAGAATCTCAGTACAACCGGAATTATATTCTGGAAATTCTTCAAAATATTAAATATATATAAAAAATAAGTAATTACAAAAATTAATTTCTATGGTTCTGATGATGCGATCCTCTTGAAATTTTGCAAAAACATTCAGTATATCAGTTTTGATTCACAAAATGAATTTCACTTGAATCTATGAAAATATGAGGAAACTTCTCTTCAATATTCCAATTGAATTTGATATGGTTCTGTTAACTTTATGGCCATAAAATTCTACATGAAAATTCAATATATCTGTTTACATTCACAAAAAAATTTCACTCGACGGATATCCTTTTCATTGAAAAAGATTTCCTTACTTATATTTGGTTATTTTATTATTAACTAGTTTTAAGTTGGAAGTATGTTTCTCTGACAATTGACACTCTGATACTTGACATAGAGTTAGTCTTTCAGTTCAATAGACAACAGCCGTTACTGTTGTCAAGAATCAATTGTACCATTTTACTTTTCATTATACATTTTGCAATAGAACTGCTTCTTAATCGATCCAGACAATCTCAACAATCCTGTTACGTCAATATAAAGATTTTTCTTTTCAATATTCCAATTGAATTTCTTATGGTTCTGTGAACACTTTGGCCAAGAAATTCTGAATGAACATTCAGTATATCGAATTTTCTATGATTCTGTTCACACTACGGCTATAAAATTTTGCGTGGTGCTTGTTATGAGCATCTTGCATTTGGCCGTTACATTTCATTTCGACGGGTTTGGTTTTTTCTGAGATGTCCAGGAACAAAAAATTTTAATGGCCATATTTTATAGAACACTCTGTACGATTTGGCTGGTTAACGAAATTGATAATTGATCCATTTGGGACCTGAACTCATACTGAAAATTCCAAGTCTGTGGGACAATCGTTCCGAAAGTTATTGTGATAACGGACAACCCGACGGCCCGTCGGACATAATTGAATTTGACCACGAATTCGTCATCAGGTAGTCTAACTCTACTTCTTAAGGCCTGTTTCGGCTCAAAATTCAAAAATCACAGGAATACTCGTTAGCTAGTTGCTATTTCGAAGGGTTTGCATAAGAAGAAGGGCTTCAACCAGAAAACTTTGTTTTCAAGATAAATTTTAATTTTCAATTGCCTGAAGACGAGGTTTATGTTAAATAATTATTGCAAACGGGATAGGTGAAATGAAATTATGTCTTGGCGAAAAATATTACACAGAAAATCATTCTGATGATTATTAGCTATTCATCCTCTATTTATCCCAACCGAAGAACCAAAAAATTTTTAACTGTTACCATTTTCCTGACAAAAGATATATCAGTAAGGTGCACAAAAATATTCCATATTGTTTTATCTTCTCAAATTCCGCTTACTATTAAAAAATTTTCAAGTTCCAGATGAAACTATAGAAGAGAAATATTTTTTGCCAAATTTATCTCCATTCATTGCATTTTTAGCTCCTGAATCAGATGGCGTAACTGAAACATATCAGTAGGTTGGCTTCACTGTATATAATTTATTATGAGTTTGGTACTGCAGACCGATTGTGGATAAGAATTATTTTCAATATATTCTTCAGAACAGCAATTTTTAGTTGAATACCGACGCTACTGTCAGAGTATCGGTTTCATTTAGAACTATGTTATGAAAAATGGTTAACGAACTGGATCGTTCCTTATTACTATCAGACGAAGTCATGAAAATCATTTCTAAGTCTTCTGAAGCTTTCGTCGCTAGGAAGGTTTTCTGATATTGAGTCGAAGTCTGTATTCCGCTTCCGGTATCTTTACTTTATTATTGCCTGTACCTTCGTCGAAAATGTTGGGAATGCATTCATGTGCAATTATTTCCATCATAAGTCGAACAGTGAACAATTGATAGCTTATGCAAAGCAGCTGTTACACTACTCTCTTAATTTTACTAGTAAGTAGGTACTCAACCACGAGAATGAGACACTACAAAAGAGGCGACAAAACTCCACTCTTCGAAATGACCATGACTCTTCGTCTCACTAAAACCGACTCAATACGTTTAATAATGGTAGCATTCGCAGACTCCGAACAAATGCTTAGGATGCATTATAAAAAAGTAGAAAAAACCCATATATCCCATGCACCAATTGCATCCTTTCTGGCCAGTGGAGGTCCTAACCAAAATTCTATTCAAAACCAACTAAACTTCCGAGTTGTATACAGGTTAATGAGTCCATTTAGCAAAACATATTTCAATACTTCGCGACCCTGCTTCGAAATCGAACGTCAGACTTATCCTATTACCAGCGATCAACAGATATTCATACATTCACACGTGGTATTCAAATATACTGATATGGTATCGTATAATTCTTATTTAATTTATTTGTAATTTTAATTGGTTATGAAATTACACGACCCAAACAATCTCTTATGTTAATTTTTATTGAATTATTAGACTCTTTTCAGGGCGGATTCTAGGGAAAACAATTTCGTGACATTTCTCTATTTTATTATTTTCTAACTAACAGTTCTTTTCCATGGTAACATTAATTTTATTTTTTTCATCCTGCCTACTTACATTAAAATACAAACTTTAAAAATTATAAAATTGAACCATATCAAATCGCCTCAAATTTGTTTACATTTTGTTAAATTTGGAACATTATTTGATAAAATGGAAATAAATTTTATATTTTAATAATACCCTACTTATATTTCTCTGGCGAGTCTTCATACAATATTACTCTCTGGAATATTTTTTTCCTATTCTATTGGATATCCTTATATCCATATATGAAATTCCCCTCATTGGGTTGAAATTCCCATCAAAGATTTCATCATAAATCTTTGAATGTTGTCGATTGTGAAATGAATGATCTCTTTGTGATTCTCTTCTAGGTTTGTCATAAACTTCATCAACAATTTCTAGATCTTCATCAATTTCTGAAACTTCAGTTATTTCCATATTTTCTTCATCATATAGTATCATATTAGGAATAGGCTTTTCAATTAACAATACACTACAATCTGGAAAAACAATACTATTCTCCATTTCTCTCACTTCTATTTCGGTTGATTTTTCTGATTTCATTTCATTCTCATTTATCCTTGAATTCAGAATTTGATAATTGTTTAACATAGTCTCCTCAAATTTCTTTTCTATTTTGTTTTCTATTCTTTCTGTAAATTTTTCAAACATCTCCCTTGAGTTATTTTCCATTCTTTGGAACATCTTTCTTGAATTATTTTCCATTTTCCTCTCCATTCTTTGGAAACTTTCTTCAATGCTCCTTTCCATTCTTTCTAATTTTTCAAACAACATTTCCAATATATTATTTTTCATTGCTAGAAATTCCAGCAACTACGTTGGGCGCCAATTTGATATGGTATCGTGTAATTCTTATTTAATTCATTTGTAATTTCAATTGGTTATGAAATTGCACGACCCAAACAATCTCTTATGTTAATTTTTATTGAATTATTAGACTCTTTTCAGGGTGGTTTCTAGGGAAAACGATTTCGTGACATTTTTCTATTTTATTATTTTCTATTATAACTGACAGTTCTTTTCCATGGTAACATTAATTTCATTTTTCTTATCCTGCCTACTTACATTAAAATACAAACTTTTAAAATTATAAAATTGAACCATATCAATACATTCCAATTAAGTCTCCGACATTTCCCGGCTGTACATAATATGAACTTCATTCGGAACCGCAATATTTCCGATGAAAACCGCTGGCTCGCCTGAAACGAAAAATACTAGTTCTACTAATGATATAAATAACCGTTTCGGTTGAAATTATTCGCATTTATCATTCTGCTATCGATATCAATCTTTGTTTTCAGTCAAGTTGACAAAAAAAATGAAAGCAGCTGTAACACAACTGACCGTGACTTGTCGTTCCACCAGCAGCGAATGAATTACATTTGATAATGGTAGTTTCCGTAGCCTTTCCGCAGATGCGATGGTTATATTATTGAAATCAACGTACATCCCATTCACGAATGGACTAATTGCAACCTATCTGATCAGTCAAGGTCCCAAGCAGGATTTTATTTAAAACCAACTAACTTTCCAAGTTTCTCATAGATCATCAATTAACTATAACTCCAATCAATAAATCGCTATCCTGTTTTCGAATAAAACGTCAAATTTACCCTCCTAGCAGCGACCAGCAGGTCTCATACAATTACAAGAGGTATTCAAATATACATTCTAATTTAGTCTCAGATATTTCCCGGCTGCACAAAATACCGACTACATTCGCAACCGCATTACGTTCGGACGAAACTCGTTGGTTCAATTTATACGAAAAACTCTAGTTAATAATAGTATATATTTTCGGTTGAAATAATATGAAATCCTTCTTCCTGATATCATGTCAATCTTCGTTTTGAGTCAGTTGACGGCAGAATCAAAGCATCTGTAGTCGATTAATCTTAGATTAGATTAGATTAGATTAGATAGTGGTCGATCGGCACGTTGATTACCCTTCTGCACTGCGACCAATAAGGTCTTTTGTGCGTTACCATACTAAAACTACGTTTTTCCCAGGAATCTAACCTCCTTAGCAAAGCTGGTTACTTCCTTAGGAGACTTCGCTCTTATGTCGGCTGGCGTTAATAACGCGCCACCTAGTAGAGTAAGTCTGGCATGCGCCAGCGCAGTGCATTGGCATAGTATGTGCTCGGTGGTTTCAGTGGCCGATTCACATAACCTACAAATGTCGGAGTTTTCTTTACCGATCTTGTGTAGGTGGTATCTCACGGGACAATGCCCTGTGAAAGGCCGATTAGCAGCCTTAACTCGTTTTTCGACAACGATAGAGCTTGTTGAGCCTTCTCTCTGGAAGGTTCGATTAGTCTCTTTGCTTGTCTTTGACCGGATGTGTTATCCAGTAAGAGTGTTTCTCCCTTTTTTTCCCAAACACCGACCTCTGCCCTAATCAGTGTAGGTGATACCCAACAGGAGGGCACGGTCCGGTGAAGGGTGTGTTTGCTCCTCTTTTTGCAAGGGCATCAGCTCTCTCATTTCCCTCAATGTTCTGGTGGGCAGGTACCCAAGCCAAAACTAGCTTGTTGTACTCCGCCAGTGTTTGAGGGACTGTTTGCAGCTCCAAATGGTCCTTGATCTACAATCAACGGCCATAAGCTGCCTCAGTGCCATCTGACTATCAGAGGCAATGCAAATTCTGGCTCCCTTGTACTGTCTGGACAGACAGACTTGGGCGCATCTTTCTATGGCCAGAATTTCAGTTTGGAGCGTTGTTATTGGCTTTCCCAAAGGCACCGATTCCCTGTATTTGGGACCGTATATGCCTATGCCTGCTCCTCGTTCCCTTAGGGACCCATCTGTGTACCAGATGAGATGGTTTTTACGAAGTCGAGACAAACCTTCCACACTTTCTTGGCGATCACCTATGATCACTTCGTAGTTGGCGTCAAGGTCATACTCGATTGGCATGGAATCCCTCGGTAGTAAAGGGACACCACCGAGTGATTTTAAAATATTTCCGTGTCCCTTTCCAGGCACTATTTGATCCATTCTTAGGGCACTCATGAGACCTTCTTTCTTAACATAAATGTGCAGCGGGGTGAGATCCAGTATTACCTCTACTGCAGCTGTAGGAGTTGTATACGCAGCTCCTGTAATGCCTAGACAAGCCAGTCTTTGAAGCTTTCAGCCTCTGTTGGCTTGTCTTTTCTTCAGTTTTAGTCCACCAAACTAAAGAGGCATATGTGATAACAGGTCTCACCACCGTCGTATAGATCCAATGGATCATACGAGGCTTCAGCCCCAAGTTTTGCCAAATAACTTACGGCATATCCAAAACGCCGTTGTAGATTTGGCAATCACTTTATTAAGGTGAGAGTTCCAATGAGTTTCTTATCCAAGGTGACCCCCAGATATTTGACCTCATCGGAAAACTCTAGTTTTATTCCCTTCAACACCGGTGCTACAAGTGTTAGCTTCCTACGACGTGTGAATGGAACATAACCGTCTTGGTTGGATTGACGTTAAAGCCCTCCTCCTGACACCACCGATTGATGATATCAATGACGTTTTGGGTCAGCTCTGAAGTAGTACCTTCGAATTTTCCCCTTACTATAACAGCCAGGTCATCTGCATAGCCAAAGCAGCTGTACCTTGCTCGGCTAATCTTTTGAGTAGTTCGTCAACCACGGGACACCACAAGAGGCGACAAAACTCCACCCTGTGGACATCCCCTCTCCTAGTGACCGTGACCGACACCCCTCCAAGATCCGCCGTGGCTCTCCGTCCACCAGCATGGACTGAATCCATCCGATGGTGGAAGGATTTATACCCTTCCTTTTCGCAGCCTTTTCTATGGATGCGTAGGTGTATTATCGAAGCACCTTCCACATCCAAATGTGCAGTCGATTAATCTTACTAGTAATTCGTCAACCACGAGAATGAGACACTGCGAAGGAAGACGACAAGAGTAAATACCCTCTTTGTAGTAACCGCTACGAGCAGCCACTAAATACATTCGAAAGTGGTAGTTTCGCAGCCTTCACACATATGCGTAGGTCACACTATCCAAAGCATCTAACATCCCATCCACAAATGTACCAATTACAACCTAGCTGGCCAGTCAAGTTTCCAACCTTAATTTTATTTGAAACCAACTAACCCACCTAGTGGCTTAGAAATTAATACGTTAATACCACAACACGAATCAATGATTCGCTACCCTGTTTCAGAATCAAACGCCAAAATTTATCTACCCAGCAGCGACCAGCAGGTATTCATACAATCACACGAGTATTCAAATATGCATTCCAATTAAGTCTCGGACATTTGCCGGCTGCACAAAATATCGACTTCATTCGAAACCGCATTATGTTCCAACGAAATCCGTTGGTTCAACTAAAATCCGGGTTATCACATTATAACAGTATTCTGCGGACTCTGCTTTCCCTATCAACTTCGGACTCCGCCATAAATTCGATCACTCGCATACGCCCCTTCATTCAAGAAATTGAGCGCTCACATTAATTAGAATAGGATTTTCGGTAATTGTTTCCGCCGTCGTTCCGCTAGATGTCGCCATCAAAATTGGTTCTTTCGGGATTTCGGGCCGGCATTTTGATCGTGACCAGTATAATTTCAGAGCTAGGAGAAGATTCAATTACAAATTTCAGGCAAAATTCTTTGTCGCTAACATGAGATGGCTGCAACATGACAATGTCCTGTTGCATGGAACACGTAATTTTTGCATTCAATTGTCCACTGTCTAATCTGCTAATACGAAATTGCGGACTGATGATGTAGATTCGCGAACTGCGAGTAGGTTTCGGTTTGAATGCGACAAAGTGGTAAACATTTCGCTACTTCGTTCAAGGTTCATGCTATGAAAGGAAGTTGTTTGTATGGATCTTCAGAGATGGCGTTTTTGATATAATAATATCTGAGCAAATGTAAAATTTCTTATAGATCCTAGTTGCCTCGTATCATTCAGAGCAATTCTACATGCTGATGAGTCCCAATAGGGCGAAATAGCTATCAATGGATGCTCTGTTTAATAACATCCCCATGTATTGACTTTGAACGAGGACGAGATCAGCTCCGAAGTATGAGTTTATTATCATTGTTTAACAATGTTATTTTTGATTGATTCTAATCGATTAATATAATTATCTGCTTACATTGCTTCTAAATAATTCTATCACCCCACCTACTGTTGCTGTTGTTTGAGTGATTTAGGAAATGATCCTTCAAACTGAAAAGAGCGAGGACAACATGCCTTCATCACATAAACGTTGACCTCTTTTATTTTTATTTTTATTTCAGCGTTTTGTGAAAACCCCCTCTTTCAAGAAAACAGACAACTAGATTGTTTTTGTCTTACGATGACATCTCGAAAAGTTTCTACTTCTATAGTATGGGTTAACTGACAACAATCAACACTAGAGGAATTTAATTATGCATATGAACTTCAAATTATTCTAGTGAATTCACAAACAGGAAGTTGATGAATAGTTCCATAGGGACACAGAAATTCCAACATCAATTTCGTGTTTGACAATGTGACGAAAATGAGGTTTATTGAGAAGCAATAATGTAGAAATGTTACATGTTCGTCTGCGTCTTCTGAAATATATTTTTCACACACCATGTTTCTTGCTTTTTTACATACGAAAGAGGGTCATTATTTGGTTTCCGTGTTTGTAGGTATATTGAAGCCAGACGACACTGAAAGTTATGGCTTCCATTCGCTGGAGGTGAGGTCGTTTTATTTCATAAAATGTACGATCTTGATTTATGCTTTCCACTGAGTTCTGAATTCTTATTGAAGAAAATATGCCACGAAAAACTGCACTTTTGGATGTCGAGTCGTGCAGAAATATCTAATGCTGAAAGAGTAACTTTTATGTGCCTATTCAATTCAAATCATCAAATCGAATAATAGGTATTTCTTCTGCATTCGAATGACGAAAGGAATGCTGAAAAGAATTTTCTGTTGTATGTATTGCTGTTATTTCATTTTCAGAAACCGTTCGAACACAAAACTTAGATTGTATTTTATTGATCGTAAGAATATGTGTAGATGAGAAGTCAAACATACCACAACTCTGACTACTTATGAGGCTGGTTCGAAAAAAAGACTAAAACGAACCACCCGGTATATTTTCTTCATATTTGGCAACTTTGTTCCTAATTGAGAGCCCAAACGTATCATGCAATAACCGCCTTAAAAATCCAGATCCGAGTTAACAAAAAATTATGAAAAATCAACGTGATTCAAATCAGGGAATCTTGAAGCCCCATTATTAGGGGCTCCACGACCAATCCTTGAATTACTGAAGTTGTTATTTGAAAAGTCTCGAAAGATTAGCCTATAATGTGGCGATACACCATCGTTCTGAAAGAACAGTATTCACATTCTCATCATGGAGCAAAACTGGTAACACATTTTTCAAAAATTCCAGGTTTACTTGCCCGTTAAACATGCAGCACTGCAGCACTGTCTCTTTGGACGACGCGATACAGACGTCGTGCTTCAAAGTCTACCTCAATTACGATAACCGAGGGTAATTTGAAAATAAAAAGATATATTTGGGATTTGAATTGAAGAATTTTAATGATTAATGAATAGATCGAAACTCTCAGATTATTTATACTTTTTCAATATAAACAAGGGCGCAACATTTCCTGACATTATTTCTAGGTGGTTTAAAATTTTCGTCGTTTTCCGTCAATCGAATTCAAATCGTATGGTTCGCTAAAGAAGAAATCAAGAATTCGGAGATACCATATACTTATAAGGTATATACTGTGAATGTAATAAAAAGGTTGAAGCCAACATAGTGGGCTTTCACGCTACTTGACCCGGAGGGATAGTCCAGACTGCGCAAACTACCAAACCAAATCGAAGGTTATGTTGCTGTCAAATTAAACTTTAAAATTTTGCGCTTGTGCAGTAGTGCTCATCCCTTTGGGTCATTCTGACTTCAATTTTCAGATCATTTTGAATAACATTCACAATAAAGGTCTGATATATCGATGAGATACATAAACAAATCCAAATAGTTGGAAGTGGAGTTTGTTATCGTGAGACAACAGCTTTCTCCTGTCTCTCCAGCATTCGTCTTATTTGATTTTTTTGTGAATACAGGATCTCTGAATGAAAACCAAGCGAATCGTTAATAACATTACATTTCTTTCTCATACCGACATCGGATTGAAAAACCCTAGTAAATCTTTGGCATCCTAAATATATCTCCCCCTTTCCAATCGATTACTGTATTTAATCTGGAGCGAGCATTATAATCGGTTCCACATTTCCCTGGAGGATTGAATGAATTCGTTGGATTTGTATTGAAAATATAAGTGGAAAGTGAATGATTTACTCCCCGCTTAAATGCCGATTTACGTCGACATTTATTCAATTAATATAGGTACTGGTCAGGTGAATAATTATTCATTTTGAATGAAAGGGCTTTTTACGGATATGTGACTCTAAAAATAATAAATAAAATGAATGGTCAACAACCAGAAATATACCTACTCTTGAATAACTTAAAATGAGTGAGAAATTTGTACATACAGGGTGTTTCATCATAAACTGGACAAACATAAATATTTTCGTGTAGAGGACATCGGGAGAATCATTTTTGCCTTATACAATATATCCCGTTTTCGAAGCATAAGCGAGATACAGGGTGTCAAACGTCATTTTTGAGCAAGATTCTTATGAGTGTGGTCAGTTATTTATAACACTTGGTGTAATGGTTTTTGGTCAAATCTCAGTATCTTTGGGTCCTCTATTCAGAAAAGTTGACGATCTCCGAAAAAAAATTCACAAAATGGTGGAAGCCCTGCACTGTTCCAATTTTTTTTTTGCGGTTGTCAAATTGACTTTTATTTTCTGAATGAACAAAATTTTCTAAGAATTTCTGTGAAAACATTTTTTCAAAAATCGAACACAAATTTTTTTTTAATGTCTACAGCGATGAAAAAATTTCACTCGAAATGGATGAAATTTTGTACAATTGTACTTCTTGAATTATCATCATTCACGAATATGAAAACAGAATTGTAAAATATGGAATGGTTTCGTTACTACAGTCATTCAAATGTTTCGTTCAGACCTCTGAAATAATGAAAAAAAAATTTGTTTTGAGTTCTAGAGTCAAAATAATTGAATTATTGGCATGTCCAAACATTCTAGATGAATTTATACAAAAAAAATCAGTGAAACTTAGTTGGGACTCGAACCGACGTAGGTATTAAATAGGGAAATGGCACTGTTCTAAGGATAATAATATTCGTTGCCAGGCAACGGTAGTTCCTAGTTCATAGAGTTTGACTATTGGCTAAATTATATTCACTGAAATTCTAATACCTGTCCAACTCTATGAACTACGAACTACCGTTGCCTGTCATCGAATATTAATATCCTCACCTTAGAACAGTGCCATTTAACTATTTAATACCTACGTCGGTTCGAGTCCCAACTAAGTTTCACTGATTTTTTTTGTATAAATTCATCTAGAATGTTTGGTCATGCCAATAATTCAATTATTTTGACTCTAGAACTCAAAACAAATTTTTTTTCATGATTTCAGAGGTCTGAACGAAACATTTGAATGACTGTAGTAACGAAACCGTTCTTTATTTTAAAATTTTGTTTTTATATTCGTGATTGATAATCCAGAAGTACTATTGTACAAAATTTTATCCATTTCGAGTGAAATTTTTTCATCGCTGTAGATATGTAAAAAAAATTGTGTTCGATTTTTGAAAAAATTTTTTCACAGAAATTCTTATAAATTTGTGTTCATACAAAAAATAAAAGTCAATTTGACAACCGCAAAAAAAAATTTGGAACATTGCAGGTCTTCTACCATTTTGTAAAATTTTTTCGGAGTTCGTCAACTTTTCTGAATAGAGGACCCAAAAATACTGAGATTTGACCAAAAAACGTTACTTTAAGTGTTATACATAACTGACCACACTCATAAGAATCTTGCTCAAAATTGATGTTTGACACCCTGTATCTCGCATATGCTTCGAAAACGGGATATATTGTATAAGGCAAAAATGATTCTCCCGATGTCCTCTACACGAAAATATATGTTTGTCCAGTTTATGATGAAACACCCTGTATACATAGTAGACTTCCGAGTAAAAAAGAATGTTCTATAGAGTATTGTTTTTTGCCAATCTCTCCAATCTCCGGGAACTTAAATCGTACAAAAAGCAGTTTCGTCATCATTTTTTTATAATGAGCTGTGTGTATTCACAAGTGTGTTTTTCCCAAGCCTCAATTGGTGAAGGTTTTGAAGGAGTAATGGTTGTTTTCTTTCCAGCTTCTACGCTAATGAAGAAAAAAGTGCGGTTTTTGAGACACCCTTCTGAACTGCTATTGTTTACTACACAAAAGTGGAAAATTGTTCAAAAAGATCGACGATTTTATTCAATATAACTGTTATTTTTTTTAACGGTTGACTTCAGGTCATATGACCAGGACACTTTTGTGTGGAAAATTCCGTACTTGTTTTGTTCAACGAATTAAAACGTGTTTTTTGACAAATCAATATCGCAACGGATTAATTTTTGTGGGTACCCAAGAGGGAATTAGGTACTGGAAAATTTTTTCACGTTTTTAATGTCATAGAGCTCAATGAATAATATGTTTTTTTCTACAAACGTCAAAAAATGACAAGGTTCGCGCATTGACAAGAATATGCGAAGTGACCCTTTTTTTCATTTCCTTTGTTACTATGACACCGTGCGCGAAGTAGTGTGCGAAATACTTACTTCGCACACTGCATGTAAACTATATGGGATTTTTATATTTTAACTTGGTAAATTTCTTGAAATCTACGTTTTCTTTAACATTGAGTGTTGCTTTCAACATAGAATATATTGCCCATAGTTATAATACCTAATTACTTGATTTGGAAAAACAGTTCAAACCAGTTCAATATTTTTTTTCATATTAAGCTAAGCGTTTGTAGAAAAAATTTTGTTTGCATCTCATGCGCGAAATACTTTGGTGATCTCGACTATTTTTTCTAACTCGGCTGCGCCTCGTTAAAAAAATCAGTTCTCGATCACCAAAGTAGCATAGATACAAAAATAACTAATGTCTAATGAAATATAAAACATATTTGGTGTGGAATTTTCTACCAAATACTACCAAAATTTTTTCACTTCTAGCGGAAAACTAGTGAAAACAAAAACCGTACTTTTTCTGTTTTCGTCGAAGTTGAGGGAAAAAAAGTCTTCAAAACCTCCAGCAATAATGACTTGAGAAAAAAAATCCCACAAAAACCATAGCTATACTATACTATATTCCGAAATGTTACATTAATTTTTCTCGAAATTAATGAATGAAATCGAAATGTTGTTAGAATATTTAAACCCGTTGTATTAAGTGTGTGATAATTCTGAATATAATTAAAAAAAAATAACTCATGAAGTTCGCAAAAAACTCAGTTATTGAAACGATCATTTATTTGAATTCTTTCAATTTCACGAAATTGTCCTCACGAGTTATCGCGTTTAAGGCCGGCTTATCGATCAGCCGAAATAAAGATGTTTCTTGTAGCCTATATCTATGCACTCAGACATGACAGAAAGTTGAAGAAAAATTGAGACATAAAAAATTCTTCTTCTTTTTAGTGTGCCTTCTCCGTCAGTGGATTGCATTTTTCTCTCACTGGGGAAAAATTTAAGATGCAATTGACAAAAAAATATCCGAGGGTAGTTTTTTAGGAGTGGTAATCACAAACAAAATTTCACAAAGATGAATTCCAAAAAATATCTTACTATAACACAGTTACATATCAGGTCAGATGGAACACCTTTAGGAATTTGTTTACGTTTCTTTCATTTAACAAGAACTGTGTGCGTTCTCAATTTTTGGCCAATAAAGGAATCTCCGGAACGCTTTAAAAATTTTCCATAATCCTCTCCCTTTCGCGAAAGATGGTTTGATAATGTGATTTAACTATAGTAACACAGAAACAGTCGTGACCTGTAATGCGAATTTCAAGCCTCTCCTTTTGGATCCTGCTTCTATTCTGCGTTGCAACGATATCTGATTTTCAGGCCGAGGTAGAAAAACTGTTTGAGAATTTATGATAGAATGAATAGAATAAAATGAAAATTATCTGAGATCTTATGACAACTTGTTCAAGCTTTGAAAATTAGATCTTTTTCTTTATTTTCATACTAGTATTACCTGAGTTTCAATGTAATTCTTTGAACTAAATGACATCAATAATAATTGACCAATTGACGAACAATCAGACACCCAGGATTCAACCGAAAAACAACATGTGCAAGTTATTTTATCCTATGCAGAAGAATAAGATGCATTATTGAAGAAGTACAAAATGAATCATTACCCGGTTAGAAGTGAAGCTCCTCAGTTGAAAAAGCACAAAGAAAGTGAGGCGGTGTCTTTCAGAAAAACACGAAAAAGATGCCACCTTTGTGAACGAAAAGAAATCGAATGACATAATATACATCCAATATTTGTAATGAATATATTTATTTAAAGCATGCTGAATGTTTACCTGAAATTTACACTAATATTTGATATTGATCCATTTATAAACTATATTCGAGAGCCACCCATCTACAAGTAGGAAGATTATAATATTTTTTTTTTGGTCATTACATCATTTTATATTGAATAAGCTTCATGTTCCTGAATTGAATCCACATTGATCTTGAAGGTAGAGTCGCTTCCGTTAAAGATAAAGGCACACTCTCCGCTGAGCTTAAGTGATGTGTTTCCCAATAGTCTATGTTAGGATCCCTTCCATTTCTTTCATCATTGATGACCTTCCAACAAACCATAGGAAATCAATTTTCTATGGTTATGGTATACCTATTTATGTTTATCCTGTTTGTTGAAGAACATGGGTATCACATGATGTTTCGCTTGGATATATTTTAGGATCACTTTTATTTATTTCATTCAGTGATGATGTCCCGAATAATCTGAGGAAATCAATTTTGAAATGCTCGTAACTACGCGTGGATCATGTTGGAGGAATATCTTGTGATAGGATACTGAGAATCGGAGAGGAGAGCATCCCAAAAACCAGGAAACTTGTTAGTAGTTTTTGAATTCGGAATATAAATTAATTCATAAACGTGTTAAATTGACAGGAAGGAGTACAACAGTAAGGTTCTTTTAAATTTGTTCGAAAGATTGTCTATATTTAGGACTATAAATAGGTTCACCCCAATAGAATCTAGAACATATAAATTGCGGATAACTACTGGTCTGATATTTGAAAAGAGACTATCGATAATCAGGTGTCTCATTTTTTCCTAAAAAATTGAGTCAAGTCTGTTGTGTGGCTTACAACGGAACCTTCCTGATATGAGATGATCCAGCGCCCTGGAGTTAAATGAAATATTCGACGATATCGGAATCAGCTGTATAACTATCGATACTTATCCTTCTTTTTGTTAGTAACCGGATGGAATAAAAATGAAAAGGACTCAACCCTGGCACGTTCATGTTTTTTTTATGGTGGGACATTTTTATGAAGGCCTCTCAGAATCCTTAACGACCGACGTTAGCACGTTAGATGGAACGAAATGTCGGAATACGGCTGTAATTCTATATTCACGTATATTTTAACGCGAATACATTTCTTCACACGAGAAATTGAATGTGGTATTTACCGTTTCAGTGAACAGACGATTGGTGTTCGGTTGAGAGCCATATTCGAAGTATATTTTCTGGATGCTTCGGCTGATATAGACATGAAATATTTGATGTTTTTTCTACCAATGATGACGGAGTAAACAGGGTGATCTTGAAGTTGAATATCAATTGAATTATAGATTTCTCTCATTAAGCTGAATTTTTTCATTTCTGTTATTTCATTCACCCAATGAATCATGATACCCTTTCAGTTTTATCTGCATTTCATTGAAACACTGAAGATAGGTATCTCCGATTCATTTCCATTCAGTAGTCTATATTTCATCAAACCTGTACAATATTTATCACAGAATATATTGCTATTTTACCTTCGAGTTTGCTTTAAAAAAATCAGTTCAATATTTGATTTTCGGTGTCCTGCACATATCGATTAGATTTTGAACTCATGATATTCATATAATCATTAAATCAAGCATGGATTAATAGTATGATCATAAATTGACAAATTGCGAAAAGTTGATCCGTCCTCTTTCTCACAGAATTTATATTGTTAGTTTCTGTCATTTTCATCATTATTATGCTTTTACAGGTGTCCTTTTTTGAAGAGTGAGAAAGCGTAATTTATTCTTACTGAGATCTAAATAATTTTTGGACCTTTTGTTCTGAGGGACTTTTTTGAAATGAATCATTCCCAGGAGATTCTTTCAGAGGCTCTTGATTGCTTATCTTTTAGTTTCTTTCTCCAAAAATTTTTTCTTGTACGTGCATTTGCCTATGCCACAGAAGGATTCGGTGCCAGTAAGTGGCTTTTGGGCTTCCTTTCTGGCAAGTGGGTTCGCCTCTCCGTTTCTTTCGATTTCTGAGTGACCAGGAACCCAGACTAAAGAGACCTTGTAGCTTGTAGCGAATACAGAGTTTGATTCTTAAGGAAGGAGCCAGGTACCGGGAAATTTGTTTTACCCAGTACAGATGTGGTCTACATAATCTCATAACTTTTTCTGATATTTATTAAGAAATGTAAAATAAAAATAAAATAAAACACACTATTATTGTTTATTATAATCTTCGACTATCGACAGATTCTATAGTTCCATATTTAGTTGACATTCCTACAAGAAATATACCGGTAATAAAAGTTGATTAGAGTTCAAAAATTTTAACAATTCTAACAAGAGAAGACCATTTTAAATGTTTTTAAACAGTTTATATTCATTTTGATTCAAGACTGTAAGTTGCATACTCTCACCTAAATAAATACATGTTCTACATTTGTATACTTTCAGCTGGCCTGATGATGGAATAATTCCGAAATCGATAGCCGAAGATTATAATTAACATTTTATTTTTATTTTACATTTCTCAATCTCAAGAGAACATACTATGGAAGAATTCATTTGTAAAATTCTGATATTTATATTGAGAGGATAAAACATTTTTGTGTGCTCGTTTCGTAGGAAACGATGATTCTGAGAAAAAAAGCAATTTTGTCCAACCATCCGTTGATAACTTCCGGAAGAAATGACTTCAGAACTTCAACTTTGCAGATTGGGATGGAAGTTAAACGGAGAATGTTGAAATTGAAAAGATTGAACCCTATGGGATATTTGTTCGACAACAACTTATAGAAATAACAAAACTTTAGAAAAAATATTGGAAACTGGAATTATAGGAAACACTAATATTGCCTTCCTAGAACCCACGTTATCTATTGAGAAATCAATCCACACTCTGCTAGCCTTTTCGCATGAAAAAGGATGTGGAATATTATTCAATGACGTCACCTCGTATGCCTACTCTTGTAAGCCATCTTTAGTTAATACATAAAACCCCGTGTCTCGTTCTGCTCATGCTCATTTGAAAAAAACAGGCTGAATCTACCCAGCTTTTTGGAGGCGTCACCTTTTTGAATATGGCGGTGCAAATTTTCTGTCGGAATTCCATATTTCTTTGAAGCTGAACTTACGGATGAAGTTTTTACTTCATCCCTAGCCCTCTGCATTGGTTCCTCCGTCCAAGGTCCTCTGTTAGTCTTCCTTTTATACTTGTAGACCATCTACAAAGAAGAAAATACACGATCAAAGGGAATAGTTGTAACAAAAGTTGATTATTGCAGGACGGACACGATAAAAACGTTTCCATTTTGCCCTAAAATTATAATTTCCAACTTGCCCGTGCGATAATCGTCATTGAATATCGCTATATCAAACAACTGATAACTACTGATGTGTATCAGTGAACATATGAATTCACACACTCGATTGACAGTGAAAGCTGACTTACAAAACAGAATAGTAATATTTCTTACCTTACTTGATCAATCGCACTTCAAAAATCTTATGTTTTCGTAAGTTTTCACTAGGTACTAAATGAACAAACCTTAGGTACACTTCAATGAGCGGTTCGATTAAGATTAAACTTCATTCACAAACACACTGTGGGTTTTTCTTCTTATGCGTATCTTATGCTCTGCACAACTTGCCGTAAGTCACGTGTTTTTTCTAAAGCAAGAAGATTCCATTTTACCCGTTACTTCCATCTTGCCCTACCTTCCCCTACTCCTTACGGAGCACCGATTCTTGCGACGTTGTAAAGGATCGTAAATTATAAAGACAATTCAACTTGCAGCGAATTTCAATTTAACACTCACCTTGTAACTTCCATTAGCTTCGCTCTAGAGGTAATTTATCGATGCGGTTTCTGGATAGTAAGCGACATTTTCTTGAGTTCTGTTATTTGGTTTTCGTGAAATGGGTTACTTCATCAAGGATGAAGAGGTAACTGGAAGCCATCCTTAAATTTAAGGAGACAACGGGAAATGGGCTAGTACAGGCCGACCGCAGAATTTGGATGGTTTCACTCTGATGTCGTAGTCGTTCGCTTTTCTAGTGGAGTGAATTGTGATAACATGGAAATTGACCATTTTTATACATGGTGTAAAGCAACAGGTCAGCCATCTTGAACTGATTTGAAGAACCTGTCTAATGCATTTTGAATCCGTAAATATGCTAGGTCAATGGTTTACAATTATCTTACAGCACCTTCGGAAGATAAAGCTCAACAAACGAGCTGCTTACTGGGCTTCTTGCAGGTCACTGTTTTCTGAGATACACAAGATTATGCACAAGATCGGTGGTAAAAACTTTATTATCTGTAGGTTTAGTAGATCGGTCACAGAAACCACCGAGCACATATTACGCCAATGCAATATTTTGGCGCAAACTAGACTTACTCTACAGGGTTACGCTTCCTTGAAGCCAGCCGACATAAGAGCGAAATCTCATAGAAACATAATCAACTTTGAGAAAGAAGTTACATTCCTGGGTAAAATGTAGCTCCGGTATGGTAACGCACAGAATACCTCATTGGTCGCACTGTGTAAAGGAAGTCACTTTGCCAATAGACCATATTCCAATACAACTGAACAAAAATCTCCCCATTACCGTATGAGTTTCCAGTTGAAAAAGCACAACTCAGTGAGAACATATGGACAATTCTATTTTCAGCAGAAACTGTTTAAAGAGCCTGCTTCCGCAAACAGTTGACTACAGACCTTCTATATTTTCAGTTTGAAAGTCTGCAAGGCAAGGCCTGAACACCAATACAGTTTGGCTGACTTGTTGCTGGAATACCTATAATAAGGTGTTTAATATTTCTAGTACGCATGTATTTTACTTTTTAACACACTTGCGTTAAGAGGAGTATACAGGGTGTTACATAAAAGTAGTTCACAACTTGAATCTACCTGTAATTTTAAGAAAAAGGTTTACATAATCATGAGTCCGTAAAAGCTTCGTTACGGAGCTACAGGGTGTTGAAATTTCTAAAAAAATGGGTTTTTCTCCATAACTCCTGCATTTTTTAAGATATTCAGTCCAAATTTGAAATGCAAGCTATTTTCAACAG